>BJBW01001400.1:0-70959 GCA_004320125.1 Scolopax mira
GGGTTGTCAGACATTGGAATGGGCTGCCCAGGGAGGTGGCTGAGGCACCATCCCTGGAGGTGTTCAAAAGACGGATTGATGTAGTGCTGGGAGGTATGGTTTAGTGATGGTGATCTTCATTTTTTTGTTGTGTGGATGTCTATTTTTGTCAGGTTGACGGTTGGACAAGATGATCTTTAAGGTCCCTTCCAACCTAGAAGATTCTGTGATTCTGTGAAAGTACCAGAACAAACTTTGAACACAAGATTGTCAAGCAATGTTCTTAACCCTACTGCTACATATGACTTTTATTGAACACATAAGAAAACAGGTACATTTTAGTAGAAGTTTTAACACAAACTCTGCCTTGAATTAACTGGAAAAAAAATCTGAGTATTTTTTCTTCTTTGTTTTACTTAACTCCACAGAGAGCCATGCTATGGAAGGGAGAGGATATCATGCTATTGAATCAAGGATTTTAGGATGGTTATAAATAAAACGTACAGGCTATTAAACTGGTTTTCAAACGAACAATCTAATCTCTTGTCTGTGTAATTTCATTATCAGCATTTTGAAAGAGCTCATATTTTTCCTCTAGTGTGGTTTTTTTTTTTTTCAGCAGATGTGGACTAGACTAAGTGTGTTGATTGAGAGTGATTGTTTTTCCAGTTGCCAAGAAACAGACAGTTTTCTTAAAGAATGCAGTGTTGTGCTTACAGCCTCAGTGTCCCCCTGTTCTCCTGCAGGGTTTAGGAAGTGGATGTTCTGGTAACTAGGTTACCCTTGACAGCAGTGGCAGGAGCTCAGCTCCACTAATGGATGGAGAGTACCAGTAGGCAGTAGCTGATGTTCAAACATGTTGAACATTAAAAGAGAAGCTTTTTTTGTCCTGCCAATGACTTTATACCTTCGGGAAAGGGAATTAGATTTTCATGATGAAGAAAAGATATATTTAAATGAAGATTGCTGTTAAGAAAGAAGAGCTTAATAGACTAATAATAAACCTATCCCAAACTGGCTGCCAGCTACTGTGAACAATTTGTGGTGCGAGTGCTGTGGTTGCACTTTGTAAGTTTGCTCCCAGATGCCAGTGATCCTGCTGTATTGTTCCTGTCCTATTATTGACATCAGAAAGTGGTCCAGGAAATCCTGAATCTTTAACTCATAAGACTAATGAGCCAAGAATTATGATTAGCTTTATGAGTTAAGAATGTTTAATGGAATGGGTGATGGATGTTTGATAACCTTTTCTGATGTGGTGTACTTTTTACAGTATTTTTTTTCAATTATAATTATTCTACTTAATAACTGAGGCTTTTGTGTTTCTTAAATTGCTGTTATTTTTGTCAAGCATTCATGCCTCTTTGTATTCCCAGATGCTTGTTTCCATCTCAATCTTGCCACCTCCCCATTTCCAGGTGGAAAGCAGCCAATAAGTGCCATAAGCAGCCAGCTTGCTGCTTATGGCACTTGTGCTCCCTAAGCCTACTCCATGTTCTCTCTACCATGGAATTGAGGGATGAACAGAGGAAGGTATCTTCTTGAGGTGCCTATTTTTCAGCTTAATGTGGATCCTCTGCTGCCCCAAACAGTCTTGGTGTCAGCTGGTGTTAAGGGATGAGACACTTGTTTGGGTGTGCTGACCAAGTAAATGTTCTCCCTCTCTTTTTCCTCAGCCCAGACCTGCCTCTTCCCCACGGAGGTGCCTGATGCCCTGGGCTGGGGGCTGCCCTGGGGCTGACCAGCTACCTTACTCAGGGCACATGGCCCTGCCAGCCATGTCACCGCTCTGGGGGTGCAGCTGGTCCCTGTGGCAGCTGGTGCTGGTGCCCCCAGGCTGCCTGCCTGGAGAATGGGAGAGGCTTGCCTGCTGGCTTGTGGCCCATCTCTGGGCTCTGTTCCTACCTGGATTTCGGCATTGATGGCAAGTGAAGTTTGCATTGGAAGTGTTTAGTTTGAAAAGGTTTGCAATCTGCTTTAGCAATCTGTTCTGGTTGGCCTAGTGGAATACATGCCAAGCTCAACCTCTCCATGTCCTTTCATGCCTTTCAGAGAGGTTAGGCTTCCTGACTGAATGGTGTCTGCACTGTTTTTTGCAGTGTGTATGGTCATCTGTAGCAATTGCCCTGACATCAAGATGATTTGACTTTATGGAAACTTTATCCTGAATGACCTGGAGAATCAGTACAACAGAATCTGTATTGGAGAACACCAGGCCAGAGTCACAAAAGGATCTAGAAGGCTAAAGTGCAATCTAGGAGAGAACACATCACCTACATGTAAAAGCAGCCTACAAGAGCTGTGCTCAGTTGCTTACCCAGACATCCCTGGGCATCCACGTTCTTGACAGACAAGAGGTGTAGGTTCCTGGAGTTGCATGCAGCCTGGCCAGAGCCACTGCAATTATGGATAAATATCTCTGCATCCTGTCCTCAGAAAGCCATCTAGGATTCCTCCTGCAGAAGCCTGCCTGTGCAGCTAACTTGTGAAGTGTGATGTGAGTTGCATGAGTAAGATGTGTTGATTGAAAGGAGATCAGCAAAAAGCACAGAACTTGCAGCCCCACTGTCATTGCAAGTTACAGGATGTTGCAGGAGGGAGTATTGTTATAGAATAGCCTGGCGGACCTCAAGGGGAGAGGTGAGAAATGATCCCAGAATCATTTGTAGCTAAAAAGGAACTGGAGGTCACGTGTTACCCTGGACAGGAAACCTTAAACTCTGATGTTCTGCTGAGGGGACCCCTTCACCCTTCTGTGTGAACACCAGCCACAACATACCAATAAGACATGTATGGGGTCAGGAGAGCATGGCACTGTGTTCCATAAGAGACATTTCCTCCAGGGGGCACATGAAGGTCTTGTTTCTGGTTGTTCAGGCTGCATGCATTGTATGAATGATGGGAAAGCAGAAGTCCATCCCAGTGTTTGCACAAAGCAGAGTCCATCTCCTGTTCCCTGTGTTGTGGTATCAGGTGTAAGTTTGTTATTTCCTGATTGATGATGTAGACATTTCACTCCAAAGCAGATTTGGACTATAGATTTGGTCTATAATCTGGGTTTTGGATGGTGCTTAAATCTGGAGAGGATTTTCAGGCATTCTTCCATGTGAATGTTGTGAACAGTAACCGCAGGCATTGAAACCTTTCACTGCACAGAGGATGTGCTTGCAAATTCTGTTCCTGTAGCTGACCATCACCTGTAGCATCAAATGGAGCAGCCATCCTACAAGCCTCAACACAATCTAACGGGGGCTAGCCATCATAATGCTGTAATAAGCCATGAGATGAGTTAGGGTTGTAACACAGTAGGCCCTGGAGATGTGATTTGCAGGAGATGATGTAGTTACTTGCTATACAATGGAAGAGACTCTTGGTCTTTTGTACAGAAAAACATTGCAACTTGGCCTTGCTCTGTGAGCAATGAATGTCATTACATCTCCTTTTTATCAATACTTCCTTGTTGTTTGGAGCTGTCTATAAGCTGTATCTCTTTTTTCAATTAGAAGCTACTGGACAATTCAGCCACAGTTCCCTTCCCTTCTCTGTATCATCAGGCCACAAGTTCACTCTTCAAAAAGTAAACTACAGGGTTAAATTCTCATGTCTTCTGTCCCTCAGACAATCTGAACAGGTGAAGAGAGAAATCTAGCCAAAGTAATTTTTAAGCAGCCAGCTCTGGGTCTGGGTTCAAAGCATCTATTCTTGAGAATCAGAAATATTTATTTGAATCTACAGTAGCTAAATATAAGAAGTGTAATATTCTCTACTCCTTCACAACGCTGGGAAGAACTCCAAAGGCTTGAGTTGAAGAAAAGAGATATAATGTCCATACATGGGGGTAAAAATAGCGTGAGAGACTGATTGGAAATAATACATCCATCCTACAGCCATTAAAGGGAACAGTAAGTCGAAGTGAATGCCTTTTTAATGCTTTGCTTATTAGACTTCTCAGAAGCGCCTGTTCTTACTCTATCACTCACTATCTTGAAGCTGAAATTATTCTCCCAAGGAATGGAGCCATACTTAATGTATCCCTGTCCCTCCTTCTCTTAGCATTTACCCACACTTGCCACCAGTACCCAAAAATGTAGCTTGCTTAGCAAAGGACTGTTTACCAAATCAAAGCATCTTGAAGATTTGCCTTGTTTCTGCCCACTACATAGTATGAAGTTGCACTTCATTACAACAAAAATCTCGCATTGGTCCTTCTATTCCTGCCTGTGTCCCTTCTGTCCCTGTAGCTTTCTCTCTCTGGCTGGCACTTGGCTCTAACAGTTGCTGGCTCCTCTGCATCATGAATACAGTTGTTCTTATGTTCTTATTCTGCAGCTAAAGCAAAGCCCTTCAGGGGAAGAGTCTTTGCCTGTTGACCTTCTGAGAACTTTTTTTTTTTTTATTACTGTCATCTCCCTGGTATTTCTCCCTTTACTGTGCATAAGATAAGTAAAATTGCAATTTTTCTCAAGTTTTAACACAGCCACAAACTGTGAGAGTACCAGGCTATGAAACTATGGAAGATATCTTGCTGTTGCTTGTTTGTTGGTTTGGGGGGTGTGTGTGTGGTGTTGTGTGGTGGTTTTGTTTTTTTTTTCTTTTAAGACCATCATTTTTTGAGTTACTATTTTTCATGCAGTCACCCCTTCTCCAAGGTGTGTAATGTGCAGATGTAATATGTTTGTGACTAGTTTCTCTGCAATCAGCACACACACAACAAGCTGATTGTTGTGGTGGTTCTGCAGTGGGATTCAGCTGCAGAGCACACCCAGGAAGGCAACACGAAGGGAACTTTTTACCCGTTTCATAACAATGCCTGGAATTACAGGGTCCTGATCCTTTTCAAACTTTAAACAAATGACCTTGAGCTTCTCAAGAAGGAATTTTTGGGTTTTCTTTATTTTAAGGTAGTTATGTCTGAAGGGAACCGCATGCTGTGATCTCGAGTCTGAATTAACAAGCTGTAAGAAAAGGCTGCACAACTGTGTGCAAATAGGCAGCTGTTAAAGCCACCCAACCAACAGAGCCAAATCTGATAGAAATAAAATAGCAGAAACCGTGTTTATACTTACTCAAACCTCAAATGGCAAGGGATTTTTTTCCACTTATACCCTTTCTTCCATCCTAGGTTGAACTGATTCAGATGCTTTCTTGGCGGGGTTGGAGAGTCCTGAGAACAGCCTGGTTTATGAAGAGGCAAGACCTCTCTGGAAAAAAGACAAGCCAGACTGGTGCTCTTCTGCTCGAGATTTGTGTGCCTGTGTGTGCGTGCATGAACCTTTGAGGATTGTTGCTATTTTTCGTCTTAGCTTTTCCTCAGATGGTGATTATTTAGAAACAGGTGTGGGACACTGAGCCTGTCCATGAATTCCCTGTATTCCACCATTCTAAGGCTAACGTGGCCTCACGCAGGACGTGTTTGGTATACAATGTGCCTTAGAGTCAGTCACATTGTGATGTTGTTGAGTATTCTGTGACATCTATTTTAGCTGCTCTTTTCTGAAATGCCCTTACTTGCTTTGCAGATAAAGACAGTGAGGAATATTGTCTTTTCATGAGCGTTTTTCATTAGCACTATAATCAACTGAAGGGCACAGGGCCACACTCCTCCCTACACTCCTTGCATATTCACCAGCTCAGAGCAGAGCAGCTGGAATTTGGATCCACTTGTATCCACCATGTACTTGTATTAACCAAAGCTGCCTGGGTGACTGCATGCCTCCACTTTCTGTGCCTGTGATACCTCCTCACTTTGTTTTACTGAAGTAATATGAAGGAAGAATTGAAACCAGATCTTCTGACTGTAGCCTGAGGAATCATTTTACTTGTGCTTTTACTTCTTTTCTCCTCTAACTCGCCTCTCTCAAAATCAGAGGATGCTGATCTTCCAGCTTTCACAAGCATTTCTGGAAACCCTGCCTTGCTTTGCCCATACACACTGCTTTTTGCAGAAACAGGAAATCAGTTCCTGGCATTTTAATCCTGTTGCTTTCATATAAACATGTACCATTATTTGTAACGTCTCTGGGGAAGGGGAAAAAAGAAAAGTCTACAAGCACCAAAAATTGTCTCCAGAACAAGATACTCATTTGAAAAATAGTGATGGAAACCTGATACCAACTAATAGACACTGTAAGGTAATGTTCGTGTGGCTTCCATTGGTGCTGTTTTTTATTTCTTCTTCCTTAAGTGCAAAATATAAAGGAGATATCTATGCTAACCTTTAATGGCTGTTACTACAGTCATCGTCTTAGGAAGAGCTGAGTTGGATAGTTAAAGGACTGAATAACACAGTTCTTCATGCCTTGCATCCTTCACACTCTGGTCTAGAGCACAGCCACAATCACAGCAGGACTTTGAGAAGAAATTAAAGTGGGAGGGTTAACATAGCTGGAATTTTTCTTCAAGTCTCCCACTAGTTTAAATCTTATCCCATCCAAATGCTTACTTCAAGTAACCACAGTATGTTTCACTCAAAATTTTATGGGACACTTTAACTGTATATTAATGGGTCTTGCATAGCTGATGTATTTGTAGCTCTAGGGGAAGGGAAAGCAAGGCCACTTTGATATCAGTTTATGTAACACAAAATTTGTTTCTTGGAAGGCTCGAGGCCATTAAAAGTAGGAACTATATTGGAATATGTTCCATATGGCAGTTTCTCAGGTGCTGTGATAGCTAACCCAAGTTAATGATTAAAATCCATTTCTATCATTCTTTCCTTCTGGATGCAAAAAAAGATTGGAGCTTTTCTTTTAATACCATAATGCCCTTTTTCTGAGTATGTGATACTGCTGTCATTACCACAGCATACTTCAGGTTTTATTGTGTAACGTTTCATCTGGGTAAACAATCAAAGGGGAGGAGGGTTAGTTTATTCTTTGAGATATTTGTTGCATAAAATAACCCATGGTGATGTTAGTGATCGATGGAGCACTAGTAGCACTGACAGCTTTAAGACTCCTTTTCCATAGCAGTATTGGAAAAACGTCCTCTGCTCTCTTCCTCCTAGCCTTATGTTTTAATGTGCTGTGCTCTTAGTTTGGGCAGCCACGGAACATGCTGTCCTTTTGCTCAGCAGCATCAGCAACTGCTGCACTCAGCAGAAGCTATTTTGGGATTTGTCCATGTTGAAGGGACTTTCATAGGTTGAAGGTACAAGTACAGCATGATAGATAGACTAAACTCATAACCGTGGTTTGATGCTCTTAAGTTCTCAGGGAAATTTCACATCTTCAGTTATAAAACACAAGGTTTTTATTTGCCTGGTTGGAAGGATGCCGTGATCTCATGATCACTGGGTGGCACGTGCTCTACTAAGAAGTGAATAAAGCAACCATCATGTTGTGTATAGACAAAAATACTCAGAAATCTGAACTTTAAAAATTAATAAACTTCAGGTTTGTTGTTTGGCTTCCTCCTTCCCTAAACTGTTCTGTTGGAAAAAAAGAAGTCCATGCACAAAATAGAGAATATTCCAGTGTCCTTCCTCAGTGTAGGGGAACAGGACATCAGTACCTTACCACCAAACCAGGGGAAATGATTTGGGCTGGGAGTTACATAAAAACATGGAAGAAAATAAAAAAACCATGCAATTCTACCACTTGGCAGGGCAGCTCAGCTCTTCTCTTCAGTCTCTCTACCCTGGGTGAGATAGAGCTGTGGAGGTTTGCTGCAATATGGCTCCTGGATGTGATCACCAGCTGATGTACACGGGAACCCCGCAATCTCATCTACCTCCGGCCTCCAAATGGTAAAATAGCTTTTTTACTCTATATTGATTTCCAAAGAGCTGTTGCGGGAATGATTGGAGATTCAAGAACATCTCTGCAGATGCTTTCACACACTGTCAGGAGTGGTGTCCAACCTGCTCTCTGGCACGTGGGCTGATTGACTTGCCCTGTGCCAAAGATTTTTATGTTCTGTGCTTTTTCTAGAGCATGATATTCAGATAGCTTTAGAGTTCACAGTGGGAGCATTCAGCCCTAGTGCAGCTGTGCCTGCTGCTCCAACAGCTCCTTTATATCCCAGGCAGGTCACAGCAGAGGACAAAAAGTAGCTGTGCTATCAGTCTATGAGTAGGAAAGCATCTTCCACCTGGGAAGAAAACTTATGCCAACAGATTACATACCTTAATTCTCCAAAGTTACTATGAAGATGCTGCTCAGTTCGTTTCTACCTATTGCTGGAAAATATGTGACTGGAACTACATCATAATGTTTTTTAAATGGGCAATACTTTTGAATTAATAGCTTTTATTTCTGTATTTTAATTTCTTTATTAACATGAGAATAAGGAGCTAAGTTAAACATCTTTGCTAATGAACATGCATCTGTCTTCACAGCTTCAGTAATTTATTGCTGAAAATTTACCAATTAGAAAAACTGAAAGTTAATGTTTTTCTCAAATAGTATTGCTTGATGATAGTAGTTTAGTTTGTGATAAAAGTAAACAAAATGTTGGATTCTGAACTCCAGTTGTTCAGAGAGGAGACGCCTCTGAAACCTCCTCTTCATCAGGCACCATTTTTCAGGTATTCCAAAAGTACTGCTTTCTCCCTTCAAAGCCTTGAGTGTTTCTGGTCAGAAACCCAGGTTGACAGGCACTCGAGGCACTTGGTGACAATGAGGGACAGTCACTGCCAGAGTTCCTGCCCAACTCACAGTGCCACAGGTGCAAATTTAGTTGGAGAACACTGGTTTCTGAGATTTATGTAGAGATTTGCCAGATTCATGGGAGATTTGCCAGATTGCTGCCCACATCCAGTGTCTCTTTGAGAGGGTGAATGCTTCACCATTCTTAAAGGGACTTAGGTTGATGAATTTACTCCTTCCTCTTGAATAAATGCTTTACTGGAAAATAGATTCTGAATCCATATAACTGACAGGTTTGGTAGTGCTCATCAAATAGATTAAAATTCATCAGAAGCAAGCACACATACCCTTCTCTCTGGTGAACAAACATATCCGCAGGAATTTGGCCCATTGCATTTATTTAGTGAACCTGGAAGAAAGGACTTACATATGATTTTTAACTGCTTGCTTTTCATATTTCTTAGTGAAAGGCATTAGCAGAAATCAAGGTACCTACTACATTTTACATCTGCTAAAAGTACCCATGGTCTAATCTGAACCACTTCAGTGATTTTTCTCTGAAGCTGCGTTATCATGCTGTGAGGAGTGTGCCCAGAGCTCTGATATGTCTTTTTGCCCTTGGTCATTGTGAAAGCGAAGCCCACCTGTGCCCAAGAAAAAGCATTCCTTGCCAAAATCCTTCTGGAGCACCAGAATGCATAATGTCCCTTGGAAACTAGTAGGGATAATCCCTGCAGCCCCCTGAGCAGTGCAGAATGCTCTCTCCAGAACTGTTTGGAAATGCTGAATTACTTAAAATCTCATACGTAAGGCCCCCTTTATGTACTGGGAGGCTGATACAAGGTCTCCCTGGAACCTTCTCCAGGCTGAACAACGCAACTCTTTCAGTTTGTCCTCACAGGACAGTTGCTCCAGCCTCTGATCATCTTCCTGGCCCTTCTCTGGACCTGGTCCAATAGGTCCATGTCCTTCTTCTGCTGAGGACTCCAGACCTGGACACGGTACTCCAGGTAGGGTCTCACAAGGGCAGAGTAGAGAGGTAGAATCACCTAGAATCACCTCCCTTGACCTGCTGGCCATGCTTCTTTCAATGTAGCTCAGGATATGATTGTCTTTATAGGCTGCCAGAGCACACTGTGGCTTTGCTAGCAATTTAGACCATGGAGTGTTGTCCTTTGGCTTGTCACAAGCAAGCCAGATAACCTCCCCCTCCCTCAACAAGTCTAGTTTAAAGCTCAGTCAATGAACCCCACTAGTTCATGAGCGAACACTCTCTTCCCCCTTTCAGAAAGATGAACCCCATCTGACACCAGCTAAGCCTTGGTGCTGTGTAGACAATCCCATTGTCAAAACCCCCAAAACTGAGGTGGTGACACCAGCCACAGAGCCATGTTTTTATAAACTGAGTATGTCTGCTTCTTTCTGACTATAACTGGAAGAACAAAAAGATAATTTGCACCCCAGATTCCCTTATTAACCTTCCCAAGGTTATTCATTTCATTCACTTCCCTTCTCTAATCCATTTTGTATCTGTTAGCGAAGGGTAAAAAATACTTGGGTACTGTATTACAGTCATTGTGGCTTCATATGAAGACAAATTCCTGAGACTGGGATATTGTGACTAGTCTGAAAAAATGTGCATTCTTCTTTCAAACAGAAGTGGGGAAAGTTTGCAAAGGATGTGGGTGGAAGAAATGTTTGCTGCTTTCCAAAAGTGGGTGAGAGGTTGGAATACAATTGAAATTAGATTGTTCAGATGGTCCTTGATGGTACAGATGAAACCTGTTTGGATGGAGTTTTTAACCACTTTATTTCTATTGTCTTAATCATAGTTTTTGGAACCTCTTACGGTCTCCTTAAGGGTAAATAGGAGCTCAGCTGGAAGCCCACACTGTAAGAAGTTCAGTATTTAATTTTCCAGCAAGAAGTAAGTTCAGGTGATGGATGTGTTCTCATTGTCATTGCCATCAAAGCACTGGTTTTTGAGAACTGTTAAGATACAATTTAATGCATAAAAAGACTTCTAAGTGCCTGCAGTTTAGATGTTGTAAAAAATAGTCATCTGTATTTAAAGCAATTTACTTCCCTTTCTAATTGATTTCTGAACTGGGAATACTTTATCAGCAACTTGCTACTGAGAGCACTAGGACCGTTTGTGAAACAAATCAGCTCTCACCTGGCAGGAGAGGATGAGGAAGGTCGTTTGGGCTCTGTCACTGTGGCTGTGACTGGCACAGGTCACCAGTACTGCACTGACTTTGCTGCCATTGAAGTCAGGCAGAAAGCAGGAGCTGATTCAAAGTTTTTTGGAGCCACGCCCCTTTGTCAGAGAGCAATGATTCCCTAAACATCATCAGCATGTTGGAAATAAACAAGAACTCCTCCACTCTGCTTTTATTAATTGCTAATATACTGTGTGAAAACCAGCTAAAGGGTGTTACCAGCTTATGGCTTTGCCAAGGCAGTGAGGTGGAGCTGCATGTGGGAATGAAGCCTTGTTTAATCAGGTTTTATTATTACTTGGATACGATTTTAACTAAAGCATGTTGGGTCAAGCAGTTCCTGGTTTAATAGACTTTCTGTTTAGTTTTAAGCTGAAGATTTAAGAATTTACCCAATACCAGCTTCAATAACCATTTTTTACTCTTGAACATTGATCATCAACAAATATGCATATAGTACCTATATGTTGTATTTTTTAATTTTTGTTTTGTTTTTACTTAAATAACCAGCTTTAGATATCAGATCTCCCCTTGAGTCTGATTTTTTGACAGATTTTAAAGAAATCAGTCCTCAAGTTGAACTCATAATAAAGGTAGTGAGAATAACAGTAATATAACTTTTCCCTCTCTCATATCACGGGTGTGGTTCAGTTTTACAGTATTTTCTTGGCTAGCCCATTAGATCTGGAAGACAGGAATATCCTTTGTGGTGAGGTGTAGTCAGGGAGTCAGTGCTATTTTGATGCAGAAGCACCTAAGGAGTGCTCCTGGGTGAGCTCTTGGGAGTAGGAAGCACCAGGTACAACACTGCACAGCAGCTTGGAAATGTCACAGCAGTGACAACCTGCTAGCGGGATCCACCACACCTACCTGGGAACTCACACAGAAGCTATAGAGAGTTTGTAGCAAAGAAATGTTGTTATTTATAGGAAATGGGAAAGTTTATGCTTTGGGTTTGCAACTGCAGTTGAGCAAATAAACTGCAAAACTGTATATCCCTTGATGTTCATTCAGTTGTTAAACCACCAGGTTTCCTCCCCAGAAGCATACTTGTTTCTTCTGATTTCTTGGTTTAATGTCTCCAACCAAAGAGTTCGGAGAGCTGTTTTTTAGTTTTGTTATACTTCTTATACATTTTTTAAAAACTGCAAAGTGTTTCTGGGGAAAAAAATATCAAATTTTAATTATTTTTTTTCCTAAGAAAGAAAAATCTTATAATTGGGAATAACAAGAAATACATGTTTGTAACAAATTAATTTGAGCCTACAAAGTGGCTTGAACTTTTTCAGCTGAAAGCTGCTTTGGAAGCTTAATATGGGATTAATATTTGAAGTATGCCTGGACCTATCAAGAAGTTAATCGATGGAGTGTGAGCTATACCCACTTAAAAGGCATAGACATGGAAAACAATGCATTCTCCACAAGAGGCTCTTAATGATTTCCTTTCAGAGGTTGTGCACATTATCTTAATTATACAGAGGCCTACGTAAAGGTACCATTGGACTGGATCCAACAAAAGCTAAAGCAAACAATATGACAACGACAAGGGCACTTGCGTCATTTCACTTTAGCATTTATAATACAAACAATAAGTGGCAAATAAAAAGCTTCTAGCCTATGGTGTGCTCAGTAGTGCCAGAATAATTATTCCTTCACATGTAATCATTAAAACAAAGAATGCCATAAGTGAAAATACTGGGACAGTCTTTCTTCCTCCATCATTCGCCTACATGAAAGCAAGACCACCTTTTACTGAGCAGGCATGTTTCCTGTGGTGCTCTGCTGGCTTCATGAGGTTAATCACCTTTCCTTTTCACAGATATGACTTTCTGTGTGATCTCCTGTGTGCACAAGTGCACATTTCCACTGAAAAACATCAGAAAGGATGGGCGATAAAGTTGGCAGTGAGATCGAGGTGGTGGTGCTCTCTCTCATTAGAGATGCTATTGCTTTCTCTGAAGGGTAGATTTTGAGACGCCCAGTAATGGTTATTAGATTGATCAGTTTTCCTGCATGGTAAGCCTGGCATTCTGATCAAATCTATCTTGTGAAACTAAAGCTTCTGGATCCAAGAGATCTCAAGATACTGTTCTGGAGAACTCAATTTTAACCGGTGACGTTGGCTGTGGCACTGCACTATTAAAATGCTTTCTTTAATGATCAAGGGGAAAAACGTCCAGATCTTTATACACTGTTCTCTTATAGGGCTCTGATGTGGCTTCAGATATCAGGCTACTCTGACATTTCTCTGCATCTTTGGTTGTGTAAGGTATATTTCAGGGATAGGCAACACTATTTGAATGTTTCTCAATATTGCTACCGAAAAAGTTGTCAAAATGTTACTTAGTACCATGTTATTGCCAGCCAGATGTAGCCCAGCAGATGGGAGGATGCACAGCCATCCTCAAGCTTTGAGAGAGTCAAAAGCTCTGAAAGGGGCATGCGTATGGCAGGGTGGGCGCAGGTGAGCTCACGTGATTGATAGCTGTCAGCATGAGAGCAGTGATACTCAATACATGTTGGAGATTAATGTACAACACCTCTGGTCCTACAGCCACCAGAATATGGGACAGAGACAGAAAGGACCACAAACGGTATGTTTCCAAGTACAAAACAACTGCCTCCATTCATGCTGAACTGCAGGGATCCAAGGGTTGTGGTGAATGGGCTACATCTGGCTGGCAATTAGTCACCAGTGGTGTTCCTTAAGGCTCAGGTCCAGGACCGGTTCTGTTCAATATATTTATCAATGATCTGGATATAGGAGTTAAATGCACCTTTAGTAAGTTTGCAGTTTGCTGATGGTACTAAACTAGGAGGTGCTGTTGACTTTCTGGAGGGACAAGAGACCTTGCAGAGGAATCTAAATAGATTGGAGCACTGGGCTATGATTAATAGTATGAAATTTGACAAGTAAAAATGCCAGATTCTGCACCTAGGAAAGAGTAATGCCAAGCACAAGTATAAATTTAGTGAGGAGTGGCTGGAGAGCAGTCCTGCAGGAAGGGGTCTAGGGGTGCTGGTCAACAGCAGGATCAACGTGAGTCAGCCACTGGGCCCTGGAAACCAAGCAGGCAAACCACATCCTGGTCTGCATCAAACACAGTATAACCAGCCCGTCCAAAGAAGTGATTATCCTGCTATATTCAGCTTGGTGCAGCCTCACCTTGAATACTGTGTGCAGATCTGGGCCTCACAATTTAAGAAGGATGTGAAGGTCCTTGAATGCATCCAGAGGAGGGGAACAAAGCTAGTGAAAGGGCTGGAAGGAATGTCCTGTGAGGAGCAGCTGAGGACTTTGGGCTTTGGAGGACTCTGGTTTGGAGAGAAGGAGGCTGAGGAGACTCTACAGCTTCCTCAGGAAGGGAAGTGGAGAGGGAGGTGCTGAGCTCTTCTTGGTGGTAGGACACATGGGAATGGTTCAGAGCTGCACCAGAGGAGGTTCAGACTGGACCTCAGCATTTATTTACTGAGAAGGGTGGTCATACACTGGAATAGGCTTCCTAGAGAGGTGGTGGATGTCCCAAGCCTGTCCGTGTTTAAGAGGCGTTTGGGCAATGCCCTTAACAACATGCTTTAACTTTTGTCAGAGTTCAGGGCTTGGAATCACACGAGTTTGAATTAATTAATGCTCCCAAAGGCAGTATTAATTTAGCATCTAAAGGGGGCTGAGCAGATGAAGCCCTCAGAAAATTTAGCACCAGAAGGCTTGAACTTCCATGTAATGGAAGTTCCCTTTTATTTTTGGTGTTCCCATTTATTTTTGGTGTCACATTTACCACTACCAGTGCTTGCTATGCTCTTTAAGGAACTAAGTTTAAATTTAATGAGAATTCTGTGCACAAAGGGTTTGCCAGACAGCAATAAGGTACCCAATTGGAACAGAATATGCCGCTTTTGTGACTTGGCCTTCTGCCCAGTGGGAGCTACTTCTATTGACCACATCAAATGAATTCACGTAAGTCACCAAAGAATCGCAGGCCAAGATTGGCTGCTGGTTGCTACTAGATCAGACCAGCTTCTGACTAGTCAACTAGAGAAATATCCTCTACTTCAAACACTGGACTATTCATTTATAAACATTTAAAAATACATACGACAAGATGGAGTTGTTAGGTTGGGAAATCCTCATTAGCATGATACCATCTGACTATTAAATGTCTACTGAAAAGCGTTGAAATAGCATAGTGACTCATCAAGGAGTTACTGAACTGTGTAAATAAATCTTTCTTTAGCATTTATTGATCAGTGTGGAAGAGTTCATGAAGGAAAATATGCCTTTTGTCTTTAAGCAGCTTCATGTGGAAGTCTGGCCTTTACACAACTCCTTGACTACCCCTAAGCTCAGAAGTAGTTACTTTATGTATACTGAAGAAAACACCATGATTTTCTTCATTATATTCCAGCTTCATTTTAAAGGGATTATAACTGACTTTTTAATCATAGATAAAGTTTTATTTGGTTTCCTCCTGCAATATTCTTTAATTGACAGCCTGTTATTGGCCAAATGTTAGCTTGAAGGAGCTGTAACTCCTGGATCCTCTCCCTCTGTACCAGCTCTCCCTCCCACCCACCCACATACCTCCTATGCTCCCGCCGTCAACAATCGGGTTGATGCTGATACCATTCTGAGCTGCATTTTTTTTGAACTGATGTCTCAGCACTGAGTGAATGAGATTTATAGCAAATAATGTGAATGCCCCAAGGCTGTCTAGCCTGTTTAGCTGTGGTATTGCTTGGGACCTCTTATGGTTTTCTGTTTAGAATTTTCTCTCAATATTTTTTGTCCTGCCACTGATCACAGCTATAGGAAAACTTGGTCAACGCCTTAAAGTCAATACTATTATCACTCTGGAATTTCTTGTACTTCCCAAGGAAAGGAAATGCATTCATTTTAGAGCTGAGTCAAGTGCACAAATGAATGGGCACGTTGGGTAAATATCTGACAGCACATTTTAGTAATTAGCTGGTCATGCACACTGAGCTGTTTAGTTCCAGATGACAAGCAAGGGACATGTCCTCTGGGCTTGCACATACACAGCCTTTGTGTGGACTTTGTGATGAGGAAGCTCGTATGTCATGGGTTGGTTTTTTTTTTTTTGTTTTGTTTTTTAATCTTAATTTCCTAAGAAAAAATAGATCATATCAATTATTTCTCCTTCCTCTTCTTGTCATAATTTCTGAACTCACTGGCCAGTTTCAGACCAATTCTAGAGAGGGAAGATAATGTTAGTTTTCAATAAGTTTCATTAAATTGTTAGTTGGACATCTGAGTGGCAAAGGCTGCACTCAATGAAATTGCTCATTATCAGAGAGTGGGCAATATAAAGAAGGGAGACACATTACAAACATTTCAATGATGGAAGACTTAATAGAAACAAAAGTATGCAACCACAAAACCTAAATCCATAGGAAACTGGACTGACTTCATTCTGGAACTGACAAAACTTTATTTCACTAATTCCATTGCAAAAAATCCATCCAGTGAGTTTTGTAAATGGATTTGGAAGAAAAGAAAATCTTTGGTACATTGGTCAGACCTGGATGTGCTGCGTTCCCTCGTTTTCTTCATGGGCAATGTAACAGCTAGTCTATGTTTTTAAGCATATTAAAAAACTTAATTACTTAATTATTCTAAATGTGGACAGTTTTATCAGTGATCTCAGTGACAGCAGAAACAGGATTCAAAATATTAGCAGAGTACTTTTCAATGTGAAGAATAAGATAAAGAAAGATCTTTTAAGTGTGAGTAAATCTCTCTCAGTGTTTTTCATAGGTAGTTCCCTTATCAGCCACTTGGAACACAAAACATTTAAAACTTACGAGGAGGAAGATTATTTATAAATTAAATTACTGTCTTAAAGTTCTTCAACTGTAAAAGTAGAGCACAGAATCCTGTAGTATAGAGTAGTACAGGGTACAGGTGCATAAATGGACTCAGTCCCAATGCCATAGTCTTGTAAGGGTGATGTTCAGAAAGGAGGTGAACACAGTCACTAAAATTAAAGACAGCATTGAATGACAAAATTCACAGAATCAGCTTTAAAATGAAAATGAACCACGACCTTAATTTCCTGCATCCATGGATTTATTTCTTTAGCCTGTTCTCTTGGCAAAGATATCAATGTTTTCAAAAATTACAACTACTTACAGACATTAATTCACTGACATGAAGTGCATTTACATCTTGGAAGATCTAAAGCTACTTTTACTCTCTTCTCTTCTCCATGGTGTTTGTTTTTGTACATTTTGTGTATACTTGGCTTCAGTTCCTTCCATCTGATTTGGTGGCATGACTGTGATCCACTTCAGTACAGATATCCGGCTCTTCCTTTAGAAACCTCCCCCTGCTATGCTATAGCTCTCGTAAACGCCCCGACGGAAGTTGATTTTTTCCTCCTTCCTCCTGTTGCAAGAGGCCCCAGAAGCACGGGTCACGCTATAAAGCAGATAAATTTGGTTAGAAAAGAGCCTAAAGAGATGTAGCTTTGCATGAACTTTAATGCATCTGTTTCTTACCTTATGGAAATGTCATTCATATCACCCATATATAAACAAAATGACTGGCAAAGTCATAGAGGCTGTCCCAATATTTTAATTTATTAGAGTAAAACTGCCAGGTTATTTTCCATCCTTTCTACTCCATATGTTTGAGAGAGAACATCTGCCTGGTAACAACGATGGTTCTGAATCAAGTATATGATTATCTTCTTTATGGAGAAAGATACTTGAATGACAATCCAGATGAGATTACCTTTAACCTGCAACATTTGACTTCAAATATGTAATTTTAAAAATGAAAACATAGAAAAAATGCAAAATGTATAATATCATTGTTTCATGACATCATTTTTATTATTTATTATCTTATGGCATATGTATTTCATAGGACATAGGGGAGACACTCTGTTCTGCCTTAGCAATATACCGTTACTAAATTTGTTTCTGCAAGCCATGATGATATGAAACAAGTAAGGTTTCCATTTTTAATTATGTTAAGAGAATCCCCAAAGGCCTAAAATGGCAGATATTCTTGAAACTCTTGGTGTCAGCATTGTGAGAGAGACAAGGCTCTCAAAAGGCCTAAAATGATAGATAATGGTCTATGAGCCAAAAATAATATATATAAAAAAAATACAAAATTACACATTTCCACTGGTAAAGAGAAAAGACCTACAGATGCTCTGTGGGAGAAAAGGTGCTGTTTCGTCTCCTGCCATCACTAGAACAGAAGGGCCAAGGAGGTGAGAAACATTTGGAGAAGCTGAGAAGTTGCCAATGCAACCTGAAGAAGAATCAGCAGCACCTTCCCAACAATCGTTGCCTCAGAAGGAGCTCTGCAAAGACTGACCTTCAGACTTGTGCTTTCGTTTGCTGATGCAGGATGTGTTATGGAGAAGCCAGGACACCAAACCACCCATCCCTGCAGTGGGCAATCCGAACTAAAATATCACAAAAGGCAGTGGCAGGCCCTTTCCCTTTGACATGGAATAGATACTACCTGCGTCTGACCAGGCTGTCTTTTTCATTTATAGTATAACAGAGGCCTCAGTAGACTTTCTTTTTTTTTTAAGTAATCTTGGTCCAGACGGCAATCACTTAATTTAACAAAGAGCATTTACTAAAATTGAGCTGTGGAAACTTTAAAGATGTACATGACACCGGGTTGTGTGTTTCCTCACGCATCCTCCTGCTCTTAAACACAGACCCTGCCAAAGCAAATAACTGCACTGTATTTATCATAGCTTTGTAACTATGTAGGACCATTTTTTTGTTAAATGCTTGCTAAGGTGAGCTATTTGTTAGCTCCTTCTCTTTTCTGTCTGGAAAAAGCCAACAACATGGAAATCCAGTTGTGGTCATGAAATGTAGCTGACTCTGAGCTGCCTGTCCCAGGATCAGACCTACATTAGGCAGCAGCATTTACAGGCTACGTAGCTGGGACCAGCATGTGGCTTCTCCCCTTGTTAAGAACTGGTTCTCACTGTCATGTGAAAGTCCAACAGAAGACTTCTGTCTTATTGCACCACTTCTCTAAATGCTACAGCCTTCAAAATTACTTCCATTTCTTCTGTCAAAAGAAGGCACCAAGCACATAGAGAGTTTGGCTGGGAATTAGCTATTCCTAATTACTCTGTCTAGAAGCTTCTGTATGTATTATCTGCTTACATGGTCATAGTGCCCTCTCCATGGCGAGATCTGTACAATGGGGCTTTGGGGACTCGTTGACAGCGTATTGCCCTGCTGCAGATGGTTGTCCTGGTGGGGTAGGCTTAGCCCTCTGTTGAACTCCAAAACAGAGGAAACAGCTTCCAAATCTGGCAAGCCCAGACCTCACCAGCACCTCTTGACCCTGTTTGCTGCCATTATGCTCTGGCACTGGATGTCAGTAGTTCCTAGGGAGGTAGCAGAGGAAGAAGTGCAGGCTCTGACGGTGCTACCAAGGTCTCAGCTACATAGGCTGTAAATAGTTCTTTGGTTTCCAGAGGCTTATCGCTATCCCTTCATACCATATGGAGGGATATAGATAAATTGTGTAGTCCTTCCTGAACAGTGAAGGATCTCCTGATGTGCAGATCTAACAGAGAAACAATCTGCTGAAAAGCATGGGGAAGCCTAGCCCTAACAGAGCAGCTAAGTGCTACTCACAGCACACTCAGACTTGTGAACAAGTCTCCAAGGGGATTGGTGACAACATCTCATTTATGTCTTTTTGAATTATGTAAGAACAGGGGGTTTTAGATAATCCTGCAATTGAAAGAATCCTCTGCAGGCAGAAAATTGAATTAAGTCCTCTTCAAAGGTTGTTGCTCTTTTAAGAACAAAAGACAGTGACTTAGTGGCATTTCTTGGGCTAAATTTTCTCTCTCTGTGTGTGTATTTATATATCCAAGGATGGCCAGTACTCAAATGACAAATGTGAGAGTTATCTTATTATTCTTAAACTGTGTGTGCGGTTTTTACTGCAATGCCTGTATGAATGTTAATGGTGCTGTGGTTATAAATCTTCCTTTGGGAATTTATAGTGTAGTGTAAATCACAATTTCTTCCTTATCTAATTACTGCCTATACATTTTTTTTATTTTAATAGTTTCAAAAATAATTTGGGAAAGAAGAAGTTGATCTTATTTAAGTGAGAAGATGACAGGATTTATTTCTTTCAAGTATGACTAACAAATTATATTCTGAAGCAAAAAAGCTTTTATTATGGAACAAACACACTTTTTGGATACAAGTATTAAAAGAAATGACAAGTCAGATATTTTCCTTAGAAAAAAAATTCTGCTTAATGTAGAAACTGAGTGCACAATCTTCATTCATATAGAGTCAAGGGGAACTTGGAGGGATGGTACAGAGGTGCAAGTGAGAGTCCAGTGCTGTATGTGGCAGGACTTCATTGCAAAAAACTACTGGCTGCTGTTTACATTTCAAACATTCCCTGAATAAGTGTTGTCACAACAGACAAGCAATTACAGACAATAATGTCAGTAATTTGTGGATTAAGAACTCCTTAAGGATGTATTGGCACGGCAGACAGTAGCTTTTTAGCTTGCAACTGTTCGCCCTTAGCTGTGCCAGGGAAACTGTTACTTCCCAGAGGCTATTGTGTTCCCTCGGAGGCAGCAAAACAATGGCGGGGGTTAAACTTCTCCCGGTCCTTCCTCCTGCCCCCAGGCCCCTCTAAGAGCTCTCAGCCAGACAGCTTAATCTCACAGAGTCATTTTTAATAGATACATCCAATTATGCATATGCACAAAATAGAAATATTGGCCATTATATCGACATAATGTTGCACCGGGGTCTTGCCAACAAGCCCTGAAAATTCAAATGTTGAGATTCCAGTACTGTAAATACACCTGTGAGGAGCTTCAGGTGAAGGCCAAGCCCCAGCGCGCTGTGGTGGAGGGTGTGGGACCCTCTGACTCACCTCTGGGGACACCTGTGGCTCAGGACACGCTCTGTATCAGCTTGTGCAAAAACACAGAGCATGTGAAACACACCATGCTGAGAAAATGTTGATTGTTTTGAGGATCAGCAAGAAAGTGAAGTTTGCTCTTTTTTCAAAAATGCCAACATTTAAACAAACGCGTATGGCAACGAATGTTCAGGGACAAACTAAATACAAACACTTTTTCTTTGTGCTACTGTTCTGTCTTAATCTCAGTGCAATATATGCACAGAATAATGTGTGTAGGAAAATGGCTCATGATGAGGAGAACTTAATCTTAGGAAGGGTATATATATGTAAAGTAGTAGATGCTTTGGAGAGGTTAGGACAAAGAAGAAATGTGTTGCTCTCCTTAAGTCAAACTTTTTTTGTTTTTTGCAGGGAAAAAATGTCACAGATATTCCTTCATAGTTTTTAACTACAAAGCTGGAAAATGAAAGGCTATTTACTGAGCACCATTAAGCTGGTACTTCCGTAGGCAGATTGCATTTAAACAGCAAGTATTGCATGTGCCTGTCAACGCCAGCTAAACCGCCAGAGGACTCTGGTCTTTATTGCTGTTTGTGCTTGGTAACTCAGCATCTTTTCCTGCAGGTGCTGTAAAAGACCCTTTTTAAAAATCTTGTTTCTCGCAGGTGCATGGCTGGTGGCAAGCTTGCCAGGTGAGGGGGCTTCAGTTGAGGCAGCAGCCTGACCCCGCTCAGGGGTTCTGCTCCCCCAGGGCAGGCACAAATTGGCCCATTATGCTCACAGCGGCTGGCCAGAGGAGGTAGAATCATGGAATGGTTTGGGTTGGAAGGGACCTTGAAAATCATCTAGTTTGAACCCCCCCACACACCGCAAAGCTGCTATAAGGTGGTGTCCCTGGAGCCTTCTCTTTTCCATGCTGAACAACCCCAACTCTTTCAGCCTGTCCTCATGGCAGAGGTGCTCCTGAGATTCAGCCTGAGATTCAGATCCTGAGGATCAGAGCCCTCTAGTCATCTTCATGACCCTTTTCTGGTCTTGCTCCAACATATCCTTCTTATGTAGAGGGCCCCAGACTCCAGCTAGAGCCAAAGCAGAGTGCCTGGCATAGGGCTCCCACTGCAGAGACCTTGGCAGGCATCTCAATAAGCAAGCAGGAGGCAGTGGCTGAAAATCAGCTCTCTGTCCTTGACCGTGAAGGCAGCCTTTTGTGTGACACCTCCTTCCCAGACAAAGGGAAGCGTCTTTTGCTGGGCTTTCAGTTTCACTGAATTTCACTAAATTTCACTAATTTTTTTAGAGTTGGAAGGGACCATAGAGATCATCTAGTCCAACTCCCCTGCTGAAGCAGGATTGCCCAGAGCTAGAGCATGTCACTCAGGACAGCATCCAGGCAGGTGTTGAAAATCTCCAAAGAAGTTATTTCCAGTTAATTCTGGTTGCTGGAGTATACCCTGAAGCAAATGATAAAGGCTCCAAGTGCATCTAATATTTTGGTTTGGCACTGCAGGTGTCCCTGCAGACATCTGTCTGTGCCCGAGCAGAGACATATCTGATTTCATACACCTGAAAACAAGAGAGAAAGTTCAGTTGAATGGTTTGGGTTGAAAGGGGCCTTGAAGATCTAGTTCCAACCTCCCTGCCATGGGCAAGGGCACCTTCCAGTAGATCAGGTTGCTCAGAACCCCAGCCAGCCTGACCATGGACACCTCCAGGGATGGAGCATCCACAACTTATGTCAGCCACCTGTACCAGTGTCATCCTCAGTGTAAAGAATTTCTTCCTAATATCTACTCTAAATCTACCCTTTTTCCTCTGTGTGTGCCCAGCCACGCTGCTTGTGCCTTTCCTCTTCCCAGTGAGGAGAAATCACCACAAATACTCTCCTGCAATGGCTTTTGAATTGGAAACATCCTTTGCGTGCCCACCGCTGAGCCCGGCCCGGCCCGGCCCACCCGTCCCCCCGGGGACCCCAGCCCTCCTACCCCCCGCACCCCTGCCCCGAGGCGGCTCCGCCCGGGCGGTGCGGGCGGCCGCGGCGGGAGTCGAGCGCTGCCGCCGGCCCCGCTGCCATCACGTGGCCGCCGAGTTTTCTCCCCGCAGCGGTATGAGGAAGTCAGAGCCGCCGCCGCTGCCCGCAGCCGCCGCCTCCCCGCGGCGCGCTATGTGAGTGAGTGAGCGAGCGGGTACCCGCCACCGGGCCGGGCAGACCCCAGCCCGGCCCCCTGCGTGGCGAGCGGCGGCCGTGCCGGGGCTACCACCACGTACGGGGGGCAAGCGCGGGTGGGGGCGGGCGAGTGGGTCTGGGGGCGGGCCGGGGTGCGATGGCGGGTGGGTGTGTGGGCGCGGGGCGGGGCGGCGGGAGCTCCCGCGGGGCTGCGCGGACGGCGGCCCCGCGCCCCCCGGCGGCCCGTCCCCGGTCGCGGCCCCCGGACGGACGGACGGACGGACGGGGCGGCACGGCTCCCCTTCCCCTCCTTCCCCCGACAGGCTGGCTCTCTCCGGTACTCGCCTCCCGGCGTGAAGACCCCGCCGGCGCCGCCGTCCCGATGGAGGAGCCCCCGGCGGCGGAGGAGTGGCAAGGGGCGACCCAGAAGAGGAAGGCCTGGGCCAAGAGCCGGGACTCCTGGCAGGCGTCGGAAGCGGAGGATTTCGCGGCAGCGGCGGCGGCGCTGGCCCGTGGCGAGGAGGAGGAGGAGGAAGAAGAAGAGGAAGAGGAGGAGGATCTCGCCGGCGGAGAGCTGCCGCTGGCCGCAGAAGCAGGTCAGTGCTGGGGGGGCTGCGGGGCCGGGGCCGCGGGCCCCTGGGACCTCCGGGAGCTCCGCGGACCGGCAATGGGGGTGGCGTCGGGGGTCCGCCGCTGACGGATGGGCTGTTACTGACTGTCGGCTTTTCTCTCCTGCTCTACCCTTAAGGCCACAGCGTTCCCAACGAGAAGATCGCGATATGGCTGAAGGACTGCAGGTGAGTGCTCCCGCCGAGCCATCCCCTGTCCCCGTCGCCCCGCTGCCGGTGGGTGGCTGGGGGTAGGGAGCCGGAGCCCGCGGCCCCACGGACCCCCACGGGGCCAGAGAGCCCCCAGCCCCAGGGTTCCCCACGCAGGGTGGCAGGCCGGGCAGTTCCCACGTAGTGGAGGGGAGGAAATCTTGGCGGTGTCTTCTCCCGTGGGCTCGTGTGGGCATCTCTGCATTCTGGAGCAGTGTTTGCTCTGAGCAATGCCACGAGCCTTCCTGGGGTACCCTTCAGTATTGTATGGGCTATACCTTCCCCTTACAAGGGGAGCAGCAGTGTATGTACATATGGCTAGAGAAGAGCTGGCTCTTGGCTCCTTTCCCTCCTTGCTGCCTTATTAACGAGGGTGAAGACTTTCAACCACTGAGGGAGGAACTTAGTTGAGGGAAGGAAGCGGTTTTCTGGAAGCTGCTCGCTTTCTCACCAAGGGGCTCCAGTTTACAGCCACCCCATTCCTTGCCTTGCTTTTGCTGCAGAGTTAAAGACACAGTTTACACGTCAGTGGCCACTGTGCTTATATGTTTTCGGAGTGATGGCACAATTTAAACTAACTTGATTTATCCAGGTCTCTCTCAATGTCCTGTTGTCCTTAACTTGGGATGTGGTATATATATTCTGTGTTTCTGTTACAAAACACTTCCTTCATGTTTGGAACAGGCTGACAGCATTAGTTTTTCATCATCCTTAAAAGCATAAATGCTATATCCAGGAGCAGCTGCTTTTGCCCCATCTTTTTCTCCATTCAGACCTAGCAGCCCTTGGAGCCAGAGTTGATGGGGGGAATGAAACAATTAGCTTTCCAGTAGTTAACAACGACATTTCAAGACCTCCCCTATTTGGTATTTCTGGCTTCCTTCTCCTTTTAAGAGCAGCTATGTTAAGACAAAAATTTACCTCTGAGATTAGCTGTGCCTTCGTGATCTTTTGATCCAGCAAGTGGCTGAGCTGGGCTTACTCCCTCCTGTAACTGAAGCGTGGGTTGCTTTATAGCTATAGGGTCCTCAGTAGTTTTCTTTGCATATCCACAAGCTGTGTCTTGGAGGGGGTGTTTGCTGCTAGAAGCTTGAGATCATACTCTATCCCTAAAATACGATGTTCAGAACTGACAGGCTGTTTTCCAGGATGCCAAAATTGTAGAATTTTTTTTTACTTTACCTGAAGTTTGGTGTCCTATTGGTGTGGCAAAGTATATCCTTAAAAACAAGTGTTACAAATTTTCTCCTTTATTATAAGTATTTTTTTGAGCAGGGAGGGGAAAAAATGGAGGAGTGGAGGGGGAAGAGGCCCTTGAGAGAGAAATTCTTCCTGATGCTGCAGTGCCACTTCTCTCATTTCTGCAGAGTTTTGGTTTAGAACCTTCCCTGGCCCCATCACCCTTACCATTTCCATACCAAATTTCAGTAGTGCAAAACTGCAGACTGACAATGTGAACATCTAATAGATGGTCACAGATCTTAAATAATAACACAAAGTTTGCATTTTAATACGTGTGTGCCAGTAACTATCTGTTTTTAAAACTGGCACCAAATGCTTCCACGGAATGTGTTTGGATCTCTGGCAGTTAATTCCCAAAGTATATAAATCTCATTTTACACTGTATTTCCATATTTTGCACATAAGGAAATTAAGCACAAGTTTACCCTCTTGCTAGGACATAGATGCAAATTTAGTTAATGCACGTTTGTGAAACCCATTGTGGGCCTGCCACAGAAGTTTTTTAAAGTATAGCTATTTACTGTTACAAATCTTTTCAGAAGAATCTTGTGTTCTCAACCTGCACTGTTATAAAGTGACTGTGTGTATAGAAACCCTGAACTGATTGTCTCTTGATAACAATGTATATAGGAAGAGAGAACAGCGTAACAGATGACAAAACAGCCCTACAGATACAGCAGTGTGTTGTTTAAAAAAAGGATACTTAAAAACAACAATTGTTGTGAAATTTGCAGTTGTTGTCCTCTCTGATTAATAACACTGCTTTTGGTGTGGAGCTTCGATTGCTACAGACTGAGCTTCTGCTTCTGGTCTAATACACAGTCTCATTCTTACAAGTTAGCTCTGTTGCAAAAATAAAACCACTACTACAAGTGAACAGTTACAAAAATAAAGTATTTTCTCTGTTGTGTATTTTCTAAAAGCAGCCCTTCACATTCTGTCTGAGTTTCTATAAGCTTTAGACATTAGAAAAAAATTGGCACTTTTAAAATCTCATTTTCTGTTTGGTGTTGGCAGCAGCACAAAAAAAACTTAATATCAACCCTCTGCATAAGTAGATCTGCTTATAAGATTTATTCCTTTGTTTGTTTCCAAAAGCATCAACAGTGTTATAATGGGGATAAAAAGAATTACTAGCTGTCCCTTGATATTCATGTTAGCAGTTTGGGGCTCTTATTACTTGGCATCTCTGTTTCACATCTGCTTTGGGGAAGAGAAGAGCGTTCCTAATATCCCATGCTTTTTAACTGGGTAGACACTTAAAAAAAGTTATTATTTAAAAAAAACAACACCCACAAACCAGCAAAATAACAACAACAAAAAAAGAAACGCGTGTATCACACTGTGATAAGAATTATGGAGGCTTAAGAAATGTCAGATATTACCTAGAGTTTCAAGTTCACTGAAGTTTTGGGAATTGCATGCCTTTGAGAAATGCATCCTTTGCTCTCTGCCCATTATTTTGAGAAGGCATTTTGAAGTAGTAATAAAGCTTGCAAAGGTTTTCAGTTTTAACTCTTGTAAAAGAAGACAGGAAGCAGAAGTATTTGTATGATACTGATAGAAAAGAAGAAATTTTTGACAACTCTTTGGTGATGTGTTTTATTTTGATTCAGTGTATTTAAACTCTGCTAATAATACAGGGAATGCAGGAGGTATTTAGGAGACATCTCCTTTAGATGCGCAGGAAGCAAGTTCTTGAAATGCCTCAGAAAGAAGAGATTTTTTGCTTCAAGTTTAAAATAAACATGGCTCCTACCCAATTAAGGCTTTAAAAGCTGAGATTTAAACACTTCTACAGCACAGTGCAAAAAACCTTTGTCCTGTTCCTGGAGACCACCCTACCACAACTAGTAGCCCTGCTCTTCCCTGCTCAGTGCCCGTGTCAGTGTGGGCATTGAGAGTTCATTCAGTTCTCTCATGTTCTGGTACTGAGACAAGTTACTGCTGTATATTTTGAAATACAGTAACAAATGGGAAAACCGTAGGATCCCTTGATCCAGGCGTGCACATGTTTACTTGCTCTTTGCTCTGGCTGCCCTCTGGTTGCTGTTGGCCTCCCTGTGCTGCTCCTCCCTGTCCATTGCGTGAAGACTGCTGGGACGTGCTGGGGACCTGCCATGATGCACCTTCAGCAGGGAGACCTGGTCCTGAGGGACCAGCCCGTGGAAGGGTTCCCCAGCCCTAACCTTCCCAAGGGCTTTGAGACAGAGCCCATCGATCCGGCTCATGGGCTTTGCTGGTAAAAACCAGCCTGGCAAAGAAAGCAGAGCTGTCCGTCCTGTTGTCCAAGAGGATTTTTGTGTGGGTACTTGTTCCATCTTCAAACTCGTGTTGCATCTAGTTCTTAAATACATTTTTTTTCTAAGGCAGGGGGTGTAAAGGCAGCTGTGCCTGTGTGCAGCAGTGCAAGCGGGGCAGCAGGTGGGTGGTTGACAGGGCTGCATTGACTTCTGGTAGCTGCTAACATGCTGTAGAGGTGACGGACTTCATTTCTGAAAGGAAATGCCAGCTTTGATGGTTGCTTTCCCCATTTTCTGCCAGCCAGTGTGTGCGGCGCTGGTCTTGGCTGTCAAAGTCACTGTCAGCACATTTCTGCATTGAAAAGCAGAGACCTGGAAGTAGCTACGGGGGAAGGAGAGGGAAAAGGATGGGAGCGTACCCATCAAAGCCAGAGAGTAAACAACTGGCGTAGTTATTACCTCAGAACACAAGGCTTGTTGTAGCGTGACAGGTTTAGACAATAGGCCCTAAGTTTTTTCAAACCCTGACAAGACTGACACGCAGAAACTCGGGAGATCTGAGTCTCGGCAGAGCCTGTCCTGTCACCCGGAACAGGCTCGTGCACCTGGATGCTCCGGCTGCTTCCCTTGGCCTCTCACCACGGTGGGGCTTAGCTTGATTTGGCTTGGCTTGGCTTTGCAAAGGACACATCAGAGTGAGCTCGCTCCCTATCAGCCTGGCCAGATGGCTGGGGAAAGAGTGAACCCTTTTCAGAGGGGAGAGAAAAACAGGTTGTGAAGTGTAAGGTCTGTTAGAAAGCAGATGCAAACTTTCCTTGCTTAATTTGGCCATGGCACCAAAACAAATACTGTGTCAGAGCACTGTTTACTTTCAAGTCTTTGAGCAAGATTATGTGTTTCTGTAATTAAAAAGCCAAATGAAACGTACATAATACAGGCATATAAATCATCTGCTTTTCACTCCTTTATGAGTATTATATTTCTGAATTTGTTTCGGACTTTGAGAGTTAATGCTGTGCTTACTTAATAGTGACAGGCCTTTGGTTAAACATGTCTCAGAGACAAAAAGTGGAAACATCCAGCTAGTGGCAGCAAGTGCAGCATGAACCCAGAGAGGGATCAGACCTGACATTTGTGCGGTTTCTGCTGCTACTTTTGGGCATCATGAGGTTCAGCACATGCCCTGACCTTCAGGGAGCAGCAGCAGGAGGGATCAGCCAAATAAGAGCCAACCTGAAGAGTCTATAAAGTATCAGAACTGGCAAGTGACAGCTAAGATAGCTGACAAGATTGTTATCTTGTTCCTGATCCCAAATACGTCTTTTCACCCATCTCTCCAAGAATTTTTGGATGTGTAGAAAAATGGCAACAGTTTTTGTCATATACGTGAAATTGAATCAGTGCATTCAAAGTCTCATCCTCATTTTTTTTAGGTGCTTTGCTGAGCAGCCCATGATTTTCCTCAACAGAGGGCTGCTGGCCCCAAAGCTCTGCCACTGACTGGTGGCTGAGCTATGCAGTTATTATTAACCTGTTCTGTTGTTTTTCCCTACAAGGCGTATTTGTTCAGAGGGCTGGGGATTGTTTAGGAAGTTATTGCCAGTCCTCAGATGTTTGTGCTTTCTGGGGGCGGAGGGAGGGACAACTGCTGCTATCACAAGCTTGTTACACACTGTAAGGAAGGACATGAAGCAGCAAGTTTTTAAAGTAGTATTAATCTCTTCTGTGGTTTCAGAACGCCTCTGGGAGCCTCCCTGGATGAGCAAAGCATTCCTCTGTTGAAGGGTAAGGAAAGGCTTTACCTACTGAAACCTCTTTTCCTGGGAACTGTGCTTTCATGGATGTTCACCTGAGACCTCATCTCTTTACCACAAAGCACAGCCTAGTCAGCACTAATGAATTCTCTCTGTGAAGCAGTTTTGCCCAAGAAACTAGAGAAAGGGGAAAAGATCCTGAATAAGTCTTTCTGTAGAGTTTAGTAAGCCCTAAAAAACCCCACAAAATGTGTCGCACAGGGAGGTTGTAATTTCCTCTCCAAGCTGGCGAGGCGAGCATTAGGCAGTCTCTGCCTCTAATAACTCCAGTTGCCACACCTGAAAATTTTACTATATGAGGAGGTCTGAATACTGAAGTTCAAAGTACAGTGAGAATGTGCAGGTAGTGACAGGGTGCAGAGGAATTACTTGCTGTGCCTGGAGTCTTTGCTTCAACTCTTAGTTCGGTACAGGGAGAGAGAGGGGAATGCCTGAGCTGGACTCAGACTCTGGATCCCCCTGGTAAGATGTCCAGAGGATAGATCATGTAGCAGCAGAAGGTACAGATGTGTTGGGTGGTACCTCCAGGCTTCCACTTGCAGTTAATTTGTTTGCAGGTTGACTCAGGGATGTTTCTGAGCACAAAGCTAAAGCAGTGTTCTAGTTGTTCTTTTTCAAAATAATTCTATCTTCTCAAATGTAACTTCTCACTTCTTAGTGCATTTTTAGTGTATGAGTAATACAGGGATTGTAAATATAGTCTGGTTATATCCTGTTGTATTAACTGAAGCGTCTTACTAATTCTTTAGTTAAGCTCTTGGAAAGAAAACTCTGCAGCATTCTAGTTGCTGAACTGCTCACTGTACGTTTTCAGGCATGCTGGTGAGAAATGGAGGAAGTTTTGAAGATGACTTATCCCTGGGAGCTGAAGGTGGGTGTGGCAGGATTATGACTCTTTTTCTAGAAAAAAAATAAAAAGTGTTCAGTCATCTGATTTTTATTTTGAAAGACAGCATTTCCTTTCTGGTCAAAGGCAGTTGATAGATAAAGCTGGCTAGAAAACCAGCATGAAGCACACTTTTCTAAATGCAGGAATATCTGCTTTTCAAGTTTATTAGACTGTTGCTGGTATTAAACATTCTGGTCTAACCCAGAGGTCAGAGGCAACCCTGAATTTGCTTCTACCTTCTCATTTTAATGCCCACAGCAGCAGCGCAGCCTGGAGCACTCACTGAAGCTGTGAGAAAGTGGTTTCTTCTACTTCCACTTCTTGTCCACGGGTTACTCTTGGCAGCCGTGCGTGTCCCACTTCCACTGAATCCCCCGGGAGCAGCATGTGCAGGCTTTTGAAAGGAGGAGTGAAATTCTGTCGGCCGAGAGGCAAAAACGTTGAGGGGCTAGGTACTTTTAAAAATGAAAAGAGCTTTAGCTGAGTAAGTATTTTGGATCAGCCACGATGCACATTTTGCTGTCAGCAGCTGCCTGCTTTTTCTTTCTCTTCCCTTTTTTAAAGGGAAGGAGATGTGGCTGTTCATGGACTTCTTTGTTAGAAAAAGACTCTGTTGTTCATGGGTTAGAGGTGTCCATAAACAAACAAACAAGCAAACAAACAAACAAAAGCACTGTGGATCCTGTTCAAAGAGCAGCGTCCTGAAATAAAGTAGCAAAAAACGGTCTCAGAGACTGGCTCCTGGGGTTATCTACAGGGTACGGGATATAAAGCAATGTCTGTTTTCACTGTTAAAAAAAAGACCGAAAAAAAGGCAAACCCTCTCACCCCCTTCAGCTCTTAATGTTTTTTGAACTAGAGCTTTTTCAACTTGTATGGTAGAAAGCCCTTTTTTTGCACATCAGTCTTGCTAGTGGTGTCACAGTAGTGGGACAGGGCCTGGAGGAAGGAAATAGCTTTAGTTTTTAAAGATTCAAGACTTCCAAGAAAAATAGTTGATCTGATAATGACCTTGATCTGATAATTATGGAGAAGCAGTAAATGAGTTTCTTACTGCAATAAATTAAATAGGATTAGCTTCTCCTTCTGCCAGTCTTTTCTGCTTGTTAGCTTGCCTGCAGTACACAGATTTCATAAGAAAAGTTTCTTTGTAACGATAATCCAAGTCTGAGCGTATGACTAAGAATACAAGAGTCAATACATTTTAGAACATCATGCCACTTTTTTCTTTTCAATTCTTTCTCCTTATCATTCCCAAAGATTCCTGGTTTTTATGAACCTTTAGTATGATTCAGGTAGAAGGCAATTTCCCTCCTTTTCAGATTACAAAGGTCCCAATGCTAGAATCGCCTGTTGATTTTCCTGGTTAAGCATGCGTGTGTTTCTGCTGGGCTTTGCTTCCCATCCGAGAACAAGGGGACAACAGAGCTGCTTGGAGCAGTGCTGTGTGCCCTGCTGGACAGACAGCCCCTTTGAGGGTGGGATGAATGGCCTGCCCTTGTGCATCCCTGACTGCCTGAGTCCAGAGACAAGCCAGAGCCCTGTGTGAATGGTACGGAGGGCATAGGCCAGGGTCCTGTAACCCCAGCCTCCTACTCAGCCTTTAAAATCCATGGTTTAGCTGTTGAAACAAGTCACCAGCTAATCTGTATAGAGAGGCTCACCATCGAATTATAGGCAAGAACATTTTAAAAAAAAAAAAAAAAAAAAAAGACATGTAGTATCTGCATTTTGTCAAAGGGCTAATATTGGCCACAAATGAGCCCTAATCCTAACATCATTAATAATATTCCTTGTGATGCCTCTGAAAAGAAGAGAGCGGTTGTGAGGTTTCCATGCTTTGGTCTCAGTTGCTGACTGTATCCTGCAAGCACAGCGAGTCGAGATATGGAGCTTTCCTGGCAGCACATTTGATGCTACTTTTCTCTTTTCGTAGCTCATTCTGAGGGCTGCTATAACATTACGTGTGCTCTTTGCCTGTCTCCTGGGGCAAGTTCATTAAACTTGAGTTGTCTTTTGGGAAGCCCACAATTTAAGGCTGGGGCTCAACTCTCTGGCTTGACAGGGAGTTGATTTTCTGAAGGAATAACGCTGCCTGGGATGTTCCTGTGTGGAGCTGGGCCAGTCCAGCTGCAGAAAGTTCTGACTTCCCTGCTGGAGGCTGGTGACCAGATGCTCCGTACCTGGTGGCCAGCCTCTTTCCAGAGCCCTCTTGACTCCGAGTGTTGCCACTGACCCCATCAGCACCACAGGCTTCACCAAGTTGTCCATGGATCGCACAGCACGGGCAGCTGAGAGCGATCCGTGCTGATGAAAAGACTAATGACTGTAGTGGGGCCAGCCACCTTTCTTATGTTCTTTACTTTCTCTACCAGAGCAATCCTCACGTGCCCGCTTCTTCTCCTCCCTTTCCTACCCGGGAACAGCCCTGCAGCTGGTAATCGTGTCTTCAGTTGCAAAGCAATAAATGGTTTATGTAACAATTACTAACTTACTGCACGTTAAATTTCAAGTTAATATGATTAATGACAGTGTGTAAACATTAGTCCAAGTGAGATTTTATTTTAAACAGAGCCTGAATAAACCAGGTCGTCTTTATATCAGCGCTATAGTAGAAACCCTTGACAATCACATTTATATGGGAAGAGAAAAATCTGGCTTATGTGGGGGTATTGGTAAACATGCTCGCTGCCTGCTCTTTGTACCAGTTGTGGGCAGTGTAATTCTGAAGAGGTCTGTATATAACTACTTTTCATTTCTCTACAGCTAATCATCTGCGGAGTGATACCCAAATGGAAACATGGTAAACATTTTTTTTTGTTTGTTTACTTTAGAGAAATATTTGTACTACAGGGGAGAAGGGAGAGGGGGCAGTGGAGTTGCAGAGGCTGCCTCAGAGCTAAAGCTCATGTTACAGTCTCTTAACATGAGAGGGAAGGAGAAGATCTGGGTAACACAGAAATGGTCATTAGGAGATGCAGAAAAAAATTGCAGATTTGTATTCTTCCAGCAGACCTGACATAGACTTTGGGGTAGCAGTAGGAAAACAGAGAAATGGCAAATAGTAACTAAGTATGATTTACTTTCTTTGCCTCAGATCCCTCACTGTTTCAGAAATTTCAAGAGAAAAATAGTTTTACCTTTCAGAGCAGATGTCTGTTGGGAGTACGGGAAAAAAAGACTGAGAGAGGAGAGGCTCCTGCTTTACAGGGAGAACTTCTAAATAAAATGTGCTGAAACTAAAAACCCATTGAGACTTCAGCAAATGCCTGCACAGCCCATGTGGGTAACGTCCTCACCACTCCTCCTCAGACAGGCTCCATAAATGTGCTTTTAGGCGAATCCTCTGTCGTTTTTGGTTTCTCAATGGTTGTTCAGGGGGTGGGGGTGTGTGTGCTAGGATTTGTACAGTAAAATTCACCCTGAGAAAGTCTTTCCCCCAGAGAGATGGGCAGAGAAAGTATGTTTGAGCTTAAGGTACCACCTGATGCAGATGCAGGGAGAAAATAGTTTGGGATTGGGAAAGAAGCTGGCCGGCAGTACGAGCTGGAGCACGTCTTGCTCCCTTTCCTCCAGCCTGGAGCCTCTTCAGCTTCCTTGGCTGCTGCCGGGGCAGCACACAGCCTTGTGCTGCTGGTGGGTGGCAGCTGGGAGTGAAGGGGAGGTGGGTACCTGAGGCACGGAGGGGTGGTCCTGCCATGAGAGGTGGTCCTGATGGAGGAGGCAGCGGTGCGGGGAAGGCAAGGAAAGGCAGGGCAGGGCGGCTCACCCGAGGCTGGGCTTCCTCGCTGGAGGAGGGTGGGATCGGGGAGGGTGGGGGCAGCAAAAGGCAGATCAGGGATTTGTTTTCTCAGCTTGCATTTGCCTTCGAATTCTTACCGTCTACGTACGTTAGTACTGAGGCATCCCAGGGTTGGCTTTTGTTATTGTATTTCAATAAATGACATGGCTAATATAAACCAGATAACACAGAAGGGGAAAAGAGAAATTCAGCAGTGCTGGCGGCTCCGCTCTCCTCCGAGGGAGAGAGTCGGATCGGTGAACGGAAGGGGCTTATCGCAGGGGTCTTCTCTGTTTGTGTTGACAGCAATGGTGTGCTGGCGAAGGAGAAGAGACTGCAGTTCCACCAGAAGGGGAGAAGTATGAACTCCTCCGGGTCTGGAAAAAGCAGTGCGACTGTTTCAAGGTAAAAGAGTACTATGCTTTGAAGGTCATGGCACAGTTCAGTGGAATTTGGCTGCATTTTGCTGGCAAAACTTACATCTTCTGTTCCTCAGTTAAATGGGCTTGGCTTGATTTATATGCATTGTTGCGTTTAGTAGCTCAGAAGGGAATTTTCATTTGGTTGCTTGAAAAACCGCTATTTGTTTTCAGTTGTGGTTTGCAGTAAATACTAACAAATGGGCCTAAACATTAGAAACATCTGAAATTTTAATGAAATTTTAAAATACATGGTCTACAGTATAAGGTCTGATGTTAAAAATTACAGGATTGGATCTGAGATTGGTCCGGGCCAATGGCTCTGGTGATGGGAACCAAAACTTTGGCTGCAGAGCTCCACAATAATTTCCTAAAGGAGGTTGAGCTGTAGGAGTCAAAAGTTCAATAGACTGAGATGGCTACTGGGCTAAATTAGCAGTTGGACAGAAGGGAGACAAGGAGCAGTAAAAGGAGACAAGTCTTAAAAGGAGACTTGTCTTAAAAGGAGACAAGTAAGCAGTAAACATCTTTTCATTTGTTCTAGTGTTTCTGAATTACTGGAGCTTTATGAGGAAGATCCTGAAGAAGTGCTCTATAACCTTGGGTTTGGAAGAGATGAACCAGATATTGCTTCAAAAATTCCAGCAAGATTTTTTAATTCATCATCATTTGCCAGAGGAATAGATATCAAAGTGTTTTTGAATGCCCAAATACAGCGCATGGAAGTGGAAAATCCAAATTTTGCTTTAACAAGTAAGTATCTTTGAAGCAAATTTTATTTTCACTTTTTTACACTTTGTAAACAACCCTAAAAGAACATGTATATCTAATATTCTGGCTAACCCCCTTTACAGCCTAAAGGCCAAATTCCATTCAGAATCCGTAATAAAACTCTTGCTGGGTCTCAAATACGGCAGGAGGTGACCATCAGTGTTGTACACCTTGGGGTAAGACAAGCTCCTAAGCTTGTCTTCTGTTGTAGCTTTAGATTGCTGAAACAAATAGCAGTATCTGTCTGTTATGTTCTTCAGTATCTGGGTGGGATTTTTGAAAGCTGTCAGCAGCGACCTACTTCTGTCGTTGTTGAAATCTGGGCCAGTATTTCTATTGACTTGGGCAGGAGCTTTGTTAAGTCAGTAATGAGCCTTGCTGAAACGAGGGCATAGCTGAAATGTCCTCCTGTAGTTGTAGATGGAGAGTGCAATGCGAGTAACCCCTTTTTTTCCTCTACCACTCTGTAAATTAACTTGCATTTGCATACCTGCGTCCTTTTTTGATTTTGAGAAAGCTTTCCATACTGTTCTTGTGCATTAGTAAAGACTCTTGCACAGGTTTTTCCTTTTCTTCATACTGTGTGGCATCACTTTCACATTGCGGGATGAGGCAGTGCTCAGTCAACCTTTGGGGCCCTTGGCATAAGTAGGAGGAGATTTTGGGAGGGGGAGATTGGTGGGTAGAGATTATGATGAAAATTCCCACTTCAGGTACGAAGAAAGAGAACTCTGAGAACTCAAACCATTGTGTAGAAACGCATCAACAGGTCTGGAATGTGATGGCAGGAAATGTCCTCATAAAATCTACCATATGTTTCATTCTTGTGCAGGTCGCTTCCGTCAGATTGAAGTGCTTACTACTGTGGCCAATGCTTTTTCCTCTTTGTATTCTCAAGTCTCTGGGACTCCGTTGCAGAAAATTGGTAGTATGAATTCAGTGTCTTCCAGCAAAGAGGCATCCAGCCCTCCCCCTTTAAATCGCAGCAATACAGCCAGTCGGTTAATGAAGACCTTGTCAAAGCTGAATCTGTGTGTCACACAGCAAGCCGATGGTACTGGCTGCTCAAGCCCTTCACCTGTTGAAAAAGGGAAAAGTCCAGCTGAACTGGGGAGCGAGGAAATTGATGTTAAAAATGAATCTAAATTACAAAAACACTCGAAAAAGAAAGACTCTCCCTCTTTTTTAGCTACTGTAAAGGAGGAAATAGCCAGTAGTCAAACAAGTGCTGCACATAATCCTGCAAACCTTCCTGTTGGGACTGATGATAAACAAGAGGGTACTGTGCCTCCAGCAGACGTGCAAAGCAGCAAGTTGGCAAGTGCCCAGGACAGACCATGTGAAGAATCTGGTCTTTTGGACTCACCAAGCCTCAGCAGCAGTTCCAATACATCCAACAGCAGTACCTCCACGCAAAGGCTGCTTGTGGCATCGCCAGGTAGAGACCCCTGCACTCCTCTTGCAAACCCGTCCATAATGAATCTAATACTGCAGCAAAAGGACTCCTTTGAGATGGAAGAGGTAGGTGGAGATAGATGACTTTGTTTTTGCATACAGTTTACATAACTTGCTGGCTGCCAGCAGAGGAATGTTCCCTCCTGTGTAGTTGACAGAGTTTTCTCCAGGAATACTTTAAATTCTCCGAGTGATAGGACAGATGTCACTCTCTCTCAGTAGGCTGCTCTAATTGATCCTGTTAATGAAGTAACTTGGTGATTCTGCTGCTTTTGTTGTTCCTGAGAGTCAGCAGGAAAGTTCTCATTCTTTTTCTCGTCACACTCAGGTAATTGCAGTCACTCGCAAAACTACCAGGAACTATTCCTCTGGAAATAGATCTAGGTTAGGCTTGGTATATATAAAAGGCTTTGGTTTTAAATTTTTACTTTACTTAAATGACTTAGTGGAAGTCTTTATTTTTGCCTTAAAGTAAAGTCATTGATATGAAATCAATTGATATTGATTAAGGGTAATTTTGTGGATGGAGCAAGCATGTTGTTGGATGAAAAGAAAAGGGGCTGTCATGTAGGGTAAGGTGCTCATCTTGTGCAACTTTTGGTTTTGATAGCAGTCTACTTTATGTTGATTTGTTTTCTGGAAATTAGCACACTGTAAGTTGCTGTTTGGTATGCCTTTGGTGGTGGCTTAATTGCAAATTCTGTGCTAGCTGCCTTTTAATGTCTTCATAAATGCATGTATCCATTTTTTGATTGATAATTGTCCCAAAGGGGTTTAATTCCCTTAATTTGTTAATTAAGCTAATAAATGCGCAGCCTGCAAATTCAGGAATGTAATTGTTTGCATAGAGCCACACCTTCAATTGTTAAGATCTGTCTTAATTTAAATTAGTAGATGCTTTGGTGAACACATTTCAAAGTGGGTCTTGTTAATACTTCAGCAGTTAACTTTTTTGTCTATGTGAAATAGATACATAAACTGAAGGATTGTGATTTTATTGGCAAAATGAGTGAAAAAAGCAAGTGAATAGAAAACCTGCAGAGTTTTGCAGAGAATAATGAAGTGATGGTTTAGTAGATACTGTGTCTAGTGTCTTATTGCCATCACAGGCTCTTCTAGATCAACTGTTTTAGCTGAAGGCACCCATTAAGCAGAAGAAGATAATCCAGCCTCTTGTATTACCTTACTCTTGGAATTCCTGCCACTTGTTTGTGCTTGTGTGTCATGACCCACATGTTGTGTGGCCATCTTCTGAACCAGAACAAAGGACTGGTCCAGCTGATGGGGGAAAAAGAAACCCTGTGTATTTTGATTTTTTTTTTTTTTTTCTGGCTTAGTTTTCAGGCAGATAATTTTCTTGATACTGTTTGTTGTGTAGCTGCACAGATGTTTGAGTTGGCACAATGTGGGGGGGGTGCTGAATAGCAATGCATTTTGCCATGTTCTTGATAGTTGAACTGGTTTAACGTGTCCCAGAGGAGAAATCCATTTTTTGGTGCTCTTGTGTGAAGTTGAAACAACTAATTAGAAAAAAAAAAAAAAAGGAATGGAATTTTCCTTTAGAGTAAGTTGGAATGTAAAGGGTTATGGCATGAAGAAGGTTTGCCAAATTCTGCACAAGCCAAATGCGATGTGTTTGTGAGGTTTTGGTTGACACACTTAGCAATGATGCCAGTGCATAAACACAGCTGTTTTGGTGAGGCAACATATGATGTGGGATGGGGTTACGGTGAATTTTTAATTACATGATATAACATAGACATATCAACTACCTTCAGATCCCTAGGAGAGAGGGATTTGGTTGTGCTGAAGAAACTCTAGAACAATACCTGGCAGCGCGATTTTATTTTCACGTGTCTCTAAACAGGGTATTACGAACAACAACCTGTATTTGACACCATGACAATAGTTCCTCCCCCTATTTTTGCAGCGTGGCTTGGTGTGCATTCATATATGCAGGAAAGATGACAGATATATCAAGGAAGCTCTTTCTATGCTTACAAATGCCTTGGAGGTTTGAGTGCCCTTCGGAAGTCTGTGGCTGTGAAGATAGCTGGTGCGGGAGTGAGTCAGGGCAGGATTTCCCCCAAACACCCACTCCTGAGGTGGCCAATTACAGTCCCAAAGGTTGTGGAGCAGCATCAATATTGGCTGAAGGACACGGAAGGAGAGGGGAGTGCTTCTCCACAATCACAGGATGCTGTCTCTCACCCAAGGACAGGAGATGGAGGCCATTTAGAAGAGAAGAGGCTTAGCTTTTGGGAGGTGATAAATGTAGCCATTGGAAACTTGGAGGTTTGAGAGAATTAAGACACCTTTTCAGGAAGGCCAGACTGATCAAAGTGCTTGTAAGATTGTTTCCTGTTCCTTTTTTCTTTTTTAAATAATTTTTTTAAAAGCTACATGTCCTAATTTTAAATGGTGAGCCCCTTCTATGCTTCCCTGCATTTGGACAAAATAAGCATTTACCCCTTTGACACAGCCTTCATCTCCTAAAGCAACAGAAGCCTCTTGGTTTATTGTGCAAAAGTACTGCTGTTCACTTACTAAAGGTGAAAAGTTCAGGCCAAGTACTTCTCAAAACTCTTGTAGTTGAGCAAATGCACTCTTGTGGCTGCTGTACACATGATATCAATGCAAATATAGCTGCTTCTTTAGCCAAATACTAACTTGGGCTTAATACCATCAGTATCCTGGTTTTGCATTTTTAAGTTGATCAAAAATGGAGATGAAAATTTCGTTGCTTGGTAGTTTTGAAATTAGGCAGGCAGTCTGTAGGAGGGAAGGATTGGGTGGTAAGGTAGTTGGATTGGGGTTTTTGTGCGTGTAGACTTGCGTGTGAACCATTAGGATTTTTTATGTAGCACACAAAAGAGAAAACATACTCTAGCTTTTGAACTAAACAAAGGCCTCCCTGTTGAGTTTTTAGAAATATTCTTTTAATTGTTTGAATGGTTGTCTGAGAACTGCTTTCTTAATAAGGCTGTGTTTTACAAAGAGATTAGGTAATAGGATTAATTTTCATGTAGTTTTAAGTTTCCCAGTTGAAATCTTCATGGCTCTGAATACATTATCTTCCTTTTTCATACTGGAAGACACAAGAAGTATTTCCACGAGTAGTGGCATGGTGAAATCTGGAGTAGGTTCTGGCAAGGTCCTTCTGGAGGATTTGTGGCTTGTGGGAAATATTTGGTAGGGCAGCAGATGACAACCCTTATGTGCTGACCTCTTGATATATTTTTCTAAATGTATTTTGCTCGTTCTGTGTATTCAAATGAGGGGCCAAGAGCGCTGAATGGAAAGGACAGTAGTAGTGTAAACATGGTCAAAGGTATTTTCACAGAATTACTTCAGTATTTTGTCAAAGGGGAAATGAGAACTCTCCGTAGTGTCACAGGACATATTTCCTGGGCTTTTATCACAATGAATGTAACCAGAGGTGAGCCCTGCTCCGTGAGTGAGAGGTGCTGTCCTAAGGATCACTGTTATCCTACAGGGGCATTGCTGAGTATCTGATAAAATAATACGTTGGTTCAAGGCGATACAATTCACTCCCTCAATCGTTATAGGCTGTTGGATTAAAGAAAAAAGACCTCACCCACCAGCCCCATGACGTGTGTATGGGCATTTTTAAGCACAGGAATATAAATTCCAGTTGTACTAACAAAATATCAATCGTCTCTTCTTTATAGATCCAGAGTACAGAGGGGGATCTACCACACGTTCCGGGTTCTCACCAGCTGGCAGTGACCAAGTCAAGGAAAGGTGAGTAGACTTCATCTCCTGGGAGACAGCAGAGTGTCCCTCTGTCTCTGAAATGAAGATTCAGATATTTAAAACTTCTAAAGTTTTTTTCTCTTTAGAAATAAAAAAGATCTGAGTTTCTCTTTCAGCTAAACTACAGAACAGTACTGCAAAGTGGCAACGAAATTACAGGCAAGACAACAGCCCTATAACCTCACTGGCTGTTTTCACTTTTGTACAATTGATGATAGCTCTCAGAGAACTGAAATGTTAATTCAGTATGGGATTTTTTTTTTCCCTGTCAGGTCCTGTAATTTAAGATACCCATTTGAACTAAAATTATATTGTTTTAAACACAAATTGCATGATACATCCAGCTTTTTCCTATGCGCTACCACTCTGTCTGCAAGCTGGCTGTACAGAAGACTGATGTTTCTGCACCCACGGAGAAATCCTATTGCATGGCAACCTCTGTGCACTGGCTCTTGTTGCCCACTTAGTTTGTGCTTTCATTTCACATTCTTATTTATGCATTTTATGTGGAGGACAAATCTCATTTTTTAAGTTCATTTGTGATTGTTACTTTGCCCAGCATTGTCAAGTGAAGTCCATTCTCTAGGTGTTACATGTAATTAAAGACGAAATGGAGCTTGTTGCATTTAGTGAGATGCTTGACTGCAATGCAGTTTCTTGGTGAAACATAACTAGCATCTCTAGACACAAGAGAGGCAGAAAAACCAGTCTTAAGAACCTGAGACCATCTTATTTGCCTTTCCACAAATGAACTGACAGTCTTGTGAACTGTCAGGTGAATTGCTTTAACATGGTTGAGAATGCTCTGGACTAAGTGCTGAAGGTTAGTGCCTGGTTATTAGGGATAGCTTGTGCTGCTAGTTAGCAGTGTTTCGCACAACACTCGCTAGTCTTCCTCTGTTACAAACATAGGCTACCAAGAAGGACCATCAGAAACTGCATCTCCAGCTGTTCCCAGCACTCTTTACAGGTTAGGTCTCTCGTTTGTCTGGCCTTGGCAGTTTCAGAAAAAGCTTTTCAGAGAAACGCAACTTAAGGAAACAAGAGCTGCAGTCAGGGAGAAGAAAAATGCATGTTTTCATCTTCTGAAATGCTAATTTTCTGTTTTCTGTTCCCAGTAGCTATCTTACCCTCTTCTTCCTCCATGCAAGGTTAAAAAACCAAAAGATCTGGCGGTTCGGTGTGTACCTGCTGAAAGGTACCAACAGTTCTAGCAACATCTTCAGTATGGCAGAAGTGGGGCATGCTTGCTCATGTCTCACAGCCAGTATTTCCCACCCATTTCTGAATACACTTGGCATAGATTAGCATAGACACTTTGTTATCCTGCAAGTATTACCTAGAGTTTCCTATGACTTATCCATAGAGGATATCAGTGTTGATGGTAAGCCTGCATACTTGCTAAAAGTTAGTCTGAGAACCACATTTTATTTTACCTGGAAGTTGTAGAAAGCTTAGGACTTTGTTCTATACGGGTTTCAGCAAAATTACTGAGAGGGAAAGCATTTGGTGGGGTATTTATCCAAAATGTTGTTGCAAAGCTCAAATGTAGATATATATTTTTGTGCGTGAGTTTTGGTGGGTTTTTTTTAGGAATGCAGTAGAGAAGTATGAAAAGCTTCAGTTGCTTTGCACTGTAAACATACAGTACTGCTAAATGTCCACTATAAAAAAAAAAACCCAACATTGCGAATTTATCTGGAAGAAGGAAGGTTTGTTAGTTGGAAAACAAAATTCTTCCTGGCATATTTATACAGCAGCACCTTCCATTCCAAAAATGCCCAACAAACAGGACAAATATAGGTACAATGCACAGAGAGCCAAGTATTCTTGAGGCATTGTAATTTGTGTCGGGTTGCTGACATCAGTGGCTCTGTGAAATTCTGAATAGCCACAAACTTGTTTCTTTTAAGGCATCTGACATTGATGGTCAAAAGCAGTGATTAATTTTGAAAATTTAGTTCTTGAAAGTGAAGAAAGCACATCATCAGCACTTCCTGTCCTTAAAACATGTATTTATAGCTCTCTGTGGGTGCAGCTCCACAGGAGATCTGAGATGGGAGAGTGAGAAGAAAACATTTGGAATAGATTTAGTGTTTGTGAGAGTCTGTGCTAACTTGTCCAGAAGCTAGGAGATCCCTAGGGACTCTGAAGACTTTCTTAAGCAGGGCTCCCTGCTGGGCTGGTTTTGACAATGCTGGGGTGCAGAGTGTGATCAATATGGGAAGAAGGGGCAGATATTTATAGCCATAATGGAATACTTTATACCTAAGTTGGAAATTTCAATTTATTAATAATCTCGTGAAATATGAAGGGCATTAGAACTTTGACATTACTGCAGGTACAAGAAACATACATGTTACTAAGGCTTCACAGTCAGTTTTCACACATATTTCTCCTCCTTGTCATGAGCAGTCGAATGATGCAGAAAGTGTAAGACAAGTACTTAATGAGACTGTTTGGATTGGTGAGACTGACGGTCTATTGATAGCTGAATATTATTTTACAATAGATTAATTATTCCATTATTTGATAGTGATTCTATGATAAATTTGTTCTGTCATGTTTTGTAAAATGCCAACTTTTTCTTCATCATCTGTTCTTGTTTAGAACTTTGTCCCCTTATTTGATGTATTTATGAATACCCTCATTTCTCTGGCATGTATTCAGTGCCTAAAAATATTTCGATTTTTTTTTATACAGCTTAAAACAATAATCCAAGGGCATTTTTGTTTGTGCTGTGTTTAACTGGGGCGCGAGTTTGATTGTTCCTTCTAGTTTTGTTCATCTTGGCTGGTTCATTTTCCCACACTTTCTTCATTATGCTGCCTTTGGCCTTCTCCAACTAGTTCAGAAGATTTCCTCTACATAGTGTTGATAATGGCTTTGGGGTGCAGGGTCAGCATCGTTTTGGTGACCTTTTTGCAGACGGTACCTTCATGGGGATATGCAGGGCAGGGAATGATCCCAGGTTAGTCCTTACAACCCAGCATTTGGTGCTGAGTTTTCTGCATTTCAGGTGAAGAGAGGGGAGCCATATCTCATCACAACCTCCTTCTCTTAAGACTCTCTATTCCCAGGAGGCATTTTAATCTGGATCTGAATGTGACTCTTTAGCTTTTGTTTTTAAAAAATGTTTTATGTTTTCCCCTTGTCTGCTTGAATCTGAGAGATATCTGTCATAGAGCAGGTCATCTGGATCAGGATTTGACAAAGAGGGTGGATACCATTATGTATCAGTATATCCCAATGTGCTAGTTGGTATTTCCAGTCTTTACAAGCCAAACCTTGTAATTTCCCTGCTGAAGTAGTAGATTCTTTAGAAGATTTTACTGCATTTACATGGTAGTGGTATAGTGGAGAACTCTAAGAACTTGGAAGAGACAAGGGTAAGGTATGGTAGAAGAAGTCTACTCATACTTAGAAAAAATATCTTCTCAGATTTGCTTTAAAACATTGGAAAAAAAAACATAGCACCTTTGCAACACAGAAAGCAAGGGATGGCTCTATTTAGGGACTGTCTCCTTAGGTGGTAACAAGACAGTTTGAATCTGTTCATGCTGTGGTAGTCTCTTGCCATGGATAAAGGAGGCAGATGTGAGTGCCTCTGCTCTAGTCTGACAGTTGACTGGCAGTATCTCATGTAAAGCTGTCAAAGCATGTGCTAAACAAACACTGTAGAAAATGATCTAAAACATTGTTTTTTCTTCAGTACTGTATTTCCAAGGAAGCCAAAAATTGATTTCAGGAGACATATATACATATATATGTGGATTTTTTTTTTTTTTTTTTTTTTTTATAGCCGAAAGGAAAATATTGACTGAGAAGGAAACAGAGGGCAGGTCAATATTTCTCTTGAGATGCCAGCACACATGCTGGTGAATCACTTTACTTGAACTATTTGGAATCTTTCCTCTGTGGCTAAGGCTTTCACCAGTAGGGCTTTTCCCTTTTAAATCAAAATTCACCAAATAGGAAAAGAGGGGAGGCCAAAGTAGGTGACTGTTCACCTTAGAGGAGATGGCAGGTTCCTGCCAGCCTCAGCTGTAGTGGCAGTTTGTTCGTGGCCCACTCTTTCAGCCATGTTAGTTGTATCAGGCAGTTAATAAGAGCTAGTCCAGTTCTCAGGGAAGTAATTTCCATTGTCTTTACTGGGAGCTGGGTGGAGATGTCTGTCTTGAGGTAGAAAAGTTGTTTATCATTGCAGGATATTGTGGCTACCGTGATAACAGAACAGCGGCACATTTTGAAAGGCACTCCCTAAAAGCACTGTGAAATTGCTGATACAGAAGTTCAATGGGCAGTTTGCCTCTCCTGATGTTCTCAAGCTTCTGGGCCTGTGCAGGCTTTAATTTCTGTGTTAGTGAAATGTTCATCAAAATTAATGCTGAAAAAAATTAGTTCTGAATATGCAGCGGTTTCAAAACAGTTTTCATAATGCATTCCAATGCATTGAGCTGTGAACTGGGATTAATTATATGATGACAGTTAAGTGGTTGAAGGAATGTGGGGCAAAATTCTGCATTGAGCCTCCAAGAAGAGGAGGCGGCAGGGGCCTGGGGACTAGAGGCTGCTGTGATCTCATCCTGTTTCCAAACTTTTACATTTCACCTGAGAACTAGAGGTGAGATATGGGTGTTGACCGAGCAGCTATCTGGCTACAGAAAATTATTATGGTGCTGTAAGATAGACCCAATATTTGGTGGGTGCATCCTGTATCTAGTTGGGAACAATATATGTGCGACACTCTGCTGCAGAACCTACTGGGATCTCCATGAAAATCAGCTTTGTAGGTATAGTGCTTGCACCAGAGGAAACCACTCCTGGGTAGCACTGAGGATTTTAGGGCCTCTTTAGGCTATTTTAACACTTACCTAATGTAAATAGAAAGGAACAAGCAGGAGGATCTTATCTTGCATGTCTAAAATGAGCACTGGGAATGTGGTTTGGCAGATTGCCCGTTGATGTGTCAGAGATAGTTTGTCCACTAAACCAGCGAAGGACCATCTCTAGCATTTTGCAGAGTTCTGTGCATCGCCCTCTCTGCTCATGTGATGCTGTTCCTCTGGGAGTATGGGGTGGCGTAGGCTGGCAGGAGATGAGTGATCTCCTTTATCTCCATGATCAGAAGGGGTGGTGAATCTGGAATCTGTACGTGTCAATACAAAAGCAACTCTTCCCCTGCCTGCATGTGAATTAACCAGTGATTCAGTTTTGTGGAAGGAAAACTCTAGCAGTGGCAAGATCTGCAGGGTGAGTTTTTTCCACAGCACAGGAAAGAAAAATGCAGAAGATGGTTCCTCTTCCCCTGCTGCTTGAAGTTTCACAAGTAGGACTTTGCATGAGAAGAGGTTTAGCTTGAAACAGAGTTGTTTCTCTGTATTGTTCAAAGTGGAACTTGAAAAGGCATTGTGTTGTCCACTTAAGGCTACTTTGATGTTAAAAGCAAAGTGTGTATTGAATGTGATTGGGCTTGAAAGGTTGCGATTTTAAAAGTAATTGAGGTTGGGTTTTGCTTGTTTTAAACAGATCAGCTGTTACGAACAGCAAGTCAGCACTCTGACAGCAGTGGTTTCGCTGAGGACTCCTCCACAGATTGTTCTCCATTTAATCAGCTTCAGGTAAGGTTCTTATATTGTGATTGAAATATTATGGATTACTGTGGGACAGTAGGGACCTGGGGAGGACAGGAGGGATGCTGATGTTTGACTGCTATTGTGACCACCAATCTAGGTCCTATAAAACTTCTCATTTTTAGAGATGGACCTGCTGAGTCCATTACAAAATTGTGTTAAAATTTGAAAGCCTTTCTGCTAGGATAATCTGGGTATACTTGGTCCTGGAATAATCTCTAAATTCAGTATATCCTGTTTGCTGTTTCTAGAGTCTTTTCTTACCAACTGAGCTTCCAGAATCATAGTCCATTCCTCTCATGACTGCAGCGGGTCAATATTAAGCTTTTCTGCTGACCATTCTTGTATCATTTTTGCCTTCCCATTCTTTTTTTGCTTTTCATACTTTTCTGTATTCCTAGTCAGCAGCTGACAGAAAGTGAAAACAATTTCATACTAACTTCACTGTGAAGATGTACTTATGTTTAGTCAATCTTGGTCTCCCATGTTCTTTCTTGTTCCAGCTTCTTTGATCTCGGTCTGAGAACTTGCTGTGATACTGACCAGAGACTATGTTTTAGGGAAGGCTTTAGTTCCAGCGTGGTGTCTAGGTGTCTGCTCAATACACACGTTTGCACAGCGCTTTATCTGATATTTAGGAGAAGTGTTCTCTTGCCTCTCCTAAAACTTTCGTACAATGATAGATGTGATTTGATTGGCCTGTCAATCAGCCAGAGAAAAGTCTTGAGTTGGGTCCCGGCCTCAGGGCCGTTGGTTAGCTGTCTGGGACCTAAACCACATTCCAGAGGAATACAAATATGGGATTCTGGGTACCGCCAGTAATTTAATTTCTATGACTTGCAGCTGCTGAACTTTTCTTTTATGCTACTGTATGTCTTTTAACTTGTGTCACACCAAACAGTTTTAAAAGCTGTTTGGCACTTAATAGGAAGAGATTCCCACCTTCTCTGTCCATCAGAATTGCTTTTCCATTTTGGTACTGGTATTCTGTGCTTTTCAATTTATTAGTTTTTCAGCTGGGCATCAAAATGGAAGCCAAGACAGTGATAGTCTTTGTGTCTCCATTAAATGTTATCTTATAATTTCCAAGAGGAAGAGAGTCAATAAAGGAAATCATGAGCTTGAGTCTCTGTAATGAGTGTGATAGTCCGAGATAGTGGTTCTGCTGTTTACTAAACTGGGACTACAATGAAGCTGACAGGCATGTTAGAAGGACTCTCAGGTTAGGGTTGCTCACTCCTGATTGGTTGAAACCTGATTAAGAGTCCATTAAAAGCATGTTGCAACTGAGTGCCCCTTCGTTGGAAGACTAGTGGAGTTTATTTTTGTTGTCTGTAAAGGGATGAGATTTTTCTGCTTTCTATTATGCTGTTTTAAAAAGATGTATTGAGACTGCACAAGATTTGTACCATGGAGTCGCTAGGCTCTCTTCTGCCACCTTCATTGCTTTATTCAGATCAAGTGCTGAGCTGAATTCAGAAAATACGTGTGAATGATGAGCCTAGGGGAAATGAGAACTTGGCATCTAGTGAAGAGAACCTGTGAAAAGATGAGGGGTGTATAATGTTTCTTAAAAGTATGGTAAGTTAGTGCCATCTACTGTTAAATAATTGACTATAGCCATCATAGCATTCCTGTGAAACTCAGGAGAAAATTCAAAAACTGGAACCAGATTGCCTTTCACCCCTGACATAAAGATTTCTAAGGGAGGTTTTGGCATTAAGATGGGATATTCTCCACGGAAGTTTTGTGTTACTGACAAAGTAAGAAGAATTCTCCATCCAAGTTCTTGACGTTTTGCTTGCCTGACTTGTGAGGATTAGAGACACAGATATGCATGCATGCAGCACATCTAATTTCACCTAGATATTACAGTATTTTTGTTATTTAATACCTTTGACTTCAACAGTACCAGAACCTGAATAGTCTTTCACACACTAATTTGTTACTGTGCCAGTGAGTAAGCCCTGAACAGGCAGTCGTTGAGTCTCCAGTATGTTCACCCCTTTGCTTGCTCATATATTTCCTAGGTTCAGGAGTCTTTGCAGGGCATGGGAAGCAGTGCTGACAGCTGTGACAGTGAGACAACCGTGACGTCGCATAGCGAGGAACAGAAGACACCAATGGAGCTGCCCTCTTTTGATAAGTTTGAGGAGGAGGAGGAGGAAGAAGATGATGACGATGATGATGATGACGATGATGAAGAGGATATTATCTCTCAAGTAGAGAGACGAAAGGTAGGAGCATCTTCTGAGAACAGGAGTGAAGACAGAAAAAATATTGACTATGTAACTGAACGGATTCAAGGAGGAGAAAGCAAGTCATCTCACATGCCAGAGGCAGTCCAAGGAGAAGTCAGCTCTAAAGAGGAAGACACTTCCAGTGAGCAAAAAAAATCGGACCTGCTGGAGGAAGGCAGTGTGTTTGAGTTTCCTCCATACCACACACACCATATCCTCAAGTCCATGGAGTCTGTGGAAAGCGGTGGCTCCTCCCAGTTGTCCATGGATAGGGTTCATGTTGCCTTGCAAAGAGCCGAGATGAGGATCACCAGCACATCTGATTCCAGGGCTGGACGCAGTCTGCTTAAGTCAAAAGATCTCCTGAGGAAGCAGAGACTCTGGTTTGCTGAATCAGGCTATCCTCTAAGACGGTCTCAGTCTCTCCCGACTCCATTGCTGAATCCAGTGAAAGTAGTGTCTTCTGTGAATGTCCAGTTAACTCCAGGAAGAGAGACTCTGTGCAGTCCTCCTTCTTTCACCTACAAGTACACACATTTGGAGGAAGACGAGAAACCAACATCAGAGAATGACAAAATTGAGGGTGAGGCAGCCTCCAGCCAGCCAATGTGCAAATCCACACTGTTCATTGCACCTTCATCCTCCAAAAAAGAAGTGCCCCAGACTGGGCCCAACAGACTGTCCGAGGACCCCAGTCCCACCAGGTTACAAAGCTGCTCACTGCACATACCAGCACACATGTCCCAGTCAACGTGCTCCCTCCACTCCCTCCCTGCTGAGTGGCAGGACAGACCATTCTGCGAGCACATGAGGACACTGAGCACCCACAGCGTCCCAAGTATCTCTGGCTCTTCCTTTGGTGCCTTGCTTTCCCCCTTCAGCTGTCCCTTCTCTCCAAGGCATGCTGGATTTCCTCATCGACCTCATGCCATCAACCCGCCCTCCACTGTGGAGATGCAGCTGCGCAGGGTCCTGCACGATATCAGAAACTCTCTGCAGAACCTCTCACAGGTAAGACCAAAAAAACCCAATTTTTGCCTTGGGCAAAAGAGGCTTCTTACTTTATCCCTAAAAACCCAAAGTTTTAGTCTGAATATTCCTTTGCATGGTGCAGCAGATCAAGAAAACATGACCTTTTGTGCGGGTCTGATCTGCTACTGTTTTATGAGCTTCTGTTTAAATGGGCAAATGATCATCTCTCCAGTCCTCCACTATTTTTGAATTTAAATTTTTCTTATTGTAGTTGACCCAGATTTAATAATTTTTTTTTAATTTATTTTTTTACTTTCATGGATATTCTTGTGTGGGAGGAGTAAACAGTGTACTCTTTGTTTGCTGTTATTTTAAGGTGATAGTCATTAGCTTTAGATTTTAAAATACATATTGACCTCTAACCTCTCTCTTGTCTTTGACATACTTCCCATACAACTGATAGAAATTTTTTTTCATTAAAAGTCCCATGGCTTCACTAATGACGTCAGTGATGCCTGTTCCATGTACATTTCTATACTGTTTCATGCCAACCTTTTGCATGTTCAGCTCTGTAGCTAGTCAACATGATCCTGAAGTCATTCTTCTTTTATTAAGAACCAGTTTTGTCACAGTGTGTAAAATTTTGTCCATCTCATCACTCAGAGAAGAAATGCTCTAAAATGCAAGGTCATTGTTTTTTACCAGTTTGTGTGACACCTTCTGGTCTTTCTCTCCTGATTGCCAGCTGTCCCTCCTTTGCCATCCCTGTGCTCCTGTTCTCTCGGGTGGTGATCCAAGGTAGGAGCCTGCAAGCTGCTGCAGGAGCCTACGCAGGCAGAGCAGACTCTGCTGATTTATATATGAAAACACGAACACTGTTCAGTTGTAGAGCTTTCACAATTTCTGTGGGTTTTACTCAAGAACAACTGTGCGCCTGCCTACACTGTATTGCAGTTGGTGGGCAGCACTGGGCTTTTTTAGATCCCTGTTGTTCCATTGTCACTTGCTAAAAGTTAGAGGCTAGTGTCCCCCCCTGACTTGGGTTATATCAGCTGGCCTTGCTTCTTCTTCTGCTTCCAATGTAGCTTGTCCAGAGTAGTTCCATTTTGGGGGCTTGGTCCTTCTCATTACAGAGATTTGTACGAAAATGTCTTGCATATGATAGACAGTTCCCTTGTGCTGCTTTTTCCTCCAGCCAAAATCAAGTTTGGCACGTAGCATACTCAGCTCCTAAAGATAAAGTTGAGATGTTTCGAATATATGATTCTGATTTTTGGAAGGAATGAGGAAGAGTAAATAAATTCCTGATGGAGCAGGGAACAGAGAAAACTGGGAGAGGAAAGAAAACATCCCCTTAATGTGATCATGTTTGAGCAAAACTCCTCTGGGTGAATGGACATGCTTTCAAATTTTCCATGTCGTGTCAACAGTCCTTTGAATTCTTTCAAAATTATAAGGGACAAGCTGGTTTTTTCACATTTGGAAAGGTGAATGTTTTCGCTGCTTCCACTGTTCTTTGTTGTGCTGTGTCTCTACATGTAACAGCCCTGAATTTTATCTGGTTGCTCCATATATTGATGCAACATGCAAATAGAAATTCTTTAACACTTTTATTTTCATGAGGGATCATTAGCATGCAGGGGTCTTTGGATGTAGGAAATGTAGTGAGACTAAAAACCAAAATCAACAAGAAACCCCAAAGCAAGAACTGAGCCAAACCCCACAACAAAGGTGACTGTAATCATGTGTTGAAAATGGTACAGTTTAATCTGTTCAGTTCTCTTTTCCAAGTTGTTTTTCTTATCATTAGGTAAGACAATTGAGACTTCTGAGTCTTCACTTGTAGCATGTCTGCTGCAGAAAAACTTAGCTTTTATTCCTACTTACTGTGTCAGACAGGATTAATCTGTTTTTTCACCTGCAGCACATTTGCATTACAGAGCTTTGGTGCTTCTTCAGTTAAGAGCTGGTGCTGCCGATTTTTAGGGATTTCTTTTCCTCATGACGGAGAGCAGAAGTTGCAGTGGTAGCAAGTTTGTGTTTTAACAGTGGATGCTGTTGGAGTATCTGTGCGTTTGGGAAGAGGAGTTCACAAAGGGGATTGCTGGTGTTCCCATTTCAAATTGCTTGTTTCTTCCCTAGTACCCGGTGATGAGGGGTCAGGATCTTTCAGCGGCCACCGGTTACACTACTCACAGATCATCCATTCTACCTCTCTACGAAGTAAGTTACAAAGTGATACCTAGATAAAATAAAAGATATAGAAACAGCCTAATTGTGCCACAGATGGGGCTAACTTTGAGCAGTTCTTTGCTCTCAAGAGATAACAGATGCCTCCATCCTGCAAATAATGTTAAAAAGGATTTGATCTAAATACATGGACATCTTTTCATGTGTTTGCTTGTATGATACATATAAAAATGTTTTTGTTTTTTGAATTATTGTGACTTCACAACCTGCAGCCTCTCTAGTATACTGAAGTTGATGAGGTTCTACTTGACTCAAAGGGGTAAATGTGCTTATAGGATCCAAACTTATTTTAATTCCTTTTTTCCATGTAACACATTATTATTGTCTTTTTTTTTTTTTTCCTCCAGAATACTTTCCAGGAGCTACAAGTGGTAAGGAGAAATCTAAACCTATTCAGAACCCAAATGATGGATTTAGAATTGACTATGTTACGTCAACAGACAACAGTTTATCAGCACATGACAGAAGAGGAAAGGTAAAATGAACTTTTTAAAAAAAAAGAAGAGAAAATACTCTGGCACCTCAGGAAATATGTCACTGCCCTGAAATCAGAGAGGAAAAATCCATTATTTTCAATTTGAACAGGGTTGGAACTGAATGTTTTGCCAAAAGTTTGTTTACACTCTTCTTTACAGTTTTTTCTAGAGGTTTTTTCTCTTTGTTTCTTCTAATCACTGTTTCTCACTAATTGATTATCTTTTTCTTCAACCTGTCTCCAAAGTGATTTAACAACTGTGGATTTTAAGGACTTTTATCATAGGATATTTGAACATAGGATATTGGCAGGGAAAAAGCCTTAAAGATTTTCAGCTTAGATCGTCACCTTGCCCCCATCTTTGTAGATGTAAATAAAGAACAAACATTGTAGCATTCAGATGTTTTTCCAACTTAGAGTGGCCACTGGGCAAGCTACAGATGGCATTCATATTCTGGCTCTGTGTGTGCTCACCATGAGCAGCAGCTCATCTGGAGCAATTTTGAAAACTGCTCATATATTTACTTAATATATTCTTGACTAATCACTTTAAAAGTAAACATGTCTGAAATCAGTTGGCCTTCTTAGATAATGGCATCTTGGCCAAAATGTAGCTGTGACTTCTTGGGAATCTAGACCCGTGCAAGAGAAGTAGTACAGGTGTACTGTATTGCTCTGTGATTTTTGTTGTTCTGGTTTTAAATTGGATTTGATTAGATATATGTATAAATGCTGATTTCTTCTGCTTGCATATATTTATTTAAAGCTGAAATTTTTGAAGAGTATTCTGTGATACACTGTGTTGTTTATTTTTCTCCATGAAATGATATATATTTTCTAAAGACTTTTATTCTGTCTGGGCATTCAGCTAATATTTCTATAAAAGAGGAATTTTCTGTGTTCCACTTTGAATTCCCTTGTATGAAGTCATTTACTCATGGGATTGTCCTGCTCAGTTCCCTCTTTGTGCCGTGCAGCTGAGTGCAGTGAATGTTCTTGTTCTTTTTGTGATGGATTTGATATAGATATGAAGCTGATCAGCTACAGAGCCTGAGAAAGTCTGTCCGCATGGAGCTACAGGAGTTAGAGATGCAGTTAGAAGAACGGCTACTTGCTTTGGAAGACCAGCTGAGAAGTCTGCACATGTCTTCACCTTACAGACCTCAGACACACGTAGTAAGTATTACTTTTGCAATGACATGATATGTTTCCTCAGTGTAATGTTAATAACTCATAACTGTTAAAACTCTTACAATGGGATGACATCTGGGGATTCTAATGATGCCATATCAGGATTCATACTTTATTATTCTCAGTAAAAGTTTTGTCTTGGGGGGGGGAAAGGTGTGAATAGAGGGACTTTCTTGGTGTTTACACATATCAATACGTATCTTCTGGGATTTTAGGTCTGAGATCTCAGACCTCTTCTGTCAGTGGTTTCTTCTTTTTCCTTGTCATGACCCAGAATTCTCACAGTTTTGGTAGGTAGTGTTCATATCTAAAATCCTGGGGGATGGTGATGGTCTTTCTGGAGTTTTCCTACACTGATTTTCCTGTGAAATGAGGACATAGAAATGAGAAATGCACAGTGTTTCTCTTCCAAAAAGTGGGGTTTGTTTTCCCTCCAGCTCTGCCAATCCATGAAATGAAAAAACAGGAAAATCCAATTGTTATCTACAGTGTTTTCCCCCATTGCTTTTTGTATCTCCTTCAGATGAACTGTGTGGCTCCCAGCCAAACAGTGGAAGAAGCTCTGCTCCCACAGACACTCCCCAGAAGCACAAGATGGGGGATAAAAAAGACACTTGCGTATATTTATTGGTGGCATGGTGATATACTTTCTCTTCTTCACTCAGGGGAACACTATGCCTCTCTTTTCTGCTGGAATTCTGTCATCAGCCAAATAAAAGAAGCACAGACAAAAAGTATCATGTGTCTTCCTGGGTTTCATTCCTCTTTCTTAGGCAATCCTCTTCTGTGTAAGCAGCACAGTCACAGGCCACATCTTTCTCTTCAGTGTTTTGTCATGGGAAAAAAACTGAAACCCAAGAACAGGAAAATATGGTATTACTGTGATCCCAAGCCAAACTTGCATTCTTTGAACCATATAAATATCTTTTTATTTGTAAATCCTTTTATAGAAGAGGGCCAGCTTCAAAAATGACTGAAATAAACTTTCTCCAACCAGCTTTGCTTCCTGTTTCCACGTTTCTGCTTTTACAGAAAGTTGTCTGAAACACAGCATGTTTATATATTAGCTTCTGACAGTTCTAAAAATATACTCAGTGCATTAATTTGACTTAATTTTTCAGGGTATGTATGGAAGCAGAAGTGCTGATAATCTATCGTGCCCTTCTCCATTGAATGTCATTGAACCAGTAAGTAATTGTCGGGTGCTCTATGTTTCACTAAGAAAAAGAACCAGAAAAAGATTTCTTTAAAAAGGTTACAGGAGATGCATAGTCTTGGAAATTACTTGAGTAGTTCTGTTGAGAACAACTGCATTTTCCCTTAAGTCAAGTGAACCATAGGTATAAGCCATAGGTCTAAGAAGCTATGAAGTTTTGTTTTTAAGAGGAATACTAGTTGGTACATTTAGTTGGTACAATGGTGAGTTTTCTAGGAAAAATTATTATTTTTCTGTGCATTTTATGCTACTGAAAACAAGTAGTTCAAAGACTGCAGAAAGAAAAGAACAAACTCGAATTGTTTTAACAAAGGAAAACAAAACCAAGCCTTTACATGTGTTTCTGTCAGTGGCTCTGGCAGGATGCATCCTTATTGCAAAAGTCAGTGGCTTGGGGAACTGCCACAATTTGTATTTATGTTGGCTTTCAAAAAGGCCCATTCCTTTTTATGATCCTCTCTTTGTTGCAGTCATAAAGGCAAAGTATATATTTATTTTATAGCTGTATTTGTTACATGGAGGGAATGAGTAAGTTATTGAATAAATAACAAGAAAGCATAACTGTGTCTGTATGTGACTTTTTTATATTCTTATTCAGGACTGTTTCTTTTCTGAATCCTTAGGTCTCTGAACTTATTCGTGAGCAGTCATTTCTGAAGTCTGAACTGGGTTTAGGAGTGGGAGATCTTGGACTCGAAACTCTCCCCGCAGAGGGCACAGAGTCCGTATTCTCCCATGGAAACTCTGATTCCTCTTCAGTGTGCTCTGGTCACGCAGGTAGAAAAGCTGGGTTTGGATCCTCTGAACTAACAGGAAGGTCTAAGAGTCAAAGCAAGAAGTTATATCGAGCCTCCGTTGCCTTAACACCAACGCCACCAGTGAGAGCAGTCACTGGACAGCAGGTGGAAAGCTCCGAGGAGTTTGCAGACTCCAAGCCAGAGGTGGAACACAAACTTGAAAAAGTCCCTCTTGTGCCTTCAGTTGATGAAATCCATAAAAGTGTGGAGCAGGAGGAGCTGCAGCAAGTCATTCGGGAGGTGAGGAGGGAGGGGCTGAGATCTATGATGTTTGAACTGTGTTTACTGAAACTTAAAGACAGGCTATCTGTAACTCTTGGCTGCTAGGGTTTTCTCTTCCTTCTCAAGCCAAGGCTCCATACTATTTCTATTTCTGTACTATTTCTGAAGGCTCAGAGCTTGTCACTAGATTTTCAAGCCACGGCTGTATTCTTTTGCAAAGCAGTAGACGTTTTTTCATAGTGATTAGCACATAAATTAACAGCTCGTAGCTACTGTGAGTCTGGGTGAGAAAGAATTTGCCATCTCCACAACTTGGTTAAGCAGCCATATTTCAGATTCCCAAGTGAAAATTTCTCTGTCATGTTTGCTTCCTAAAATGTCAGGTTGGAGCTAAACCACTAAGGACTGTAGGAGTGTAAGTGAAGCAAGCTGAAGTTAGATGAAAAGTTATTTCAGACTTGAAGACTGATGTTGGGCTGGTGCTGTTGGTTTAGTTTTATTGGCAGTCAATGAAAGTGAAGGGTTATTTTTCCTGTGGACCAGGTTAAAATAGAGGACTAGAACTGCATGTTTGTTGTCAGTGGCATGACAGAAAGCCTTATGGCAAGTAGTATAAATGGGAAAAGGAAGCAAAAGAAACTCCTTGTTCTCAAAAGCAAAAAAGCACGTGAGAAAGTGAAGTGAGATCTCTGCTGTGAATACAGAAACGGGGATTGAGAACCTGTGGATTTTATTCCCTCTCCTTCAGTGGAGAGGGACCACTTGGGCTTTAACTGAGGGTGATTGGACCCTTAGCCTTTAGCTTATCCCTTGAAGCTTTTGTATGGTGCTGCCATAAACCACTTGAAAGGCCAGGGGAGGTGTCATGCATAGGACAGTGCAACAGGCCAGGCTGTAACCCTGCGGTACCATCCAGGTCTGCCTGCTTTGAGGCTGTGAATAACTGGAACCAGCTTTGCCTTAGCTTTGTCTTTAAATGAGCAGGCTGCTCACCTCATGATAAAGCAGGAGCTGTGATCCCAGATCCCAGAGGAATCTTTTGCCATTCCTTCACCCCTTTGCTCTCAGTGCAGCAAGAGGCAGAGTGTACTGGACCATAAGGTATCCTTTTACTCATCATCTGACCACAAGAGTCTGCTGTGTCTGTCTCTGCAAAGTAGAGATGCATTCTTGGCTGACTCACTGTGGGCTTTGCTATGCATAGGCATTTTACACTTGCACAGTGAGATTTGTAAAGCAGTAGAGCATTACTAAGGAGTGTTCCTGTAGAAGATGGTGGCTGGAAGCCTGTGAAGATACTTACTTTGTTTACCTTTGGGTAACTCCATAAATAACCAGAGCTGAGAGTGCAAAGAATAATGCATAGCCACAAGCATTAACCATCAGTGAACTGCTGGTGTTAAAAGAGGCTGAAATTTGGCACTGAGGTGAAATGGAGAACAGCTTTCAGTAAAGTAGCCCCATAATGCTAAATAGTGCTTCACCCAATCAGTAACTCTGTTAAAAGCCAGCAGGATGAGTTATGGGAAGTGGCATTATCCTTTGTAAGGAAGGGTGCTGCAGTCAATTTACGGTGAGATACCACCAGACCAATGACCTCATCATTACAGTGCTCAGGATTAGGAGCTGAACACCTTCTGGACATCACTGATCTTTATAGTCAAGCTTGTGATGCTATGACTTTACACCTTTATTTTGAAAGCAAAGGAATGAATGAGACAGGGGTGCAAGCATTCAATTTTTTAATGTTTTCCCCTTCCCCCGCCGCCTTCTCTAAAGTAGCTACAGTAAAGTTGGAAGAAGTCTTGGGAAAGGCCTTATTTTGGAGATTGTCATAAAATATTCCAGAGATCCCAAATTATCTCTCCTTCTGGTCCATTTTTTCTTTTCATGCCTTTTAAAAGGGGTTCCTTGCCTAATGTTCTGAGAAGAATTGCACATGAGATATTTATTACTTTGTTGATGATTCTGAAGTGAAGCCAGAATACTGCATTTGCTTACAGCCCTTTTATAAAAACCTGCATGTCAGGAGGAGGAGCAGTGTTGTGGTGGGGGCTTGCTAAAGGAGAAACAGAGAGGAAGGAGAGAGCTGTAATTCAAATGTACTGTAAAAGTAGCAGAGACAATAAAGGGAGCTGGAGTCAAAGTACAAGAGTTATTTCAGTCAATGTTTTCTCTGAGGTTAGCCTGTGTGAAAGTTCCTCTTTAACTTTATTAATTGATAGCAAATAAAGATGTGTACTCTTTGCACAGAGATTGTTCTTTGGGTTTTATGGCACTGAGGACATCGTAATGCTGAAAGAATCCACGCTGAACTGAGGGTACTATTCAAAGATGAGTAGTCAGCAAATAACTGAGCTTGACTCACTTTGCAAATGTTTGAGCACACAGAGAGATTGTGCCTCAGTTTAACTTCATTGGCAACCTGTTTTGGATTGGCTCTGAGTCTCAGTAGTAGAAGTTTTGCAGATCAGAATGAAGATGCATTGGCATGAAGCACCTGCTAGTTTCTGCAGAGCCAGAATATGTTATTAATTACTGGTCAGAAATATCTTTTGTATTCCATAAAAGCTAAAACGAAGTATAAATTTCAGTGTGTCTTTCTTAAGTATCCCTGTTGTTAGCAAAGGAATTACAGTCTCATTGTCAGAGGAGAGAAATCTGGTAGGATGAATTCTTGATGTATGCACTCACAAATGTTAAACTCTTGCTTATTCCTCCCATTCTCTGTAGCTGCATGACCTCGTGTTGGGGAAAGAAAAGTCAGGCAGTGTTTCAGAATATGCCTGGGTGGGTTGTAATGTGTGTGAACTTTGACCTGTAATTATTTGCTGGCATTAAAAAAACCCATGGTATTAACTTCTAGCATTAATGGACTAACTCCCACGGAAAAGTATTCAACAATGTGAAATGTTAAAATGCTGAACAGAGACCCTCTTGTTTTGGTGAAAATACAGCCTGACCTCCACTAGAGTATCATGTGAAGTGCTTATTGCTTAACTCATAGGTCTTGCTAGGAGTGCCACCAGCCTTCTCACTCTGCTCTTCTGCAGTTTAAAAGATGTGATAGTTTAAAAAGCTTTCTGCTTAAGGGCAATGCAGGTTTTGGGTTTAATAACAATTCTCCGTTGTAAATGACATTCAAGGAAGCTATACATTAAAGAAATGTATGATTTTTCCTGTCAACATCTCTTTTAAAAGGCTGTAATGGGTCTTTATGGGACAGAGAGATGGCTGGATAGAGAATCTTCCCTTTTCTGTATCCCATTCAAATCCATGTTAGCTCAGCATTGATCAAAAATGTCTTACTTCCCTTGTGCAGGCATTGGGTTCCTCATCTTATTATCCTGAGCATAAAAATTCACCAGCTGCTGCCGCAAAGAAGTGTCACAAGAAGAAAACAGAGTAGAAATATTTTTTTTAATTATAGAAAATGTAACCTCAGATCGGGAGTATGAGGACTGAGAAAGCCTCATGCCTATTTTCCTTCCATAGGTTAAGAATACCCATCTGAATTGCCACCGTGGCACATTTCACTCTCAATGAGTTCATTATTTAGCAGCAGCATAATATTACAGTAGTGGTAATTCTTTCATAGGGATAAAGATCACCAGTTTACTGTAGTAAAATATCTATGAATGTGGTGCTGTGTTATGAATGCAATATTGAATATTAGTGTTGTATCAATGTGGTATATGTACCATAAATGAGTGGATTCTCATCTCTTTCAAATGATCAATTTTTCATTCAGCTGCTAAAAATACCGGTAGAGCATTCATTGACTGCCTCTGTCTTTTGTACGGAGGAAGACTTGGCAGCAGGTTGTGCCCTTGTCAGAGTAAATGGAAGGTGCACCTTGTCCTAAATAATTTGTAATGAAAAAGGCAAACATTAGCAATTGTCATGAGCATGGGTCCGAGACATTGCAGAAATCAATGCTGTACTCCCCATGCAGGAATGGCCTTGATGAGTCTGGAAAGGAGGGAAGAAACAGTGGAGGGTGGCCTTGTTGTCATCTGGGTGGGAAGGTGAGAGGCAGAGGGCTCAAGTGATCCACCAAGGTCAAGCCAGAAATTGTTGGAAGAGCTGAGAATAGAACAGGAGCCGCTTCCCTTCTAGTCTCCGCCTTGCCACAAGACTGTCTGTCATACTAGACCATTTACTTGCTAATTTGGGAAGCTTTTATCAGTTTTCTTTGGAACGTGAGGTCTATTTTTGTCTGTCTGGCAAGGGAGGGGCGCAGAATGACTGTTTTGTAGCGTTCTTGCAGACCCACCCTGTGTGATACTGAAGAAGGACAGTGGAGAGAGCAGCCCGGGGCTCTCCTATGGTGGTGGCCTGCTGACAGTTGGAATGCTGTTTCCCTGCGCCAGCATTTCTAAATCCCAAAGCCTTTACTGCATTGACAGTGGTCCCGAAAGCTTTGTAGGTCTGTGTGTGCATCAACATAGACAACCGTCTTGCGGCCGTCAGTAAGCCAGATCCTGTTACACCCTGGCTTTTCTTTTGTCAGTTAATCAGCAAACAACCCAACTGGAAACCTGTTTCCCAATAACATTATAATCTCTGAATTTCTGCTTGATGCAAAGTACTATGAAACAAGGAACTTTGCCACTAGTAGTTTAGGGATTGAATTGCTTGCCAGTGAGAACAAGGGATAAATAACCTGTTGCTAATGCCGTTGCTGCCCGTCTGACGTTGTTGCTTAATCCTTTTGACGCACCAGGAAAAGGGGAGAGTTAGAAGAGTAATTGCAAGATGATCATTGAGATGATGAGAGGGCTACACAAACATGGCAAGGCCATTGGGGAGGTTGGTTTGAGTAAATTTTATTCCAGTGGTATTGGTGGGCATCAGAGCATGAAGGGATTTGTTACTGGCAAAACTAGGATTAAAATTCGTGCTTTTTTTTTTTTCTGTCATCGAGTTTCATATTCATTACCACTACTCAGGCACTTGAAAGTTGCTTTGAATTGACACTGTGAACAGTATTTTTTTTTAGTCTAAGATCAGTTATTTGTGCCAGGAAATTATTTGTCCTTTTCATAAGAAAAAGAAAACTGTATTGCTTGAGTGGGCTGCTGAGTGCTGCTGTGAGTGAACTGGGAGGTCAGGCTCTAGCTCTTACTTCCCTGTACTCTCTCACCATCGTCATCCTCCCTGTCCTTGGAAACACATCTGACTTGTTAGTGCTTCCCCAAATGAAGACCATCCAAAAAATGAGTTGGTGCCAAAAATTTCTCCTTCTTGTGAACAAACTGTATTATTTTTCTTTGTTACACCCTGCTCCTTTCCGGCATAACATGCTGTTGTAGCCTCCTTTTCTCCTTTCCCTTTACTGTAGCCATCAGTGCTCTGTTCTTTCTTTGTTCTAGCCTCAACCCCATTCAGATGCCTGCTCGTAGTAACTCCTGGGTTTGTTTTATGTAAAATGTAATGCTGTGTCACAATGCTGTGAAAAATAGCCATTGCTGGCATAGATCATATCCCACAACTGCTGATATAAGCAACAGTCAGAAGGTCTCTGTTTGTCTTTGCTGATGAAAGTATGTAATTAGGATTTGTCTCCTTTTGATTTGTCTCAAGACAGCAGCTCACATTCATAGACTTGGACCTTTCTTATTGCATAATCCATTTGTGAGGCAGATCAGTCCTAAGTTCCTTTTCAAGGCATAATGACTAATGTCAAAAAGCAGTGCATTTGGGGCACTTTTGAAGTGTATATCCGAAATGCTGTTTTCAGAACTTTAGCATAGTTGAAATGTATTTTTTTCTTAACATAAAACCAGTAATCCTAAGTGTAAAACACATATTTGCCATCTGGAAAAATAAAACTACTTTGGTTTGCATTTATATGATTTGCGAGAACTTTAAAATTACTTACAGTTATTTTTCCAAGAGAAACCCTCTTACATTTTTCCATTTGCGTTTTTTGGAAGTTGACTTTTTGGTATTGTACATTTTTATATGTCAACGATATCAAACATATCTGCAATATCATTTAGTTTTATCCCTTGGTTATATACCTTACTGACCTTAAAACTTTGGCTAATCCCTTTCAGATCAAGGAATCTATTGTTGGTGAAATAAGACGAGAAATAGTAAGTGGATTGTTAGCAGCTGTATCACCCCAAAGCAGATCTGCAACTGCAAAACAAGATACACAGCCCTGAAACGGGTACTACAGGTAATCTTTGGCAAACAGCCACAACCAGATTTTATTTTTTTTGTTATGTGAAACACCATTGTTGAATTAAACGTTGCTTTGTTTGCATTTTCCACATGAAACTGAAGTGATCAAAATGGAAGTTAAATACAGAAGATACTGACAGTCCTGGATAACTTTGGAAAATCAACTGGTTTGTAGTTTGGGCCATTCTGTTGCCAGTTTTCATGAAGTTGTCCTTGATTTTTGGTTTTGGTGTGCTCCATGACTTTGACATGTGAATGCATCATGGAGAGGATTTCTGTAGCTTGCCTGCCTGAGATATAAGTATTATCAAAACACATAGTTGTGTATAACAAGCAGGCTTCCGAAAGTCTAATTTAGGTTTTTGTCTTGCTTTTTGTTTTCTGTAAGGTTGGACATAGTTTGAAGTGCTGTGGAATTCTGCTTTGAGCGGCGTACACTGGTGAAAGGGTCAAGTTATTTTTGCTTCAGGAGATGTTAAAGCTGCTGAGATAGGCTACTGTATTCGACGCTTGGTTCTATGATGTGTTCCTTTCCTTGAGTTCACCTGTAAGGACTTAGACACTTTAGCTCATTCATTACTTTCTTTAAAGCATCAACAAAACTGTGGCTCTCTGAAAAGTTTTGTATTTATTTGTACGTCCCTGTTGTAAATTTTTATGTAGCTAATTACTTTGTTTAATGATGCATCGTGAAACTTGAAGACTTCCAGATACAATTTATAAATAACACACATAAGTTCAGCCTAGTCTTTTTTTTTTAATAAAAAAAAAAACCACAACAACCCCCCCCCCAAAACACTGACCTCTATGAGGTATTTATTGTGCAATAACTGATCCACTTTAAGAGCTTGAAACAACCAATAATGGTTTCCACTGCTGTTACTTAGTGCCACTTCAAAAGAAGGAAAAAATCCTGATGTAAAAATTGCTGTTAATTCTTGGGGCGGTTACTTTTAGCAGAGTGGTAGAATGACATGAGGTTACTTAAAACTACTTTAAGTTCTGACACTGAAAGCCTTATCTTTGTGTAGAACACAACTTTTAACTAATTTTATTTGCTTCCTTACTGTTTGCGCATCCCTCTATAGAAAAGTGCCTTATTTTAAGCAGTGTTTTTTGTCTTTGTATTGACTCCTCTCAGTCTTACCAAGAGAAGTTCTCTTCTGTTTCGTATTAGGCAAAATGCAATAAAAGTACTGATCTTCTGAAAGCAATTAGGATGTGCAACTTGGAATGGATGAATGATCTTGCTTGTATTATGGGGAGAATGGAAAAAAATCTCTTTTCCTTCTCCATCCCTCACTGAGTGTATTTTCAGTTAGCCTGGTGAACATGCATTTGTTCCAGTGGAGCAAATTGGAAGTCATTGGAGGTTTTATGTGGTCAAATAGACATTTAGTGGATATGTCATATCCTATTTTGCTGTGCTTGGAATCTCTTGACTCCTATGCCATTTCCATCTACTAAAACTCTTTACACTATTGTCAAGGTCTTTAATCAAAAATAGATTCAAATATAACAATATAATATACAAAAGTTTATAAGATTTTAAATTGTCTTAGGGAGACATACAAGGGCTGATTTCTTTAAAAAAAGTGTATATTAAACCAATAAAATATTTATTTTGCCTATAATCTGTGTCAGTGTTTTTCATTTTACGTGGTTTACTCTTAAGCAAAATAAGTAATATAGATTTGATGAAATAGTAAACAGAATGGAGAACAGCAGGAAACCTCAGGACTTGGGTTTTTATAAGCTCTCAGATGCTCAGGGGACCTGATGTTCTAAGGAAATGGGAGAGATAAATATGAGAGAAATGTTGGCATTTAAAACCAAATGCCTCTTAAAAGGCATTGGCTTCTGTTGCAGCTCCAAGAATTTGGTTGGTCTTGATCTCACCTCAGAGTTTGTCCCTGTGTGTAGAGCCAGAGCTTTCTTGAAAACCTTATCCTACGTTTTTAAAAGTTGAGATATAAACTCCAATATCTCTTATGCCTGGCAATCTCTATGAGGTGGTAAGCTGCAGTAGGTTTCTGCTTTCCTTTGCAGCTTGCATAAGTCCATAATTTGATTCCAGAATGACACTGGAGAGTAACCAGCCAAACCCCAGTGCCTGCAAGCTTCCTTCACAAATATTCAAACACAAAACCTACTCAATTGCAGCAGCAGATGAACCCCTTGTCCCCCAGCCAGATTAATTAACACACTTGACTGTTAATGTAGGTCTTGTGCCCATGGCGTTCCAAGAAAGGTGTCAACTGTGGCTCTCATGGAGTGATGGAGGAAAGCAGTTCAGGAGCTGGTGACTGTCCAGCAGTGTCCTCCGTGGGTACGGGAACCTGGCTCATTGCAGGAAAAGTCACTTGGAGGTAATATCCTGGAGTGTCTGGGGCGCTTCAGCTTGTAGCTTGTAAGAACATTTGATCTCAGCAACATAGAGTCTAATGTTTAATACATCCTGAGAAATGAAAAATAGTGCCAATTTTTCATTCAGCTGATGGAAGGCAGATTTGTGAGTTTCTGGCATAATTTAAAATAAAGACATTTCAAAATGGTATTTCTAAAAACTGTACTGAAACTAATGAATATACAAGCACACATTTTTCCATAATCCTTAGAATAGGCTTTTGTCATTCTTAAAGGCACTTCCAGCTAATATTTTCTTAGAGACATTTATCTAGATATAAAAATGTCTATAAATTCCTGTGTAAAAGGAAAAAAAAAAGAAAAGGTAGTGCACTGCTGTCATATACATTAAGGTGAGCAGGTATCCACTTCTACTGACAGTTCTGCTGGTGCCTTAGGAACAGTTGTCATTATTATTGGACACACGCCTAACCTGCATGGCTTGCCCTTTAGTAATGGCAGCTGTAATGATTTTCTGAGTGTGGATGGGATGGTTTTTCTTTTGTTTAATTATCTAAACTGCTACTTTCCTTACATATTAGTTTTGTCTCTTTTTTTTGTCTTTTTTTTCTGCCAACCTGCAGTTTGATACGAATTCTATGTGGATTAAAACAGCTTTATTAGTGGCTGATAAACATTGGTCAATCAAATTTGCTGTGGATAAAGCCAGCAAGCAGTGCCAGAGATATTTTGGATGCTTTTCTAAACTTCACCATGGTAGCATTCTTTGTGCCTGCCAGTTGGCTGCAGCAATATAAAGCCAAGGGCTGTATTTTGCACACCCTAAGAGCTAGCTGTTTTCTGTGGGTACAGAACAGCTACATCCCTGTTGGTCGCAAAATAGACTTGTCTTTAGATGTGTCTATGGCACAGCTCAAATCAGGCAGAGGTTGTTTTGGGGTTTTTTTTGATGGTTTTGGGGTTTTTTTTTGTTGTTTTGTGGGGTTTTGTTTTGTTTTGTTTTTGAGGTGAATAAAAGCATGTTTCTGTCTTCCACTGTTGCGGTGAAAAGCTTCAAATATGACTTCTGAATTGATGTGGAGTGATCTCAGCATTTAGCATCTAGAGGCAACAGCTGGAAAGGTGTGAGCAGCCCCTGCACCACTGGGGTTAGTGCTGTGATGCCCATGAGCTGCTGCTGCTGCTCGGCCACAGCACCAGGTGTGCAATCCCTGAAAAGGAAAGATCTGAGGATGGCCATGGAGCCAGCTACATGGCTGGGAGTGAGTACACAGGAGGAGAAGCTCATTCTGCTTGTAGTTTCTCCAACGCTGCTTGGAAAGAGGACTCAAAGTGGCCCTGCCCCTACAGAAAGCCCCGCTGATGGGCTCCTGAAGCTCTTTCAGGCTCTTTTGCTGCCCATGACCTTCACAGAGGGAAGGCTGTCCTGTGTCTTCTACTTTCTCTCAAATTGTGTGGCGTGTGAGCTCTAGGCAGCCTGCTTGTAGAAGGTAAGTGATGCCCAGGATGCTCCAGGCTGTGCATTTCCCAAGGGACAGTTTGCTCTGGTTGCTGTCTCTTTTAAGGTGAGAATTTAAATCCTTGCTGATACACTCCAACCATTGCTGCTCACCATTATTGCTCTACTGAGTTGGGGGGCAGTGTTTGTGCTGCCTTTGGATTTTGCATACTGCTGAGCAAATGGCTTACACTGGAATATTTTAATTCAGTTATACTACAGATGAATCCGTTTCAATGAAACTGGTCACAGGAAGATACTGATTAGGGAGACTGACTCATTTCCTTATTTGGAAATGAGTAATCTGAGCCCTGACTAGCAGTGTAAAACAAAATCATGCCTGAACTACTGGAAAATTTCTCTTTTGGAGGGTTTTTTCAATAGGAAACAAACCCAAAACTCTGAAACTTGGATGATGTCATAAAACAGAGTAACTGCTGGTTATATGGCTTCAGTCCAATGGAACACTTTCTTCTGGATTAACGCGGTAATGCCAAAATAATACATGATTTTATTGTTACGAAAAAATCAAGAAACTTGTATTAATAACTTGGCATAATGCAGATTTACTTTGATAATTCATATACAATTTTAGATGTGATGGTAATCCTTCATATTCATGCTGTAGAATAATAATGATCAGGATTGTTATAACAAAAGTTGTAATAATAACAGACAAGAAATTTAAAAAAAAAAACACCCACAATCACTTGATAATTCAAAATAGTTTGATAATTCAAAATAGTTTGTATTTCAGACAGTTCTGCATAGATGGTGAATATTATATACAGAAACATTCCTTTTTTTTTGACAGGATAAAAGAGGAAAGCACAGACAGTAGTTAAGTAATTAAATGGTAGCAATGAGAAGGCATCACAATGAAAGGCAAAAATTGCCTCAGTGAGTGAGATGCTGTTTTGCTTACTGTGAAGTCTTTGGTTCAGATACCTGCTTTCACAGATGTTTTTAATTTAGGAGTCTTTGTATAATAATAGAGAGTTTCTTATATTTTTTATTTATTTTCTAATGTAGTCCTGTTTTCCATTAGTTATTTGCTACAGCACATTAGGGAGTTTTAGAGTCTTTAAAGAAAACATCTACAAAAGTATTTCTCTTTAATTCTGTGTGTTCAGCTTTAGTTTTAGATTTGCTGTAGAAGTGTAACAAGGACAGAGGAAATTATTTTGAAGGGCAATGTCCTGTACTAAAGACTGAATAATGCAAATTTTAAATATGTAGTTAATAAATTACATATTGTTATTACTGGGGAGGGGGGCGGCAGGGTGCAGGAAAATTTACCTCTAGACATATTTTTGCACTGGCATAAGGGATGGAACAAAAGCTTGGCAAAGTGAATGGTTATTGTTAAATACAAGGTGTGTAGCAGTGCAGGGTCATGAAACGCTTGGAGCTCTGCTGCAGTCAATAACATCAGAGCAGCCTCAGCAGATTAAACTGAAGGTCCAGCCCCTTCAGTATCTTCACCCCCTCAGCGGCCAACAGCAAATGCTGCTCTTCGGGAAGAACATAACCTGAGGGGAGTGTGGGGAGCATCTCTGCCCTCCTGTTCTCAGCAGGTGGTGGCCCCAGGATTTCCTGGCCGGTGGTGGTATCAGTGATGGATTTCTTTTCCATGAACGTATCTAATTGCTTTTCTAGCTCATGGAATGTTTTGGTGTCCACAGCATGGTGGTGAGTTTCGTAATTTAAGGGCAGCCAACATGGAGAAGGATTTTTTTTTTGTTTGGAACAATCCCTGAATGCTGCATGATGCTTTCTAGCTCTACTACTTCTTCCAGGCCCTGTGAGGCTGCAGAGAGGGTACAGCCTGAATTGGGGTAGCTCTCAGTTCCTGGCTTGTCCCTACTCACGGAGCAGCCCCCACCCTGCTACTCACAACATTTGTATAAGAAATAGCAAACAAATGTGCCCCAGCCACCTTCTCCAGGTCACCAAGCCCTGAACAGCACCCTCCAGGTGTGCCAGCTGAAGAGGTCTAGCCAACTCCATTGCTCCCACATGGGTGCTGCAGACACTACTGTGGGGGTCACTGTGACTTCTCTAGGCCTAGCCTATCCTCTGAGATGGAGGAGGAGGCAAGGAAGAAGGGAAATCTGAAGAATCTCAAACAAAAAGAAAATCAGAATTTAAAAAACATATTCTGAATTTGGCATACTGAGCTTTTATAGCCTGGTTGATGGCTTTCCATTTTTAGCCTGGTAGCATGTGTTTGTACACTGAGTTTTCTAACTCAGACTCTGAAACTGTAGAAGTTCATTCCTTGTTCAGCTTCTCTGTGTTCTATATTTTGACTTTTGTTTTTAAAAAATCACAGCAGAAACTCAGCTGTATATTTAAATTGTTTAATTCAATGATATAATCAGTAAATTTTGGTTTCTGCACTATTGAACTATAGTCCATAGTGGACATGGATCTTTTGACTATCTAATCAGGTTATGACCCATTAATCCAGCTCATTTTCTATGTTTGGGATGTGTGTATTCTATGGACGGTAGTGGATAACACCTACCAGTAAATGTCTGTACATTACTCAATGGTCTGTAAAGCTGTGAGTCCCAGAGGAAGACTTGGATAAATAGTACCAGTTCTTTTGTCATCAGATAAAGGTAACTTTAAAACTGATTATATTAAAACTATACTGCTGAGACAATAAGGAATTATTGTCTCAACTAAAGGATTGTCTAAACAGAAATAGCTGTATTTTTTCTTATCTATGCTTTATGAATCCATGTATGTAGTTAATATGTAAGAATATCCAAGCCTTGTGTTCAATGGACAAGTATTGGTGATGGAAATTTGGGTTAGGCTGTTACTAGGCAAAGAGCTCTTGCTTAATGTTCTACCAACTCTGCAGCTGCTCAAAAAGACTTTCTATTCTTCTTCTTGACCTGTCTGCAGCAGCACTTGGCGCTCACGAAACAGACATGATCTGCTCTATATCCTCCCACCCTTGCAGATTTTAAATTCTTTGCATTTTCTGCATATAAATAGCAAACTGTGTTTCCAGCAGTTGAGTGGGAGCTGCCCTGCTTGCAATAGCCTGTATTTAGCTATTCTGAAAGGAAACTTTCAGTGTCATTTTGAATATGTCATTGTTTATTCTTGGAAGGCTTGCATTTGACTTTAGCCCCTATGAGCAATGCAGGGTGTTGAGCCCCAGGAAGAAAACCCATCCACAAACAGGTACAGTGTGCACAGAAAAGACCATGTCCAGCATTCATGACCAACACTAAGAGCTGCAAAATTGATACCTCTGTATGGACAAAGGCAGTGGAAAAACCATTTTTCAGTTCATTAGAAAAGGACAGAAGGAAGGGGTGTGTTAAAGTCCCCTTTGGCTGTCACAGAAAGGCAGTGAGCAGCAGCCAGGAAGCAACATGCTCTGTAGTGTTTCTTACCCTGGGGCTGCCCAACAGTGTGTTGGGAAGATGCTGGGGTGAGGAGAGGTAGGTCCCCATCGGAGAACCTGAGGAAAGCAGGTTCTCGTGTGTCAGTGGGTACTGTGGGGAGTTATGTCCTAAGAGACACACTGGAAGGACTGCCACTTCCTTTGCTTTGTCAAAGCAGCCTGGTGGATCAGAGAACTGAGTGATTCCCTGCATCTGGACTGGAGAAACTAGTAGCCAAAGCCTTAAGTAGTTTGGCCTCACAAGGAGCTCCAGCTCTCTCTCCTCTCCTTGCCAGATTGATGTTGCAGTAGTCCCTGACCACAGCAGAGAAGCTGGGGCCGATCACAGGCACAAGAGAAGTCGTGTAAGAAAGGTGCAGGACAGACACTCTTGAATTCCCTTCCCAGCAGCCTCTCTCTTTGTCTGGGAAAAAAGATTATAAACCTCCCCTAACACAACAGGGAATGTATTTCAAGCAGGAACTTTGTCATGAGTACTCTGATAGCTCATTGCTGCAGTAGGATAGCTCGTCACTGCAGTGCTTCATACCACAACCTAGTGAATGACATAGAAAGGAAAGATCATAGACAGTTCTTTATTTTTTTTTTTCCATGATAGTTTTAGCTGAATCATGAAGGAATTTGAAACATTGTGGGGAGTGCACTAAAAACAGAAGATGAGCTAAAAGGATTTGGCAGTACTTAAATGCATTTCAGCTCTTCCCCAGACTATGATGCAGTCTATAGAAAATGCAAGCACACTTTGCCCAGAGACATCTAGTGCTGTAAATTAGGTGTAAGAGTGAGCTGATGTAGTAATTCTGAAAGGCTACATTCAAGTGGGCTCTGAAATATGCCTCTTATACTATTTTAAAAATACTTTTATTGTTATAGTGCATGTGAAGACTGCTGGGCAGCCAGCTCCAAATAGGCATAGAGAGGAGAGCTGCAGAGGCAAGTATCTCCACATCGCATCACTGGTGGGCGTCTCTCTGAGGCGCAGGAGCCCCATTAAGGATTTGTCCTTGTTTCTAGTCCTGTCCTCTTGTCTGGTTCCCTTTGAACCTGCCAAGAAGGGGTGATGTTGGTTTGTTTCTTCATATGATTGTTGAGTTTTTTACTCGGATACTGTTACTCGCAATGACTTCGAGACATGATTCCTTTAGACAGCAATGTCCAGCAATCTAGAGATGAAATGCACCTCTATAATCCTTTGAGCATTTAATGTTTTAATAGTTTTCACTATCTGCATGTGTCTTTTCAACTGATTTTATCATTAACGTAAGAAATTTTAAGGCTTTGTAATGAGAATTATAATTCCTGTAATACAGTAACATACACTGTAATTGTAGTATAATTTAATACATGAAGTTTCATAGACAGCTATAAGGAATATTTTATGGGAAATGGCTTTTTCATGAAGATACATGATAGTTAAAATATACTATTTATTAACATATATAATAGCAAAACAGCTGGAAAACATTTTTCTCACGCTATCACGGACTGATAAAACCAAATTTGTTTTCTTTCAAGTATGAAAATTTATCAGAGAAAAGCCACAACTTCAGATCCCTGTGTATGTCCTTCCTCTGGGTGTTCCCCTGTGTATATCTGCTCTGTCTGAAGCTGTCATTGAAGTTAATGGCATCTGTTCATGAAGGACTTTTGAAATTGGATAATTAGACTGTCCTGAAAACAACTCTCTAATTGTCCTTAGTGAAAGTGGCACGTGCTTCTCTTACTTTACTGTCTCAGACTCTTAGTTATACCAGCAGAACTGCTGCAATTGTGCTCTGGCTTTAATTGTCTGTGGAAGTCTATAAAGAAAATTATTATTCATCTTTGTAAGAATAGTGAAGGCTTAAAAATAATCGTATGAAACACTGAACATTGCTATTCTGTGCATCTCTTTCATTTGCTGTAGTAAATAAAATTGAGCATTTCACCTTAGCCCTGAAAATAATCAGGATACAACCTTAATGAAAAATGGAAATCAGTTATGTTCACTGAAAGGTACTATGGGTATGATTAACCAAATTCTTCTCCTGCTCTTAGAAGAAGGCACAGATTTTGTATCCTGAAATAGAATTTGGCCCACCTAATTTTAGCCATCTAAAAGTGAGGTTACTAATATGAGTCATCTTTACTTTTTCTAGAGTTAATGGAGAGAAGTGGTCATCTCCAGTAAACACTATATTCCATTTAACTAGGACAGCCCTTTGAGGAGCCTAGCATGAGGGAGCCCAGATAGTTGTCTCAAATGTGGATATTCTCAGCATGAGATCTGAAATCATGTGAGAAATCTGTTCACAAAGGCCATCAACAACAGAACAAGGGCTAACGGGTATAAACTGGAGAAGAGCAGATTTAGATTAGACATTAGGAATAAGTTCTTTCCAATGAGGGTGGTGGA
>BJBW01001400.1:70986-327286 GCA_004320125.1 Scolopax mira
TTGGGGATGTCCCTGTGACTGCAGGGGGGTCGGACTAGAAGGTCTGGACTTTGAAGGTCCAGATGATTCTATGAGATGGAGCCCACCAGAAGGGATCACAATCTAAATCTGCAAACCCAGCCTAAGGTGCAAACCAACTTTGCACACCAGATAAGTTTCATGAAAGTGTAGGCATCTGCCTAGCATCAAAAACCATCAAAAACCTTCCTGGAAGAGGTTTAGAAAAGGATTTGAAAATACAAAGGCAAGTGTTTGATATGTGAGAAGAGGAGAGCGGTTCTGGCAGACTGTAACAGAGATGGAATTATTGCATCCACTCCTCCTGCTACCTCCACCCCCAAAATCTGAAAACTTCCTGATTTGTGTTCATCAATAATTAAGAGCCCATCAGCAATACTCAGAGGGAGCTTGCATTGCACTTCTGAGCAGCCAGTTAGTAATGTACAGTGGAGAGATCCTCTTTTTCAAATCCCAGGGCTCCAGGCCATGCAATGCTAGTATTGCATTTTCAATTAGCTTCTGAGTGAATGCTTGGCATATGTAGAAGTGAACTGGTACACAATTAGCTTATTGTTCCTTTCAGCTTTGTGCTGAGAGGATCTGAAGGACAGCAGAAGAGAGGGGAGAGGGGGGAAAAAAAAAAGAAAATAGCCAAGCCGGCAGCATCCCCGTGGATGTGGAATAAGGGAGTTGCTCGGCTCACGCAGATTCCTGTGCTAAGTCAGGAGTTACAGCTGTTCCTGAGGAGCCCCCGGCCTGGCTGTGGGGAGGGCACCCGGGGAGAAGCGCAGACCGAGTCTCAAGCTCCAGGCTCTTCTCTCGTCTGACTCACCTCAGCATCACGATGGAGCCCAACAGCCCTAAAAAAATACAGTTTGCTGTGCCTCTGTTCCAGAGTCAAATAGATCCCGAGGCAGCTGAGCAGGTAAGGAAGATGAGTTTCTTTTAGTGTGTTGAGGGAATGGGGTAGGAATGGGGGCAAGATGTGGGGTGAGAACCGGGTAATACTTGTGGTTTAAAGGCTTTTCTAACTTACAGTAAAGTAACTATAGATTAAATGCTTTGGAGCTCTAGTCACGTCTGGATATACCCAGAGGGAGGAGAGTAAGTAAGTCCTCTAGCCAGAGTAAGGCTTCTTTACCTTGGGTAGGTTTATTCAGTAAATATTTGTTGTGCCTTTTCTATAACTGGACATGTACCCTAATACATACACTTCACATCAATACACGCTCTCAACAGATCAACTAAAGTGTATTGTTTGTGCATAAAGCGAAACATGAAGCTGATAATGGGTACCTAATGGAAATATGGCACAGAAGACAGCTTACTTACCATTCATTTTAACATACAAATTATGAGTTCTGTTTTGCACAATAGTTACCACTTCAGTTACCTCCTGTATTTTTATATGGTCTTCTTTATGTCATTGTTACAATGTTTTATATATTTGAAAATATATACATGTAGAAATATGCCTGGCTTATGTCTGCATTGGAATTATGTCTGTGCTATTTTAGGTTTTGACTCACTCACAAAACATACACATACATATAATATATATAGCAATACAGATGTCTAAGGAGGAAAAGATATCTATTATTGTGTACAGATATGCATAGATGCACATAAAGAAGTACACAGGGAATTTTAATGGAAAAGCTGGATAAATTTTAATTAGGTGACCCAGTATATTTTTCTCAGTACAAGTCCTTCTTGACATTTGCTTCTATTTTGGTAAGTCTAGTTTTAGATAATACCAGGGGAATATTATAACCTTGACAGTTCCGTACCATTAGCTATGAAATTATTTGCACCTTTAGGACAGGTATCTGGTTTCCTGAGTATTCTGATGTTGTGTCTCTTAAAAGGCAGCTGCCTTTGCCAGAAAATGATGAGCTGTGAGTGACCACTGAACGAAGAAATACTAGAAGGTTGCAGGGGAGAATTGCTGGGAGTTCTCATTTTGTCCATAGGTACTTCTGAGCTGCAAGATGCTCTATACCTTACGGAACAGTCCTGCAATGAATTAAGGAAGGATGTGTTCTGATATTTTTCTGAAATCTGTGAGAACCATAGGATTAGGATTTCCTGGAGTTCCCATGGCTTTTGAAATGCTGTGTCCCAAATTCTGCCCTGTATTTATGGGAAGTCCTTTTTTTAATGTTGTGAGTTTAATTCCAAGTGCTATACAGTTTCACTGTGGGTGTATGATGAAATTAAAGTAGTACATTCTGTGTTCAGCTACAGTTACTCTAATCTGGAATAAGCCCATTAGCCCTGATGATGTAATTTTCCATTTACACCTCTGAAAGCAAAATTTGAACCCAGCTAAATACAGATGTTGGCTCAGCAACTAAAAAAGAACAAATGCACTGACATTGAAGTTTTCTGTCAGGATGTTTTCTAGCTAAAATACTCTTGGTTCCACTCTTGAACTCAGTAGGATATCAATAGTCTGGATGTTTTAGTGAAGCAACACAAAGCTTTCAATGCAAATGTGTGCATTATAGGAGGGTAGTCCAATATCATGTAGGTCAACCAGTGTTAATGGAACAAAAATACTTAACTGAATAAATTCTAAATAAGAGCTGTATACAATTCAGGATTATATATTGATATGTAAATATCTGTTGTATAGTGTTCTTTCAAAACCTTCTTTTGGAATTCGTAAGTATTGTTTTTCTTTAGTTAAAGAACAGTATCAAGACCTCTGGCCACAGTTTAGAAGTATCATCAATTCAGTGGAAGATGTACATGCAATATCAACTCTCAATAGCACTTACAAAATACTAATGATTACTTATGAGAGCTATGATGGTACTAAATATTTGTACACAGAAGCTCACAAAGTGCTGCAATCATTTTCCTGAAGCAAAGCTAAATGTTGGTATTTTAAGATATGACTGATACATGCCAGCAATATGTGTCCAAAAAATTATTCAAGATGAGTGCTAATCCTAAAAGGTATTTTGGAAAGCTCTCCTCCATGCCTTTGCTTTCCATGTAAGAGCAGCAGCCTGTCACTGATCCCTGTCAGACCAGACAAGCATCCAGTAAGACAGTGACCTGCTGCTCGTTAAATATTTTCATTTTTAACTTCCCCTGGTCAGTAGTTGGAAGTGCATCAGATAGACTTTTTGCTTTGCTTTGGGTGCAGGGCAATTGGTGGACCTTAATGACTCTCCTTGGTTTATGCATGTTTCAGATCAGGAAAAGAAGGCCCACACCAGCATCACTCGTCATCATGAATGAACATGTGCCCCCAGGTAAGTGCCAAAATACCTTCTAAACCATTGAACTTGTGTACAGAGGATTGTCTGCCAATTGGTTTTATTAACTACATGGTTTTAAAATCCGGCATTAGTTTCATAGGACTATATATCAAATAATGGCTCTTGGAACAATTTGTAGTAAACCCCACAAATATGCGTAAATCTTGGCCTCCAGATAATATAGATAATTTCAGGATTTTATCTTCCATGTAAACCCTTTGTTGTATGCACAAGAAGAATATACTCCTGATCCAGACCTTCCATCCACAAACCTTTTCTTTCCCTGAGTGGATACTTTGGAGATCCATGAAGTCGTAGTCATTGTTTTCTGATTTCTAGAGATACCAGGGTGGCTCCAGGGCTAATTCAACAAAGTGAATTGCTTCTGCAAAACTGGTTGTTTCCTAGTTTTCTGATGAAACATGTGATGACTGTTTTCATTATTCCATTTCAACTGTGGATACATTATCTTAATCCAAGACTCCTCCCAGAACATTCTCTGTGGGATGGGATGATTTGAGGTTGCAACATGCTTTGTCACATAAATGATGATTTCAGAAAGACTCTAATAAGATGTTTAGGGAATACTATAAGAGAAAAAGCTCAGCGAAAATGGATTGCAGGAAAAAGTCCTCAGGATATAATCCCTTTGAAACACACTACCTAGCTTATATCAAACTTTTATTTTATATAGTGCTCTGTGATACTTTTTTTCCTGCCTTATCTCTTCATCACCTGAATTTTTTTTTTAAAGCAGTTTAGTCTTTTTCTCTGATGTGTCTCATAGGTCATTACTGTACGCACTGACACTTCAGTAAAACAAACCCACTCTAATTCTATTGGGATCTCCAGTTACTGCACTCTGCTGAAGGTCTCCACTTCTGATTAACATCACCAGTAGCTGAAGTTCCTCAGGAAGAAACATTTAGGGGCTGATCTCGTTGCAGCACAGCACACAGATGAGGGAGGTTCAAGCCTGACATATGGCTCAGGTTATATTCTTTTGACCCTGAGACTGACCCATGAGTTTGCTGCAGGAAAACACCAATCCCCATTTGGAGAGTAGCTTTGTGGCCTGTATTTCAGGCCATTCAGCTCTCAGTAATGGTGCATGAAAGATCTGCCTTAGACTGACTTTCCTTCCCTTGATGGGGTCTACAGTGGCTGTGTTGCTAGGCCTTAATTTAAAGCAAATTCACTTTGACTGTTAATGTCTTTTGCAATTCATTTTGTACACTTTGTACTGTCATATTTCCTTTTATAAACAGATACTTGGTACAGCACCAAATCAAAACCAAACAGAGAATAAGAACTCCTTTTTAATTTACAGGAAATTTTACTGTAAACAAAGTGGTGCATGTCTGTTATCTCCTTTCCTGCAATGTTCATAATAAATCTTTAAATAAATCATTTTTATTATGAGTCAGAATTGCTACGAGTATCAGTCAACTTCTATATAAGCCCAAGGGCTTGTATATTTTACTCGTCACATATTTACATTTATTCATTTAGATATTATCCTGTCTTACTAGATGCTGGAAACTAACATCAATGAAGGCATTCTTAGTTAAATTATAATCTTGTATTGTTTTTTTTTTTTAATTTTCCATAAAGTCAGATTAAAAATAAAAACTTTAAAAGCACCTTCATTTTCCTGCACTCAGACTGTGGTTTATGCCTGAGCATGTGTATGCATATTTCCATACAGTATGCTTGATATTGGCAAGTGTTTTGAATGGGGTGTGCACATGTAGCTGTGTAGACCCACTGAGTGCAAGGATTGCAAAGCCAAATTGGGAAGGCAGACAGTAGCTTTAAAATTGAAGTATGAATAGTAAAAAAAAATATCCTGAATGGGCTTGTTGTTGCAAGGTACTGTGTAGTTTCTGAAGAAATTATTGTGTACCAACTTTCAGAGGAGTCAGCAATTCCTAGGGGCTCTTGACAGCTGATTAAACTCCAAATACTGGTCTCTTACTGGATTTTGAATAAAATTCAGTGTGATGCTGAATAGTGATTTGTCTCCCAAAATGTTAAATTCACCACTGTACATGTTTACAGTGAATAAAAAAATAAGAGTAAGTATGTGAACTTGAAACTCCAGCAAATTGATTTAAAAGCCTGATTCCTGAGATCAACAGGGAAACTGAGCAGCAGAGAATTTAAATGATACTGTCAAGGCCACCTATTAAATTAGAGCTGGGCTAGACCAGAATCCTGTCTCTTGAATTTTACCCACTGGAGTACTACAGTTCCCTCATTAGGAGCAAATAACTCACGAAGGATATGCTTCCAAGAGTTTGAAATGTGTGTCCTAGTGCAATTCTAAATGTTTGGGTGCCCCTGCAAAGTTTACTCAAATTATCTAAACTTCTTTTATTTTGAAAAACAGAGACAGGCATTTTCTAAGAATCAGACTTTTCTATAGCCTTCTGTTGCAGCTGCTTCTGATTTCAGCAAGAAAAAACCCAGCATTTTTGTGGTATTCTGGTGTTCTGGATGCAGACCCATCTGGAAACTACAAGGCAGTAAAATATGTTTGGACATCATTGCAGAACTTTATAATAAATTCAGTTTTAGTTCCGCCATACAAAGATCTAAAAGAGTTGTTTTCTTCTAAGTCTTCTCATCCATCCCTGATGTCTAGTACAGATCCGACAGGAATCTGTCTTCACTGATTTAAGTCAAGTCCATCGTACTATAAAGTGAAGATGGAATATCTACTGAGGCTATGTCATTTTACACCGATGACTGCTACTTAAAAGCTATGAAGAGTCTGCTTGGATTCCTTGCTTTCAAGGAAACAGTAAGGGCTAGGCCACACTAAATAATTTAAAGACAGGTGGTGGATGTGACTGCAGGAACTAATATCCAACCTTTAGTATCATTGGTGCATTTTCTGCTATTCACTCTGGTTGGCATCATATATAATTGCAATCAAAGTTAACAGAAGAGAAATTTGAATTGCAGCAACATCAATGATTGCAGTGGACAACCAGGGCTCCTGAAGCAATGTAGCAATTAAGAAAGCATTAACTCTTTCTTTAAGTGCTCTGTAAAGTGCCCTGTGCTGGGTCATGTCACATCTGAGCAGAGAAACTAGCCTGAGAAAGTTGAGACTCGAGTTAAAAAGTTACTCAACTCTATCATGCCTCAGCTGCCATTAATGGTAATATCTTGTGAGCATCTGATGTTTGATTTCATGATATCTCATCAGTTTTACTTTTACTTCAAATTATAAGACCCTTTAACTATCTGTGAAAGCAAACCCAAACATTAGTGGACAGAACTACAGAAATGTGCAGCATCTCATCCAGTGCAAGATGCCTGTGTGGGTTACTGGGATAACCCACTCGTATCCTGCTATAGCCGCCGTTGCTCTGTCTGTACTTGAAAAAAGAAACATAACCATATGCTTAGTTTTAAAGATACATGTAAATATTAAGCCACACAAGAGCTTAATTCAAAAATTGCAAAAGCTCTCCAGCTTCCTCTTTCTCTTGCAATGTCCTTGGAGCCACCAGAAACTGAAAGTTGCCATATCCTGAAAGCAACCTTTTCTGCACTGCCATACTATACTCACAACCTAGAGCACAGCAGAATATATATGAAAATCAGTTCTTCTTAGCTGAAATAAAAGTCTAATTGTGCTGTCAACTAGCAGGATGTCATACTGTGATGGCTCAAGATGCAGCTGGTGAAAATGTAGAGACGTGCTGGTTGAGGGAGGAAGGCACGTCAGACCACAACTCAGGATTGGTGCCATTAGGTCTTGCTGTGATCAGAAAACGATGCCAGCGTTCCTGTACGGCCTGGCCTTGTCACAGAGCCAATGCAACATCAAGCAGTCTGTTCCACTTGTGTCAGTGTTTGGTCTTCTTGAAGCATTAGAATATGGGCAAACATCCAGATAAACTTCTGCATTTCTGAACTTTCTATGTATTCGCTGTTTCTGACTTCCTTCCTACTCAGTTGCATGTTTTGGCTTCCTTGTTTGTAATGTAAATGTTACTTGGTGTTTGGAAATAAGAAAAACATAGCAATGTGTTTTGATAACTCTTCTTCACAGCTGCCTTTTTGTATTGTGCAAATCTCATTTTAAACATGTATTCCAAGTACGACTCAGTACATCTGATGTTTTGGAAGGCTGGAAATCATAACTTGAAGCTATAGGCAAGATGTACCTGTCTCCAGACAAGGAATTTTCTTGCAGCTTGTCTTTGGGCATTATCAGTTTTTATGTTGAGTTCCAGATGAATTTCCATTGTCCAGATTCACACCTTGGAGCTCACTGCCAGTTCCCCAGAGGTCTCAGTATTTAGTGCAGTAACAACACCACAGCCAGATGGGTGGTGGGAAGAAAACGTGTTCTTACACCTGTGGCAATCCCACGTCAACCCAAAGTAAATTAGGTTTTTCCTGCTAAATTGATTCTAGACACTCCCAGACTTTCCCCATACAATAAGCCTTATTACCATGTATAGGTGTGTTTTTCTGATAATGCAAACTATACCAGCACCACACCTTTCAGGGCATAAATGTGATGTGCTCTAGCATTAGTGTTTGTGACTAGTATTTCTTAGATTATGCTTCTAGGTGAATGAATGTGTTTGGTTTTTATCTAATGGTCACTTTTTTTTTTCTTCCAAGACAAAATAAACTGAGATCAAAAAAGCCCTAATAGGTAGGAGGCATCTGTTTCTGGGATTGTAAAGCAGTCCTGCTACACTTTTCAGGCAAAAGTCTCCCTGAAACTTGATTCAGCAGAGAACTCTTGGTCTCACAGTTCATGAAAACTGATATATTTTTCAAAAGCTTGAGATTCTGGTAGGACATACTGCTTACTTTGGTTCAGGAAAAAGAAAGTAAGCCAAATAACAGCTGTTCTCAATTGCAAATTTAGGCTTCTAATGTGGTAATAAAACATTCAGAAAAGATGTACATTAATAAAAACTATCACTAACTGTAGTTTTGTTTTGGTGAAACTAGTTGGCTTTTCTATATGCTAAATGTGGATATCATTTAAGTGTGCTTTTTTTTTTATTTCAGTCGAGGAGTTCCTGGAGGTATAGTGATAAGCAATGAAAAAGATATGTGTCCCCTTCCATCACAGGACATCTAAAGGCACCAGGATGCTCAGGGATCAGGCACTGTTGGTCAGGGCAGTGAGGACCTTCATGTTCTTTATGCCTGCCCCAGAAAGGTCTATCTGACAAAATGAAACAATGAAATATATGAAATAAACATTACATGAGACCTGACAGGTGACAGGGATTCCAGAACAGAGAGGAAAGTGTCTGTGCTTGAAAATATCCTGCTGTTAACAGGCTGATGTGTGACTGCAAGTGTTTAGTGTCAAACCATATCATTCATTCATTCATGCTTCTTCATTTTCAGTGTTTAATGACAATTGCATAGGTATATTTTACATGACACAGCCTGTATGAACTTGGTTGCTTCTACTGACTGCAGTCTAGTTGACTAAAGTGAGCATGTTTAGTCAAAACAAGAATGAGTCCTTCTCATTCACTGAAGTCTGCCTTCCCTTTCAGAGAAGGAGAAGTGTGGGATGCAAACTCCTCCTGAGAAAGCTCTGTTCTGCGGAAAGGGCTGGGCCAGCCCAGCACACTGGAAACAGAGGTTGGATTGTCATGCCAGGACTCAGATTTCTGACCTAGATCAGAGAAGTGGTGCAGCTGAGAGGACATAAACAAAACAAACTCTAGTTTACTTGCACCCAATTTGGGTGGAATTGCATTTACCCATTTCTCTTGTTCCAGCTTTAAATCTGCGCATGTGAATTGGCATACTTTTTTATTTATCAGTGCAGCTAAGCTCCTAATGTGTACCATGAGGTTACTTGTTCCTCTTGCTCCTGGCCTCCTGCTGATTTTGTGTTGGAAGGGTCAACGGCCGTGAAACTATCTGAAAGTGAAGGAGGTATTTTTAGAGTTGAACCTTGTACTCTTCACCTGTTTTCCTTGTTCCTTATACAGAAGCGCCATAGAAACAGCCTTCTTCCACCCCAGGAGATTATTTGCAAATCATTTTTAATATATATGGCTTCATATTACAGATCTCCAGCTGCTTGATTATTCAGCGTCAGGACTGATAAGCTTGCAGACTGTTTACCTCTGTTATCACCTTCATGCGTTTTAAATTGACAAAGAGGTGTGCCTTGGGTAAAGAACAGCAGTGTGCACAACTATGGGGAAGTTCGTTGGAAAGCTTCTAAATTTACTGCATTCTTAATATTTGCTAGAGGAACTCTAACAGATTTGCACTGTGCAACATACTTATACATCTCATACAGTTTGTTTTGGTGAGAAATGATTTTTTTCTATTTTTCTACTTTTCTATTTTAAAAATGCCTAGGTGTAATTCACTACTTCCTATAATCGAAGTACTTAAGCTATAAGTAATAAGCTACAAGTAATATAGCTACATGATTATACAATTTGGGAGGTTAATGGCATTAAAATAAAAAAAAAAGCTTTGAATCAAAATTCATCCAGTTTAGTCTGGAGCAAACATTTTTTTGTATATTAAGTGTTTTTTTTGAACAGTAAAAAATTTTAGATACTATTGGAAATAGTCCATTAAGTCCATTTAAACATTGTAAGAAAAAATGTTTTAAATAGGAATACCAAATGAGTTTGTTTTGAGGTTATGTTCAAATTATACTTCAGTAAAATAATAATACTGATTTTTATATATATATATATATATATATTATTTTTTACATCTTGTAACAAGATAAAATCCATTAATAAATGTCTTAGCCTTGCTGAGGGGAAAAAAAAAAAACAACACAGGGTTTGTCTGACCTCTACTATTTAGTACTTAATGCAGCACTCATTTACCACGGTGACATGTGTGGAATAAATAGATAATGCAGACAGATGAGAGAGAATCCAGCTTTTAGCACTAACCTCATTATGTTCAGAATATTGGGGAGGGGTTGCACTTAAAGCATCAATCAAGATAGCCCCATTTATTGAGCTTTCAGAGGCAAAATTTAACTCTTTATATGGAGTAACTGAAGTTAGAGCGTCATTTCAAAATACTCCAAAAGTGGAAATTTAATGAATTTAATGAATTTAATGAAATTCATTTTTCATTTAATGAAATTTAATGAAATCTGGACCAAAAGTTAGCAGATACTCTAAACAAAAAGAAGTTAGTGGTTGCCAACTACACAAGGCTGAACTGCAAAAATTGGGAGAGAGTGCAGGGAGGAGTGGAGCTTTGCTTTGCTTGCTTCCAAGTCTGAGCTGTCTGTGTCACCAGCTGGTGAAAATGAGATCAACTGGACCAGTCAAGTCTCCTTTTACAGTAATCAGAGCAGTCCTGGGGTAGAACTAAACTCTATGTCTGTTGGAAGGAGCTCTGTGCTCCCCTTCTCCCCTTCAAAACTCTATTCATGTGTCTGTATTTAAAATTATGGTTTCTGTCCTAATATTTTTCTAAAACAGCTTTACTTGGGACAATACAGTATCATAGTAGCAGAATGAAACACAGTTAACATGCTCATGCTTTATTCCTCCCTGGGATGCTGAAGTACCACAAAGAAGTAATTTCTTGGGACTATTCAACCAGAAAGAACCAAAAAGCACTTACAGAGTCAGCAGTGCTAAGTAGACAAATGTGCATTTTAAAGGTTATGTCTTTCACCTGAGGCCATGTCCTTCATTCTGATGAGATAAGAGAAGAGTCATACAGGGCTGAACATGAGTTTGAGCGAAGCAGATGGAAGTCCAATAAAGCAGTGAGTTCTGTTGCATCCTGCAGTACCACATATCCTGGTACCCAGACATCCCATAGACCAAACGTTCAGCCTCCGCCGCGCAGAAAAGAGAAAGGCTCATGGTAATAGTATTCCCTTCACTTCTTTTTGAAGTTCCCTGCCATAGACACTCTCAGACAAAAGCAAAGATCTGGATGAACCTTTCCTACTCTTTCCTTGACCACCACCAAATAATAGTATCTCTGGGTTCAGCCACCGAGTAGCTGGAGCACTTGCTCCTCTGCCTTCTCCCTTGGGATCTGCAGGATAGCTGCAGAATCAGGGAGCAATTTAACTTACAAGCCCAGCTGGTCTGAATGCAACATGTTTATATTACTACGTGCAATTTTACAACCTTTTCTCTTTAAAGTGGAATTGATGAACTAAAAAGCAATTTTGGGGGGGTAGGGGTAGTTGTAGGGGAGAAAAAAAATTCCCTGTAGAGAATTGTGACCTAGAAGATTTTTTTGATCTAGATCAACATTAGGCTTTTAGGCTTTTACTGTCTCTTTCTGAAATGCAGTAAGTAGAGAGCAGTTGTAATTGTTTATAAATGTGCTTTCAAGCACCTTAAAATGCTGATGCTAGTGTGTGATTTAGGCCTTAATGTGTACAGCATATCCCATAGGAGGGTGTGGAACAGCTCATTCCACAGGGATCACGGTCATGTGTTTCCAATTGTGACAGTACAGATGGAGATATATAAAACAAAACACAGGGTTCCCTCTGACTCTGGTATGTAGTGAGGTTACTAGAAATTCTGAAAAATGCCTTTGGAAAGCTAACTTAGCCTGAGGTAACAATGACTGCCCTGTGTTTTCCACCACACCTAGTTGTGCTGATGATGAGAATGAGATTGTAGAACCTCATTTTGCTGACTCTTGAAAGCTTAGCAAACCAAATGATGAATTTAAAAAACTGGTATTCTTCTTTTTGTAAAAAGTGTCATAAACCCCAAGAAGAACTATTACTATTAGTTGACTTGATTCATGCATTGGGTGAAACATGTATGTGAGGAGCTTTATGCATCTGTGTTCTAACCACAAGCAAGCTGTGAGCAGTTGGCCAGGACTAACTTTGCAACACATTCTTACTGAAATCCTTGAGGTATTACTCCAAAAGGAAGGAAACTGCAAAGGCAGCAATAATAATCACTGGCTAAGGAAGAGTTTTATTGTTTTGTATTTGTTTTCTTCTTCCCTGGCAAATGTCACTTTCCAGAAAGTACAATACACAACTGTTCAGCTACAATACTTTTTAAAATGGCTTTATGAGCTCTAGCATGCTAAGAAACGTTTGACTTTTTTAGTTTTGGCTGCTGCTGCTGGCTTTTATTTTAGAGCTTAGAATACTCCTACAGCTCACAACCCAGAAAGGAACTGCTCAGAGTGATAGCTATTGCAGCTGTAACTGATTGCAATCGCTCAGTCCATTCTGAGCCATTTCCCATAACAATTGATTCCTGCATATAGGACTACTAATAAATGGCTTGAATTTATATCAGGGGATCAGCTAGTATTATATTTCATGTAAGCACGGATTTTTCTTTGTGACCTTTGGCGTTGTTTTCTTTAGATCTTCGATCTCTTCAGTAAGTCATTTTAACACAGACTGAGCATAAAGCAAGCAAGCAGCTGGAAAGTACCACATTACTAATACTACTCAGTATTACTGATGAATTCACAACTCTGGGTAACTGTCTTCTCAAGGTACTTAGCTTCCTTCTGTATTTGAAAATATTTAATGAACATGTTAAGTGTTTTCACAAACTGACACATTATTCAGTCAATGCACAAAGTAATTATAAGCTATTTGGGAAGTTTTTGTGTGCATGCTTTGGTAACATTTGGTAAAACAGTAGCCATTATTTGCAAATATTGCAGCATAGTCTGACATAGTATGCATAGTCATAGTATGCTATGTATGCATACAACTGTATAGTATGTTTTGCGTGGGCATATTAATTTCAGAGGGACATTTCTGCTCTTTGAACCTGTTTCTCTGAGTATTTGCTGGCACACTCTTAATAGCTTTGGCACTGCTCTAACCTCCTCCAAAGTTGTCTTTATCTCCACTGCCCTTCTGTTTCCTTCATGAGAATCTTTTCTTTCACTGTCAGGTTTCAGGCCAGGTGAGGTTATGCTGTGAGTGTGGAAACTCCATGCAGCAAAGATGTAATCTTTATTGACGTCTACTTTTGTGTCAGAATAGATCCTGTGCCAATGTCACCTTACAATGAGGTGAGTTCTCCTTCTGCACAGCTGGACAAACTTTGCAACATCACAATGTACTTTAGGTCTATTTTGCAGTTCTTGTCCTTTGCCTTGTTCCGTATCTCTGCAAATGTCTGCTTTTCCAAGGTTGTCTTGTAGTTCAGTTTGGCCCTTACAGCATTGCCTGGGGCACCCAGTAATACTGGCTGTCAGGTTCCCCTTCTGGATCATGCCAAAAAATCAGTGTCATCCTGGTTTACATTTATTTGCTTCAAGAATAAGGGAATTTTTCTTACATATATTTCAATCTAAAAGAGAAACTTGAATCCACCTAAATAGAAGTGTATAAAAGAGAATGATATTATTATGTATCTTTTAAGTCTTTGCACGTTTTGAGACTTGACTTTACCATCAACTTTTCTGATGGGCCAAGGAATTTAAATTTCACATCACCAATTACAGCAGTTTTCTTCAGTTTGTCTCGCTTAATTTTACTTAGCTGAATGAATTAACTTGGATTTTCAAAGATGCAGTGAATATTAATGTGGCTGTCATCACTTAGCATGAGTAAATAGTAGTTCTGACTAAGCGTATATTGCTAAAGTTCTTTCCCAGTTGCAGTAACTTTAGAATTAGTTCATTAAATGAGAAACAGTTTGCCTTTTATCTCTTTTTTTTTTCTTTGTTTTTTTTTTTTTTTTACTGCATTCTATATATCTAGATAAAATCTTGACTTTTAAGTCAGTGGCAAAACTGCCGGTTGCTATTATTGCCTAATAAAGTCATCAGTAAGATAATTTTCTGTGTCTCACTTCCCTTAAAAATCCTGTTTTGCCTAGTTTGTTTTGCTGATCCAGACCGTAGATTATTTACCACAGTATTTGCCCTGAGCGGCCCTCCACATGTATTGAACTCCTGTGCTGGGCTCTTTTTTTCTGGAGCAACGTCAAGCCGGGCACTGACAGAACTCCTCTTTGTGGAGGGTTGAAGGGTAACAGGCAGCGCAGATTTGTGATTAACTTTGTTGTGCTGGAATTGGAAAGTAGGTTTTTTTTGCTGTTAACTAAATGGTATTCTTTTGGAGTGAGTTAATTTAAGGGAGCTCTGAAGAAACATAGAGGCAAACCCTGACCTGAAGCTTCTGCACACAGTGACACCCTGCGGTCTTGCTGGAGGTTTCTCCCAGCTCTTATGCCATGAGTCCACATGGGTCAGCTGCAAATTATATGAAAAATTTATCTCGCAGTCATTCCTGGTAATCTGGAAAGAGATTTATACTGGATCCAGATAATGTCTCAGCTGAGAAATCAACTGAAAGAAAAAAAGACTTTTACTTACCTCCTCCTTGTTCCTCTTTTAAATAAGAGTTGTTCATTGAAAGTCTGTAGTTCTTTGAAAGCCATCTCCATTTCCTTCAGCAAAGAGGAGTTTGTGCTCTTTAGAAAGCAACTAGAAGAAAGCAACTCCAAGCCTTGCATTTTTTATATAGTGAATTAAAGTAAATCTTTACATTAATTATCAAAACATAGTGTTTGTTTCAAGTGTATGTCTCCCTGTGTTGATTACTTTCTCTGGGAAAACCTGCTAAGAATGGTATTGTCCACATAGGATGGATGAGAGACTTCATGTCAGGAAGGTCTGCTGCCTGCTCCTCACTCACCTGACCCTCATGGAGTAGGGCTACAGAACGTGGCTTCTTGTGCTACAAGTAAAAGAAACTTCTGCATGGAAGGATGTTTTCATGACAGGTTTTTCCACAAAGACTGTTCTGTGTTCTGTCATTCAAAGCCAGGATTGTATCAGAAAGAGCCTTACAGAGCTGGCAGCAGCTGGAAGGCCACAGAGACAGGCAGAAGTGTAACTCCAAGAAGGCAGACAGAAAAAATCAGTTCTTGTTAATAAGAAGGGAGAAAATAGAGGTGAAATTTGAATTCTCTTCCAACTTGTATTTTGAGAAGCTATATTCTATTAATGTGACTTATTTAGAATTTGGTTCATATTTATATTCAACAGTTATCATAGGGAGGGATAATGAAAAGTTGAAAACAAAATACTCCAGAGGGATGATTTTTTTGTGCTTGTTGTAATAATTCATGACTGCTCTGTGGTAAGGCTGCAGACCTGATTCATCACCATTATATTCTAGTTTAATGCCAGTGAAACTAGACTGATTTCCATGAGTCTGGCATGAAACTGGAATAACAAGGCGGTGAATCAGGCACTATAATTCCCGTTTGACATTCATGTGGTGTAAACAAATGCGTTTAGATTCACATTTGAGCTTTGTAATGTCTCCAGTTTCTTCCAAACCAGATTATGGTCTCAGAATATATGTTCTAAAGAAATTTTCATCTGTGTAATTTATGAAAGGTGGGTTTTTTTCATATTCTTATGTCTGTGCCATTGAAAGTGGGTCCTTGGATATCGCCTGTATGATGTTGAGAGATATAGATGCTGTTTGGATCAGATGCTGTTGTGTGCATTGGGAGGAAAAGGATAATCAGTTAAAGGTTGACTTTGAGTACCATTAGGAAGGATTTGGTCTAACAGAGGAGATTGCTGCCCCTACTCTCAAATAGCCATTAGTAATGGATACTTGAATATTGAAGGTGAGAAATACATAACTATGTAAATGTAAACAGGCTAATTTACCTGGAAATAAAATTCTAAATGTCCAAACAGCTGATTCATCTGGCCTGGGGCATTTTTGTGAACTACAAAGGGCTGGATACAGTCAGGAGCTAGTTAGGAAAAGCTACTCTATGATCTCTGCAGGCCCATGCTACATACCTTAACTGCAGACGCCTGATAAAATAAGCATGCAAATGCTTGTGTATATAGCAAATTCCTCTCTACCCTCTGTTTTTATTAATATTTCCTACACAAATCTTATTACTAATGTTCCCTAAAGGGCCAGGCATTAATTTAGATGCTGACTAGTGTGTGAGCTGCAGCAGAACTGCAATGTACGCACTCTCTTGTCAGCACTTGACTGAGGAGGAGAGCAGGCCCTCCAGCTACATCTACCACCGCAGCTGGGATACTGGAGTTTAATGAGGTGCTTTTGCAATGTAAAGATTTTCAGAAACACATGATCATGCCAGGAGGGCTTACCAGGATATTTTTTTGTAATTAAATGTAATTACATTTATACCCATAGTCAAGTTTTCATTGATAGATACAGTCAAATAAAAACCAGCAAGCAAAAGTCAAACAATTAACTACATACACATTTTTTTATGTTTCCTTTTTGTATTTTTTTTCCTTTTCTTACCTCAGTGGTTTAGTAAAAAGTGATGCTAGAGAAAGAAATGATAGCTAACATGGCAATACATAGAACTCTGGAAAAAGCAGAGAATGAAATATTTTTTTTATGTTACTTTGTTTTCCGGAGGAAGGGAAAAGTAGTTTTGATAGCGGAAAAAACAAAATAAAATTATGACAGTCAATTTCTCCATCAGATTTCAATGAACTTGTTTTACAAATACCAATGGCAAACAAAAGGGGTGGTAGTCAAACACCAGGAAGCAAACTGATAGATTTACGTTCCTTTATTGTACTGATGAAGAAATCAAAATGTGAAATGACTGAAACAAAATTTTCAGAAAATTTCAGGTTTGCCTGCCACTAGGTGGAAGGAGAATTAATAATTATTTGGAAAATTATCTGTTTCTTTTCTTAGTTCCTAAAATTGAGAGGGTAAGTTTTTGAAACAGGTGGTCTGCCTCGTTGCAAAATGAGCACACAGCAAGGCAGGGAGCAGAGCCTGCAGCAGAAGCATAGAGCCACCCTCCTCTTCATCACAGGAGATGGCTAAGTAGAGCCAGAGCCAGCAAAGTAGCTTTCCTTTTCTGTGTGTCATCATCAAGCACATTGATCAGAAGTCAGGTATCAGTTCATTTCTTCCACACTTTTTGAGAGACATTTTGCTCATGGACATGGCATTGTTTGGACATTGAGAAGTTTCATCAAAACAAATGAAATTAAATTAAACTGTATGAACTATTTCATAGCAGTAGCATCACCTGATTTGTCTCTAGCTTGGGGTGTCCTGCGCTGCATGTGAAAGGCTGGATCCGTGCTTCTGATCATCTGCTTTGTTCTCTCCAGTGGCACTGTTTATAGATGGCTGGGGAAAGGATTATAAGAAAGCTCCAGACTGACAGTGACATTGTGTCCTGAAAGTCTTTCTTCAGGGCCATTTCTTTCAGATTTAAGCCGTTCTTGTTTAAATCAGTCTTTAACTAAGTTCTGTTATAGCCATGCGATTCATGGACTATTTCCACCATCTGAGCAATTAGAGAGTACTGAGTTTATTATTTTTAAGGGAAAATTTAAAAACTATGACAAAAACTAACCAAATCCAAAGCTCAATCAGTCCCTTGTGATTTTTATCTGAAGCTTCTCAGCTTTGTTTTCCCAAGAAAATTTCAAACTCTCTACATGAAGCTTTCTTCAACAATTATACCAGTCTCTTTTGTGTGAAACTGAGTTTCTTTTGTGTGAAAGCCGACTTCTCTGACCTGTTCTGTTACTCCAGTGCCTGACTGAAACCCTGCAGAAAAGGCTTTTATTTGCTCTTGCCAAGAGGAAAGAAAGCCGGGTACTTAGGCAGATGAGATAAGTCTTTGCTGGATGACTCTGCTGCGGAGCCCATGGGTGATATCAGAGGCCAAGTCTTTTAAAATAGGTCACCTCCTGCCCTGCATAGCAACTCCAAGTGCATTAACATTATCCAGTGGGAGAAGAGAGGCAAATGAATTTTGATCTTACTCTAAAACAACCATAAGGCTTCCCCCAGCATGGTCATGCTGTTTGCCCAGCAGTAGAGACTCACAGGAAAGGTGATCAGCAATATCGAGTGGTTGTCATCCTGGCTATAACCAGCATCCTTCCGCTCTGTTTGTTTCTGACCTCATATAATGATACCTTTGGGGTAGCTCAGCTTATTATGTCAACTTGGCTGGTTGGATGTGCTCGTAATCATTCAAAGGAGCTCTGCTAACAAGAGCATTTGGGAGACAAATCCATCGGTGTTACTTCCTCCATATTTCAGCAGTATATAGCTGGGGTGAACCTTGCAGGTTTCCCTGCAAGTGGGTGAGGTTTTGCCCTGGGTAAAAACTAAAGATTAGAGCTGTAATACTGAAATGGTCTCTGTCCAGGTAAATGGACTTTCAGAGATGTCTCTCCTTAAAGAAATAAGGGCCATTTCGTAAAGGCTGTATACATAACTGAGTGGATGGAAATCAGGTCCTACTCCAGTCTACATGAGGTAAGGGTCACACTAGCCCCAGACATTATTTACCCTGTGCAGGGGAAAGTCCTCGACTGCTTTTTCCTCAACACGTGTTAAAAACCTCTAAACAAAGCTCCGGTTTTATTTTTATGTACCTCAGCTTTCCAGTGACTTGGGTATCTCAAGTCTCTGTTATTCTCAGGTCTTCATGTCATTTCTATTATACCACTTTAAAACAAAACCACAAAAACTATCAAGAGATGACATGAGTAATTAGATTTCTGTTAGCTAATTAGAGCAGCTAAGAATAAGTTAAACTGGAAAAATGCCATATGTTCAGATTTGGAATATAATACAGCTTTATTGTGTTACGGTCTGTGAGGGACAAAAATGGAGCATCGTTAAAGTGTCCTTCCCTCACAGCTCCAAAAAGAGAATAAATCTATAGCAAGAAGTTATCTACTGAAAGCTTGGATTTTGTCTCATGTAAGAGAGAAATAGTTGATCAGTTGAATTCACATTATCAGTGATATAATTGCCTAGTTATAAATGTGATAAGGAAATTTCTTATTTTGTGTAACTACGATGTTTTGTGTGCAGAATCCTGACTGCACAGTAGTCAATGGGAACTAAAGGGAGAAACAGGATTTCATTTTCTCCTGTGAATCAAGATGATGATCTTTCATAACTTCCATTCCCATCAGAAATATTGTTGTCTCAGAGATTTTCTACATGAAATCTCTTGATGCCAGAACTGACCTGTTGTAGTGAGAGCATCAATTCCCACACACATTAACTCTTTCAAAGACAATTTTTTAGTAAGATTGTTACAAGAACATACTTTCAAAGCATTGTAATTTACACTGTTAAAACAGTATTTGTCCAAGGAAGAATGTTCACACAATTATTAATGTAATCCTTCACTTATGATTAATATGACTCTAAGTGTTTCCCCAGGCAAAGGGCTCTTGACTGAGCTCCAGCCCACACTTCACTGCAGCTCTGTTCTCTGTCATCACTAAATTTCCCCTTTTACTTCAGCTATAACCCCACTGCCCCGTCTCTCGTTACTCGCTCAGCTACAGGCACTTCTGTCTTCCTTCCATGTATCCTTTGCCTTTCATCTTTTCCTTGTCCTCTAACATAATTTGTTTATTTTCTACTCTCTGCCTCAGTTTAAATCTCAGCTTCCCTTGTTCCCATTCTTTGTCATGCTTCCTTAAAAATCTATACTCTCCATTGAGTCTTTCTATCAAAATTCCTGTCAAAGATAAACATGCAATGGTCCTTCTGTCCTCAAAAATAAGTGCTGCCAAAATGTACCATTGACCAAACTTAATCTCCAAACAGCTTTTCTGTTCCCTTCATCTTACAATTCACTTGAAACATTTCATTTCCTCAAGTTTGTCTCTTTTGCTTTTTTAGGTTCATTTCTGATCTCTGTTTAATGGATTTGAAAATCTGATTATTTGTGTGATTTTGAAAGTCATTCTTAAATTTCCACGTTATCTGCTGCTACTCATTGGCACTATTTGCCCTCTGAATATGAATAATTTCTCTAACTCCATACAGGACCAGTTCTTGTTCCCAAAGTTGCGTGTCGTATAAAGGCTGCTGGGTGAAAGGAAAAGCTGGAAACTTTCCAGTTCTGGTAGGTTTAATGTCACCCCACTAAGAACATTAAAAGTGCAGCCCAAAGGCTTAGAGTTGTGCACGTCCTTAGGAACAAGACCCAAAACTGAACAAAGCTGCTGATTGCAGGTTTTGTTCCGTATGTGAGCCTCATCATATCAGCTTGAATTTACAAAATATACTTTTAATCTGAGGAAGTTTAGAGCTTCAGGAAGGAATGGGACATAACTAGCTTTTTATTGCTTTCTGCTGAAAGTTTCTGATTTATTTGAATTTCAGCCTCCAAACTAAATCCAGGATCCCAAGCTAAAAAAAATAATTCGGTGTTGGATCGTTGAAGTCTGTGTCTGCTTGGTATACAACTAATAACAAAAATTACAAGCACATAAATAATCACCCATTTAGCCAGTCTAACTTCATACCCCAAAGTGCTTTACAAAATAGATATATTTAAATAGATATTGCTATAGTTATTTACAGGTAGGGAAGTCAAGGAAGAGATTAGTCACCTTACCAAAGTTCATACAAATGTCAATGGCAGGAACTGGCCCTCTGATTGTTCTGTCTAATTCTGTATCTGTGGAACTATGCTTCAGTAATCAGAACAATTTTCAACCACGTTTTTAACCTTGAGTATAAGTCAGTTGAATGTCTTTCATATAAATGTAATGGAAAATACATATATTGAAAAATCCAGTAAGTCAATTAATGTTTGTAAGATGCAATAGTAAAGAATACAACAGAAAATGCAATCACTCTGCCTGGATGGGCTCTTCCCCTCACACACAGCATACCACAAACTATATCTATCCAATCATACCACTAGCCAATATCTAGAGAATAAGTTAGATGAAGTGATATTACATACACCTAATTCTTCTCTCAGACCTACATTTACAGATCTGCCACACCCCAGTGGAAATTGCCGTGATATCTGCAAGTGGAAAATTTTAGAAGGGGCGTTGGTATAGTGAGAGATTGATGTCTCTGTTCTTAATAGGATTTTATTTTATAGCTCTAAACTACTATATATCAAAGGTCCTATGTGATCTTCTCAAATATTTGGGAAAGCATCATCAGAAGACAAGCACTTTCTGACCATTAACCGCATCAAGACAGCAGTAGAAAAATAATTTAATTTCATGCACAAACCATTAGGAAGATCCTTGACCCTTCTCTGCTTCATACAATTTTACTTAGTTGTTCAGAAAGATTTTCAGATGCTTATTTTCATTAGAAATCTCCAGTATTGACCATTTCTGCCATGTCTATAGTCCAAAGCAAATCAAGGCAAGGAAAATAAGCAGTACCAGGAAATATTTCACAGTCATTTCTGAAACTAAATCAGTAATGTCATGAAACTCCTAAGATGAAAGATTAGACTTTGTTAAGCTTTGGTTTGCTAATTTTCCATGTTACTGCTAGGTGCTCTTCAGTACTGGTGTTGGTATATTAATAATTTAACTGAGGCAAGGCTCTTATTGATTTTTTTTTTTTTTTTTTTGCATCCAAAAAGAGACGTTCGTGATTTTGCTGCATACCCTTGGGCAACAAAGCCTTTTCTAAACATACAAGGCAGTCCCATCCCTGGGCAGAGGAGCCACATTTCCTGATGCCCACTGGTGAGCACAGAGTCCTGCAGTGAGACTGGCCAAAGGACGTGCTACTGAAAGTGCTCCGTTGCTTGCTGTTCATTCACAGGCAAAAAATGGGAGTGAAGAGCTTTAGATGTAGTGCTTATGTCTAAATGCTAATCACGGCCTCCAGTTTTCTGAGGTGCACAAAAGAGAAAGAAAAGCTGTAAATCAGAAGAGTAATTTCTTATTTACAATAGTGCTGTAGGGCTCAGGGCAGAGCCACAAGAGTTAGCACTGAGAAAAGCTTTTATACTAACTTTTCTCTTTCTGTATTTTTTCTTCCACCAGAAAAAGATGAGAAGAGAACAAACATCTCACAGGCAGAGGTAAGTTGAATATTTTAAAAATATATATATATTTATAGTTAAAATAGGCATTGTTCAAACCCCTTTGAAACTCACTAATTGGTCCTAGTTAATGTTTCATTTACGTTGCCACATCATATTCAGTAACACAGCCTTCTAAGGGCCATTGCTTTCAAACCAGGGATGTCTAAAGCTGTGTTGCACTTCAGCTTGGCCAGCTCTCCCTTACTCCTGGAGCAGGTAACTGGGAAAGGCAAGCTTCCTCTCAGCCTTACTGCTGTGCCCTTGCAAATCATAGCAAATCTGGGCCACAGTGACCCTGCCACGTCACCTTATCCAGCATTGCTTTGGGTCTATAAATCACTGCTGTTCTACAAAAGCATTGCAAACTCCTCTCCCCATCACTTGCCAAGCCCACAGCAGGCAGTGCATTGATGTTGTTTGCAGAAGAGTTAAAAGTCGGCTCCTCTGATCTTATTTTCTGTCCTCCCCTTGCATAGCTCCTGCAATTCCCTGATCTGTTTCTCCTTCATCCATTGCTCAGAGAAGCAGGCAGTGCTTTAAATAGCAGTAGGAGGTATTGATTGGTTCAAATTTGGACTCAAATACAGACTTAAAAAGATTTACTGAGGGGAGGATCAACAACCTATCCCACAGTGTTTATAAATACCTTTGTCTTTCAAAAAAAAACAATATTTTATTTATAAATGTTATCATTCCATCCATTGTGATAAGGTAGGTAATAGGATTGGCCATACTTGTATGAAAGTGTTTTTCTTAAGAGCTGTGTCAAATGTTTCTTGAAGAAATAGATCTGATTGATTAAAATTCACAGACTACGTACCAGTTAAAGTAGGAAGGGGAAAAGGCAGTTTAGCAAATGTTTGGGAAAAGGCAACATTGTTATGACCAAATACAACTAGAAATTGGTTGGACGAGAAAAAGATAAAGCTTGCCTACACACAGCTTTTTTTAAACCTTCTTCCTAGGAATGTGATATAGTGCTTATGTCTTCAAAAGCTAGCTATGCGTATGACCTTATGTATTATCCTTTGTATATGGACATATTTTATGCTGGTATAATATGGACACCATATTGATGAACTGCTTTCATTCTGCAAAAGTTGCTCTGCTTTAGCACTGGAATGTGTTCCAGATAGACTTTGCTAACTATACATTGGCATAATTATAATGCTGTCACTCTATGTGTAATTTTACTATCATTAATTTGGAATAATTTCTCTCCTGTGCATAGATGTGATTTTGGGGCCATAAAACATTTAACTGTGTTTAAATATAGCATTTAAATCAAGCACAGTTAAAGGCTAAGCATTTGGTTGCTGAAAATATTATTTTAGGTTTAATAAATGACATTGAAAAAAGGCTGGGGGAGGGATCTTCCATTTATTTATTTTAAAATTTATATATTAATAACTTCAGTACTACCTTATCTATACACATAATAATTCATTACACATTATTTAATTGGAATATTGATTAATGTAAATCTTGAAACAATTTTGATATATGTAAATGTTTATTTGCCTTATGAGAATCAATTGCATTGATTGCAACCAGTTAAAAGCACAGGTTATCTTTATTTTATGCTTAACAATACTTTCAGAGTGAAGAGTAATTTTCAGTAGTATTGGGTCTGTTTTGCCTGGGAGCCATAAAGGTTGCCATTAAATGCATATTTTGTCTATCTAATTTTGCTTTTCTCTGTATCCAGAAAAGCTCAGGAGCTGGCATCAGATTTATGCAATATAATTTTCTTAGAAACTTCTCAGGGTGGGGTATGCACTCTCTGAAAGCAGCTGTGGAGCAAGACCCAGAGCTGCCATGACCGAAAACTCTCTCCATGCCCGTCTCTTACCTCCTCTCTCTGTGTTTTGTCCCTCCCCAGTCTCAGAGCGCCTCCCCCAAGCAGAGGAAGCAGAGCGTCTTCACCCCACCTGCCCTCAAAGGTACTGTGCAGGTACTGTCTCTGCCCTGGCACCATCGCTTTGGGTCTTCTCTCACACGGTGTGAGCGATGGCTCTCTGCCCATGAGCATCAGAGCCCTGACAGGTTCATGTTCATCCTCGGCCATCACTGTTTTCACACTTTGAAGTGCCTAGCTGCCTGTTACTAACCATCTATAATTATCCTCATCACAGAATCTTGCAGCAGTGGTGAAATTATTTTTTAAAAAAGCTTTTTTTTTTTGCAAAGTCTCTCTACTTTTACAAGTTTGACATAAGAGATAATTCCATCCCAAACATTGATGAGAACTCCTTGAATATATAAGTTTTAGAAATACTGGCCCTGTACAGCACTCTGTTTCTTATTTAAACTGCTCCTGTAGATACTGCCTCCTTTTTCAGGCAGCTGTGAAAAGGGGAATAGCCAAAACTGTTCTAGCAAGTGTGAAGCCTTCCTTGTGAAGACAAGGGAAAATGAGACATCCTGGTAAATGTTTAAAGAGATTAGATGTTTTTCAGAAATGAACATAGAAGCAGCAGGAATATTATCTGGGATTGTAGAATGATAGCATTGTTTTGGTTGGAAAAGACCTTTAAGACTACAAAGTTCAGTCATTAACCTAACACTGCCAAGACACCATTAAATCACATCCCTCAGCACTGCAACTAGGCCTTGTTTCTCAAATTATTCTGAGCAAAGTTTGGCTGGATGGTGCTTTCAATGAAGCAAGATCTATAGTGATTCGCCAGCAGCTCGGACTGACACTTGTCAGAACAGGATTATTTTCAGACTGCAGACCAAAAGCTGTTCTGCCAGGTGTCTCTTGATAGGCAACAAATATCCTCAATTTCCATTCCTTCTCCTTAGCACAGTTTATTACCTGTCCAAAAAGGCAAGGTGTCTGATTTGTTGTGTGATTCACAGCCGTTATCGTTAGGTGATACGATCAGCCAGTTCTATGTATCTCATGCTGGAGCTTCTCTTCTCTAGTGCTCTGTCTGAGCAACAGTTAAAGCACTACTCAGGTGCCATATGAGATGTCCTCTCTGTTTGTCAAAACAGACTAAAGTTTGTGTACTTGATATTAGAGATAATTTTATTGTAGTCAATTCTAATAATTTGTGGAAGAAAGAATCTTTGCATGCGTAGCAATAAGACCTGTTGATCTCACTGCTGTGTTATTTTGCTGTACAAGCCTAAACTAAATGCTCTGCAGAGGAAATGCTCTGTGAAACGGGTCCGTATATCTCCCCTTGAGGACTGCAGCCTGTGCAGGATTATCTTTAATACCCTGCTAAGACCTGGGGAAGTATCTGGCATAGTTTCAGTCAACCTATTCCCTGGGAGCATCTGGAAAGTGGGAAAGTATGCGATACAAGGTAGCTCATAACTAAGTTGAAATATGTTGTAAACAGAACAAAGCAAAGCAGAAAATGCCTCTCCTCAGTACCTTAACGCCCCAAACTACACAGTATTCCCAGATACACAGGTGGACACCTGGAAGTTGATAACCCTTCCTTGTAAACAGGCTGGATTGCTCCAGATTTACCATACTGTAACTGCCATAAATACTGTCCTTTTTGTTTAAAAATCACTTGAAGGAGAAAATTCATTATTCCTTCCACTTCATTGTTATGAAAACATGAATGTTATTTTGTATAGACTAGGAGATTAGGGGGCAAACGTATCAATGTGAAATACACGTTACTGAGCGTTACTTAGAAGTACAGAGTTTTTGTAATGATTCTAGTTTTACAGCAGTTGAAAATAGCAATATTCAGCAGTATTTTCAGAATAATAGGCTTTACAATTACAGGCTATTCCCACAGCTCTGCATATATTTATTTTCTGTGGGCTGTTTTTCCCTCAGAATATTCACAATATGGTCTTCACTATCCAGTAAAGAATCTAGATGTTGAGCCTCTCTCCTTTACACCCTGTTTTTCAACCCCGTATCTTCCAGGGACGTTATTAATGGAAGTGGTATAGATTGCAATCCAGTACCTTGCATTCAAAGATGGAGATAATAAATCTCCATAAAACAGAATTTGTAATGGAAAAAGTGACAAACATTTCCAATTGTTACATTTCTCTGGCATTTTAGTAGGTTTTAGCTGCTGTTAATTCAAATTTCCCAGAACTAAGACAAATTTGTGCAGATCCTAGAAGCTGAGACAGCTGCCATGTGTGGGGAGCTGTGGGAGAGACGATGGGCACCAGCTCTGCTCTATGCGTGCAGCAGAGAGGTGGTCCAGAGAATCCGGGGAGAGAGTCAGGCTTCAGCTCTTGAGATTATAATTTCTTCTTTGAACTGAAAACATTCTTGCTGCACTTGCAAGTTCCTGGAAATAATTACAAAACTGTGTGAGAGAGTGTTAAGTTGTTGGTTTCATGAATCCACAGCCAAGCAAGAGATTGAAACCAAGAGTAAATGAACCTGGATGTTGTGATTACAAGCAAAATAGGACATTATTAACATGGTTAAAAAAGACAATAATGATGACTAGTTACAGTATAAGGACTATAGAACATGTTTCATGGGATATGCAAATACATGAAAACTCATTAAACAAATGAAAATGCAATACTGCTGAGTTTCTACCATGTCGTGGCAAGTATATGGAGATCAGCTTCATAGTTAAATGTGGGCATGTTTTGCTCCTCTGCCATAGCTGTCACCTAAACTGAAATATAATGTAATTATTTAAGAATGTCCCCAAATATTTTGGTTCCATCCTTACAGAGGCTTGTTGTAGTTTAAGGCAGGTCTGTAGTTGCTGTAGCAAACCCCTGTGTATGCAGAGCTGGTGTCATGGTGCAACAGGCAGATTCTTATTACTATATATTTGTGTGTACTTTGGCTCCTGCTTTTATTTTCTTAAAAGAAAATGCACCAGAGTCCCTAAAGACGGACCAAATAGCTGACTCATCTCAGCATTGTTCTTTTTACTGGAATACAGTGTGCTGGAAAAATCAATGTGAGAGCTATTGATTTAAGTGGTAATCTGGAGAGCAAATCAGACAGCAAACCAGATAACAGCTCAGTGCAGTGTTCTTGTTAGTGTTATGTTACTAAATCTAATGGATGTCAAAGAGGTTTTCCATTTTTCTTTCAAAAATATTTCTTTTTCTAACCCTGCTACATTGGTGTTTGTTAATTCCATGCTTTTATGTAGCATGCAATGCTAGCAAAAGTCAGTATCCAAAGATTGCAACAAATCACATTTTCAGTATGTTGTGATTTACCTCTATTCACATTTTTTCTATGTATATCAGCACTCTTAACTGAGGATTCTTCACCTCTATTTCCCCTGTTTGTGTCAGTTTTTTCTTCTGTTACACTTGGGTCTTTACATCTAAACTTCAAATTCGCTAGTACTTCTACAACTTCCAGTGCTCTAATATGATAACCTTGAATTCCATCACTGTCTTTATTTTAAACTCTTGATCTTCATATGTGGAGGTTGGCTACAATCTTCCTAAACACGATAAAAACAATCAGAGGAAGGTTTCTTGATTTGAAGAGTCAGCAGTTTAACACAGGGAAATGTTTTCCAGTCAATTATCATTGCATAAGGTCTGTTTCTCCTGTTTATTATGTATGACAAAATAAAGAAGAATCCTTTGGTCCTTTTCCTCTGTATCAAAGTTAGGCACCCAACTGTTTTAGTACAAATACACATCCCTCTGTCCATCCATCGTCTGTCCATCCATCCTTCCACAAATAGCATCTTTAGAGGTATCTTCATTATTCTGGTTGCTGGGTCAGAGGAGTTACTGGAAGTCTTACTGGATTCTCACCCTTTTCCCCTTACACTCACCAAAGAAGCCTAAAATGGGACAATAGCCCTCACAGGTGGAGAGAGACCAAGTGGAAGGCAGTTTAGACTGCCAAGAAAAAAAGCAGATTGCACTTATCCCTGGTAATGGCGCTTCCTTGGTGTCTCATTACCACTTGAAAAATCAAAAGCACACATTTGAGTCTCAGCTACAATTGCAAATTTCCATCCCAAGGCATACTTTTTACTCAGGCAGGTTTTCTTATATCTACCTACATAATCACATTTTGTTTGGTATCTCAGCTCATCCTTGAAAGGAAACGTGGACCAAAGAGGCAGGAAGCAAGGTTTACAAAGACAAACAGAAGACAGCCTGAGCTGTTCCCAAACCTTTGTTGCTCCCTAGAGCTCCCAAGTCTCCACATTATCTACCAGCTATTGCTATTAATACTAGCAGCTATTTAAATACCATCAAGGTCTCCCCCTGTGAAGGAAGTGCATGCTCCCAAGTGGTTTGAGGATTTCATTAACAGTCAGTCTACTGGTGTGGGTGTGCTAGAGGTCAGGGAAATAGGAAACCTTCACTCGTCCTAGTTCACCCTGCAGGAGGATATTTAGATCAGCATCAAGATCCTACCAATTTTAGCTTTAAAGAAAGTTCTTACAGCACAGGACCACCTTCACAATTAGCTGCCATCAAATCATAATTAAAGTCTTTCCCCACAGAGGTGAAAGGTACATTTGACTGTTTTCCCTCTAAGCCTTTTGGGAAATACATCCGTTAAATTCCCCTCTTAATGTATTTTTCTTTGCATAGAAACAAAGACTTTTTCTTGAGTTAGGCCCCAGCTATGACATTTGAAATGGGATTAAATCTGAGTTGTTATAAATCTAAGCAACATTCAAAGACATCATTTTAGTTTGACTCATTAAAACAACCAGGACTCACTGGCTGCTCCCAAAGTGTTCAGACCTAGGGATTTAATACATGCATAATTCTAGTATTTACAATGACGGTTGATATTAAATGAGCTCTTTCTAGTTTCTGCCATGAATTTCAGATGCTCGGCTTGTTTAGTGCCTGCTTGTTCTTCTCTCCAAAGGAAACAACATGCAGAATAAATGATTAAAATCATGATGTCCCTCCTGAAATATGTAATTTATTAGAAGCAATTAGTACAGTATGTGGCCCTCATCCAAATTTGTAACCCCTTAGGCCAGCTTGGTGATGTCTGATGCATCTCATTACTTTGTGACTGAAGGTTAACAAGAAACACAGATAGAGTCTGGAGACATAAAGGATTATTGTTAATGTGGTAAGCACTGAGTTCAGAGCCCACGAGAATCATTGTGGAACAAAAATCTCTGGCTAAATTTATTTCAAGTGGCAGAAGTATGAAGTTTGCAAGTCTTAAGCGGTGACTACAGAAAGATATATAATTTTACTGACTGTTCTCTTATATGGAAAACTCTGTGAAGAGCTCTAACACTAACTAAATACATCAGAGTAAGAACAAGAAACATCATATTATACTACAAAGAAAAAAAACTGTGGGTTTGTGTGATTTCTGTTTCATATACTGGTTTAAATTTTTAGGAAATTGATATTATCCACAATATAACACATTTTATGCAGTTTTCTGAACATCAAGACTAGGTTTGTGAAAACTCACAGACTGAGCTGGTGCTCAGACTATTCTCATGTAGGTAAGTCACGGTGGCTCAGGGTATTACATTTTCCAAATCTCTCCAATGATAGTCTAGACTGTTCTAGAACTAGTTCTAGACTGTTCCACTAACACAGGCCCCATCCAGTAACCACAGCAATCCTTGAGGTCAGGGCTGACTCCTCCTCTAATCTCTGAGCAGAGCTCTGGTGTTCCTGGAGTAGCATCTTTTCTTTAACCTGGTGGCACCCATTCTTTTTAGGTAAAACATCTATCTCAATATGTTTTTCCTTGGGTAACAGAAAGCAAAGCTCTGCCTCAATATTTGTGTGTGCTGCTCTTGTTTATTCATGTATTGTGACATGACAAAGCTCCATCATTTAGTTTTGTGGCTGAAGCATTTAGTTTCTGGGGTGGAAGTCCCACAACTGCCCGTACCTCCTGATGCACTGGAATAATAAAATTCATGCTGCAATCTTGTATTATTATGTTTGAATTTTTTTTTCTTTTGCCTAATCAGGTCACTAAAGAAATGTGCAACTTTGGTTTCAAAACTAGTTCTTCTCTTCATTAATTCACCATTCTGTCCCATGTCTTAGTCAGAGTGCACCTCAGTGCAACACACCACTTAAATGTAGTATGGCCTTGAACAAATTTCCTGGCTATGCTACCTTCCAGTGTTTGGTCTCTTTTTGTCACTCTCTCTACCCTCCTCTCTCCTTTGTCACGCTTGTACAGTAGTATGACAGTAGATACAATTTTGGGCTAAATTAATTAGTGAATCTCTGACTTGGTGAATGGGATATATTAGATTGCTGCCATCCCAAGTTCAGTTGGCTGCCACAATTCTGCTACTGCCCAAAAAGTTGGCAGACAACACCACAGTCTGTATTTAATTTCTTACTGTTGGCAGCTTTGAATACGTTTCATTTCACACAGCTGGCAGCTTCTGCTTCAAAATGGCTCTGGTCTCGGCTGCAATAAATACCACAGTACCTTTAGAGAGACTGAGGTGTTCAGTGGAGATTAAGCTTGACATCTGCTCTAGAGCAAACCAGGGATGTTTATGTTATAACTTGTCATCTGCCACTATTACCTGGCATGTGAAAAAGAAGACTGAGCCGAGTGCTAATATGGGTCCCTAAATTACCTTGTGCAGTTTAGGGGACTGATCCAACACAGACCAAAGTCTAGGAGAGTATTTCCACTGACTTCATTGGGTTCAGCATGAAGGCCATGTATCTGATGGCTCTTTCTAACCTTCATGCAAGGAATACTAAACTTGCCTCTTTTTAAGGATATGAATTTATTTTTATGATCGAAGGGCAATCTTACAAATGTGCACAAAAGAGCATTTATGACTTGAAAATAATGTTATTAAGCGTTGTTCTACTAAATATAGAGCAGTGCAAACATCATAGTATTATTAATTGCTTCTAGGCAATAATAAACAACATTAAAAAGTCAACCTTTTAAGAGATAATACCATAAAATATTATAGAAAGAGAATGTGGGAGACTTAGTACCTATTTTAAAATATAAAGGAGAAAGCTCAGGAAGGGTAACACATGTTGTTCTGGTTACTTTGTATCATAAGACATATTTATAGTGAAATTCCAAAGATTTTGGCACCATTGTGCTCTGAATTGAGGCAGCTTTTGAAGAAAAAATAATATTTTTCTAGGAAAAGATGTAAGGTTCTTATGAAGCCAGTCATTTGACAGGGCATTAAATTTTATTCCTGGCTTTAGCTGTATGTTCTACGTTGGAGGTTAACAACCAAACCACAGGGCAGACACTGACTCCAGCGAGCCCTATTGTAATAAATAGTAATTACCCCTTTGCTTCATCTCAAGCATTTAAAATGCTGAATATGATCCCAAGGAAGATGACCAAATTTAGACCTAGATTACATGCTGCTCCTGTTCAGTGTTTGACATCTTCTGAGCTCCTGGACAGGAGCTGCAGGATTGTGCGTACAATGGGGGCCAGTTTATTTGTCAGGCCCTCACCCCCCCTGCCATGAGTCAGCTCCACTGGGAAGAGCATACTTCTCCTATGGCCCCACCAGGATGATAGTGGGAGAGCTTGCCCAGTTTATATTGGGGTCTTCTGGAGATAGAGATAGGTACAGTGTATAAGCACAGAGGTACCTCTCTAAGTAGCATTTTTCTAAGAAGCCTACAAACTGTGCAGGCTCATGTCTCATTTAACTTAAATAAAATCATCCCCTGCATTTGAATCTAACTGCATGTTTCTACAGTTCCTCTATGTCTATTAATGTCTCCTCTCCACAAAGTCAGATTCAATTTATGAAAATCTCCGCTTCCAAAAGGCAGAGCTGTCAAAATACAGCTTGAGAAGCTACAGGCAATCCCAAGGTTCATAGTGCATTTTTATAGCATGAGCAGTGACTGGCACAGCAAAATCATCCCACGACCTTCCAGCTGAGACTCCATCAGCCATGTTCTTCTTTATGACCGTGTGTGCATTGGCGCAGGCTCACTGTCCATCAGCAGAACTCCCCCACCCTCTTCTCCTGGGATCAGGGCTGGGATGTTTGAAAAATGCAACAATTTCCTCAAGTGCAGCTCTAGCCCACAAACTGCTCTTCAGCAGCAATAACTTAGCATTAGTTATTTTACTTCCTACCAACAGGTTTCGTTCCTACCCAAGTAAATGTCCAAGGAGCATGTTAGCTTTGTGATATCTGTCTCTGAACAATGTGGTCCTTATTTATGTGGTTAGGCTAAGAGAAACCTGGCTTCTAATTCTCAGGGACCATCTGTGTTGGGTTTCCCATGCTGTTTGGGTTTTTTATGATTTGATATTTTTTCTTTTGAAGTGAAGGCCTATTAGCCTGAATTTATTGAAAAGCAAAGATTTTCTAAAGAAGGCCATGTGGTTCTCCTCCTCTCCATAATTTCTCCCTTCCCTCACCCCTTGGGATGCGACATTGCCCAGTTTATCAGGAACACAGAGTTCCCAAAACCATCCACCAAAGCTTTGGCATGGAGACAAGAACATGAGCAGCCTGAAGATTTCAACCACATCCTTTCAGGCCCACAGCTAGGACTGAACACTCGCATGAATTATGTGTGTGAATGTGACCAGAAAAACACAGGAAATACTGCAGCAAACATATGGATCTGAAAAGAGATTCATTTTCCTGTGAGCTGCACGGGCCAGAAGGATGTTATTTTAAAAGTTCTCATCTGGTATAGCTGCTAATTTTTCTGGAGAGAGTGGGAGGATTTTTCAGGTTTTTCAATGCTCACCTAACCTGTGAACCGATGCTATTCCATGGGCCTTTTACAGACAGAGGAGATCATCAGCAAGCTCTGAGCAATCTACAGAATAACTAATTTTAAGAATACATTGAAAAGAAATGAGTGCTCTAATGAACACTCAGAAGCAGAAGAAGAAACTTAAGATGTTTGCTGTGATTCTCACAGCTCGAGGTGTGCCTTTACTGTGGACATTGTGCACCCAGGAAGAAGTACCTGTAAACATTTGTCTGGTAAACCCCTGGAAACTGTGAAGGTTGGTGGGCAAGAGCATCCTTCCAGGTGACAGGGACACAGGACACACCAGGGTTACACCTGTACACGGTGAGCAGCTAGTAAGGCATAGGAAACCCATGCTTAGCTGGGACTGTGTCTAGTCTGAGCCCTTACACTGGAGACAGGTGAGGCCAGTCGAAGGGAGAGGAGCTGGTGGCAGTGGGGCTGAATGACTCTGGTGCAGAGCCAGCAGCTGCCTGTATCCTTCAGGAACAGAGTACCCACAGGCTAGCTGTCCCCTCCAAAGGCAAAGGAAATCAGCAGGCCTTTTTCTTTTCCTTCAGGAATGAGGAGAAATGACATCAATTCAGCTCTCGATCTCCTTGCAATGCCCAAGAGAGCAGAGTTATTTAAAAAAGTCGACAGGATTTTTAGCATGCAAGCTCCCCCTGGTGATACATAGTGCAGCTTCCTGTCACTAGTTCTGGTGAATTACTAAATGCTTCTGTCTAAAGAAGCACGTTAAATTTGTTTTTGAAATATGGAAGAAAGGTTATAAGAGAAAGAATGCAATTATATTAAATTCTGACTGCAATTTATAATTTCCAACTAAAAGCTGTTAATTTATTACTACATTTCACCTGTGTGCTGCCAGTTTTACCCAGCTCCCTGGAGTGGTTAGAGCCTGACTTTTCTTCACACTCTTAGCAAGATCAAAAGCAAGCATAGTGTTAAAATTCATTTTTACAGAATCTGTGACTCTGATATGAACGCGTCTAGGCCCTTAGAGCAGCATCTACCTTTTCTCTACTTTGTCTATATTTTCTACAATGAAATGGAGTGTACTAATATTCTTGCTTGTGCTTTTCAGGAAAAGTGAGAGTGATACTTTTTTTCAGGCTCTGACTATTAATGTGAGTGCCAGATACTGTGCTTCCACGGTGTAATTACATTCTGGTTGTACTGGATGCTGGCTCTGGGGTATTTTGATGCCTTAGGCAAACCAGAAGAGGTAGGTTTCTCACAAGCTTAAGTCACTCACACAATAAAGAGCCACTAAAGATTCTGCCCCTGATGTTTTGCTGCCCATGGCAACCGCAAAGCAAGCCCGGTTCTATCTACTGTAACAGACATAGTTTGCAGTGACTGCACTTTATGTTGAATAACTGATTTCTTAATATCAGGTTTTAATTTGCTAGCAACCGAAAAAGCTTATATATAAGAATTTTGTGGGGTTTCAGTTGTGAGTAAGCTTAATGAGTTAAAATTATTACTGAAGATGTCACAATAAATCTTTTACTGTCTTCATCTTATCTTTTCTCCTATCCCAAAAGATCAGTGCAGAGGCACTGTCCCAGACCCCTGCTGATATCTCTACGCTAGGACTTCTGGTTTGCTGCATTTGCCCATTTCCAGATAGAGAAGCACCCTGCTTGTGCATAAGCATGATTGTACTAACTTTGTTTTGCATTCAGTACTAAAGTACTAAATTGTTTTGCATTTCTTTTAGAAATGGGAAACCCCCCATATATTATTGCACAAAAACCCATAAATCACCATGTTTTGCTTTGTTTCCCTTGATTCAAGGGGTTTATACCCTTACAAATTGTCCCTTGCAGGAGACTGATGCTGTTCTCTATTGCTTGTTGTAGTCACTGTGGTTGGTCAGTTTTGGAGAACCTTTTTCCAGCAGATATTTCTGATTTGGTCTTGTGATGGAAGGAGGCATTTGTTTTCCCAGATGCGGGGCCGGGTGTCCCCTTTCCCACAGAGAAGTGGCTGTATGTAACGGGAGGACATGAGTAAATGGACATAAATTGAAATTCAACTTAAATATAAGAAAAAACTTGGAGAGCGGTCAAACAGTGGAACAAGTTGCCTAGAGAGCTTGTGGAGTCTCCATTCTTGGAGATGTTCTGAATAAAATACTGGTCAACCCGCTCCAGTTGACCCTGCATTGAGCAGCAGTTTGTACTAGACAACCCATGGAGGTACCTTCCAACCTCAGCAATTCTGTGATTCAATAGCTGCTTTACTTAATATAATGTAAGTAGTCATAACATGGTAGTGATAAGCACAGTAAAAGTGTCATGGCTGCCCATGACAGAATTTCACTTTTCAGTCTGATGAATGACATCTCATTTAAAGGAAGTACATTCCCTACCTCTGTAAGAGCATTCCCTAGATGTCAGTTTGTCTGTGTCCTAGGAAGATGTCTCAGAATCAAAGATCAGCACTAATACAGGCTGCAAGCCCTAAATAAGTTAGCTCTTAACAGGACAAAAACCTCTCCAGCACCAGGGGGTGTTAAAGAAAGCAGAAGAGAGGCTGGCTCTGATCTTCCAGAAATACTCTGGTGCTCCTCTTAAACTGACTTAACTCATAACTGGTATCATAGACTTTGCTTTGGTTAGGGTGAAATGCCTGATGCAGAGAGAGAGGGGAAGGATTCAAGGCATCTTCAGCACTATTCTTCTGCAATGAATCTCAGCTGCTTGAGATGACCTCAGCAGCTCACAGGCACTGAGGTGGGGAAAACTGAAGAGGCTCATTCTTCCTGATAGATTCCTGCTTGGATATAAGGACTGCAGCAACAGTACCTGTAATATAAAAGAAGAAAGGTAGTCATCATTCATATGCCATCCCTGAAGTGACTGTAATGTGAGTAATTTAATGTAAACACTGACTTATCAATCACTTGTTTAATCATCACAATGTTTTTGTAATTTTGAAGGTGTTTATAAAATACTTAAAAGAAGAGCTCATTCCAACGTTTATAATATCACTAATGTCAGGTTATGCTGATCCCAGAATCCTACCTCCTTTGTCATCATAAGAAGGATCACAATGAAGATTATAATTCAGTAGGGAGTTCATCAACAAATCAACAGAGAAGCTTATAGACTTCTGACAGAAAGCAAACAGACTGGATTAATTAAAAGTGAAAGCAGCACAGCACATGGAAGGGTGAGAGAGAAACACCACCTTAGATTTTTGACTGACCAGCAAAGATTTTGCTCGTGTCTTATAACTCACTGGAGAGCTTTTTGTCCATACCCTAAAAATCTCAAGCTGCACAGAGTGTTCAGCAAGATACTTATACCTGCCACTAACAAATCTTGTCCTATATTTGCCCCAGACCACAGAAAGAATCAATAGCCACAAAAAGAATAACAAAAGTAAAAAATATGGATCCAGAATTTAAACTAAAGAGGGTGCTTAGGGTACCATGCTAGACCTTCAGGTGAAACAGAAGATGCTGTGAAATAGCAAAGGTGCTCAGGCATTACATGCAGAACTTCATTCACCCCATCATGTACTCAGGCATCTGCCTCTGAGTATTAGAGCCTCCCTTCCTCTGTGAAGGATTCTCTCCCCTCGGGATGAGGCAGTAAGTTTTTTGTCATCTATTTAGGTTTCACAAGAGAAAAATACCTCTGTCAGCCAAAATACAAAAAAGTCAAGCTACAGTGCAGTTGTCCAGGAAAAAGGGAGCAGCTGGATAATGCCATCCATTAATGTTAAAGTTGAATAAGAATGCCTAAAGAAAACTGAAACACAGCTGCTCAGAAATGGCTCATGAAGTTGTAGAGATGAAAATGTTTCATAAAGCATTTTCAGTAAAGTTTTGAATGCAGAAATATAATTTCTTCTGTGTTTTGAACAAATTAATTTTCCAATGGCATGTCTAGATTTTTATGTTTAACAAACTAGGCAAAAGTCAATGTTTCAGTACTGCTAATACTAAATGTTCTGGTGAAATGGGTTTTTCCATTTTTTTCCTCATAAAGGAAATGGTGAAATTTCAGGGTTTTTCTAATCACAAGCAAACAAAAATTGTAAGGCTCCAAGCAAGTGCTGTTGAAGGAGACTGTTGAAGTCTGCTACTGTCATTTTTATCAATTCCCTGGCCTGAATCCATCCTGCTTAAACCAAGTCAGGCATGGAGTTATCCTGGGCTTCTTATAGGCTGCCAAGTAAAGAACCAAGTCCTGGAAGTCTCTCTCTTTCTCTCTGACTGTAAAAGGAATCACAGGTAATTGCCCTCATTATTTTAGTACCTACAGGTTAGTGAGCATCTGTGCTTAGCTACAAACCCAGGCTGAACGTGGACATCCCACAGGGATGACAGCAGTGAGCAGAAATAAGGGAAATAAAGCCCTAGGAAGCAGAGGCAAAGCAAGGATTTGGGATTTTACCATATTACTTTTTTACAAAGTTTATCATTATTACAACAAGGAGGAGAATCCCCTATTTTTACACTTAAAACCAATACAAAACCTCCTCAGTGTTTAACAAAGAATTCTGCATCAGCCAAAAACATTTGCCATGCAGCATGGCCAAAACTAGTGAGACTGTGGTGGCACTGGCCCTGTGTAACTAAGGATAAGTATTTCCAACTCTAGCAAAAGGGCCCGTATTTAAAATCTTGGTGAAATCTGACCCCAGATTCTGTCTACATCTAGGACCCTAGACAGGGCCTAAATTTAACTGCTGGTCTTTGTATGATAACCCAGTTACAGGTACCTGGAGCAATGAATCTGAATGTAATCTTATGTCTCTTAGCTCCTTGTCTGACATGGCTTTCAATACTGCAGAAGTACCTATGTCCCCTTATTCTTTATAGACTACTTTTTTAAGTTTGCCTTTTATCTTCAACAGAATTCTATACATAAAGACATTTCTTCCTACACAGATTAGTTAGGCTTTGCAAAGAAACTTTCTGAGTAAACCTTGCCTGCCCAAAGGGGTGTGAACTGCAGCTATATTGCTTGTCTGAGCAGCACAAACAGAGCTGATCAGGATGAGAATCCTATTCACGTGATTAAAGTTTACATCTATAAATGTCCCTGGGATTAAAAAAATCCTTCCTTGCCATCTAGAGACCCAACCAAACACAAAGATATGGTGATACATATATATATGGACTTATGCTCTTCTTTTTTTTTTAAAGGAAAGCTACAAAATCATAGTTGCCATTGTTATCAGTGGTTCTGCCACACATTGAAATGTTATTCTGATGCATAAGCTTGCATTCCTCTGCTTCACTAATTGAAGCTCATATCACATGTTTCTTTTTATTCTGGAGAAAACTACTATAAGGAAAGGACAGGTTAAAATGCTGCAATTTTTTCATATTGCTCAGAAGTTTGTCATTAAACAGAAGTTTCCTGTTTTACTTTGCTTCGATCTCATGTGCTGCCAGAAGAGCAGCGTGAGGTGGTTTTGCCCTGCTCTGGGCCGGCTGCCGCAGCCTTCCCCAGCATCTGAGGCACAGCCAGCGCCACAGGCTATCTTCATTGCAGATTTTTCAGCAGAGGTATAGTGCTTCATCTGTCCCCACCATAAATAGATCTCTGCCAGAAAACAATTCTTAATTTTTTTTTTAACTCTAACGGAAATTGCCATTCAAGTGGAAGAAATCTAATTTGAAGTTAAAGTACATGATATGAAAAACAAAAAGCCGTGCTACTATTCTGTCACAGTGTACTTTTCCATACCACGGCAACCATGATTGCCTCACATGCCAACCAGGTGCAAGTTTCAGCTCCAAACATCCAAACAGCTCAGACTCCTTCAGTTTGGGTTCTTTAATATAGCATTTTCCCTGAGAATTAATTCCTGAACTGAAATCCCTTAGAAATTCCTTTCTGTTTCCTCTGAAGATTGGTTTGTGCATCCACAACAGAAACTTTGGGGAAGAATGCATTTCCAGTTTTCACTAGAACAGATCAAAGCTTGAATATCTGTGCTGTAGTAAGAGAAGTGACCAGGAGAGCAGGTCAGAGATTTCCCTGGCAAAGGAAAAATTTAAAAAGAGAAAATGTTCTTGGTTGACACCATTGGCAGGCACAGATCAGGGAAATTAAATTGGTATGAGACTCAATTTGCTTTCTCATATATAAATCACCATTTATTATATTAACATTTTGGGAGCAGAACTGCCTTTTTTTTTTCATCCTCAGCAAAAAGAATAGTACCTGTGAACAAAGAAGAGGATCACTTTTGTAAATGTTCATTGATTGTAAGACTAAGAAAGGACCATTATTTTTATATAATTGTATCTCTGGCATAAAGCTCACTCTTCAACTTATTTCTACACTTCATCTATAATTCATCTTGAACGATCATATATATTTTAGAATACAGAACCTGAGACTTATGAAAATTAAGATTTATCTAATTGTTCTTAACCATTCCCTCCCTTTACTTATGGCAGGTAGGACAGTAACTTTATTTTGTACATAGCAGACTATAAAACTCATACTTGTCTTGCCCCTACCTCCAAACAGACTGCAGTCAAAACATTGAGCATAGTGTCATATTCTCTTGAGCATCAGCTTTCCCAAGTCTTTACTGATGTGATTTTCTAGTTGTAAAACCTGTTTCCTGCTTTTTCCCTCATAGCTTATTTTAAGGTAGTTGGTCTGCTGAGTGTCTCAAACTGGAAATATAAAGTAGGCTGGAGCAGCTGTTCTGTGAAAGATGGGAATTGCCTGGAAAAATGTAAGGTATTTTACTTTAAAGAAGCCACACTTAGAAAAAGGTTACTGGTAAATTTTTAAGGCCAGTGAGTTCTAATACATGTTTTGTGACAGTAGCAGAGCTACTGGCTTCTGTTAATGTGGAGCAGCTGATTCAGATTTGAAAATGTGGCCCTTTATTTGATGGAATTACTGTAATCCTCTGACATAAGGGAATAATTCTGCCAGTCCTGTGATTTTGATCAACTCTTAGACAGACAGCCGCCTGGCTGCAAGGGGTACTAGTGTTAAAAGTGAGGCTTTAGCAAATCCAAAAACACATTGCCCAGTAAAACTTGGCATCCAGACAGCTGATTTCTGTGAGTGATTCTGAACTTCTCACAAGCTTTCCAAGACCCTTCAGAACACAGCACCTTTGAAGATCTGCCTGCGTTGGTTAAATTCAAGCACACGTATCAACAGCTCTAAGCCTATGTCTGAACTATGAAAAATTGGGATGAAAAATGTCAGCTGGAAAACTTCAATCCTGTCCTGGTTGCAGCCTCCAGCTGCCCAGCCAGACCAGCACATGGAGCTGTGCAGGAGGAGAGCCTTGCAGTACTGTCTGGCTTTATTACCAGTATGGAAGTCATCTCTGCATGTTTTTCTGCTCAAGTTGTTGTTGAGGTATTTGACCAAGAGCCATCCTCCACAGAGTCAGCTAAGAAATGTTCTTTGGCTTTACGAAGGCTAATTAGCATTGGACTGACATTATTACAGGCTGAAACATCCACTTAGCCGACTGCAGGGACTTCTGCTCTTCATTTGAACTCTGAAGACTGGCTGACTTCTGTAGTCTGAGAGCTAGTGAGGGAAGGAAGGAACCAGCAAAAGCGAGATGTTTACATACCAGCAGAAGTTGCCTGGGGTGACAAAAGCCTCCCTGTTTACTCTTTTGGCTACTGTAAGTGGGAGATGCAGTCCCTTCAGCCACAGCAAAGCTGACCTCTGTCTCCAGTGCATGTTCTGGCCAGCTTGTGGAGGACCGACAAAAGCCTTTCTGTGCTGAAGCAGTTCCTTCACACTAGTCTTATGGAGTCAGTGCCGCTTCAAGTGACTTCTGAGAGGGAAAAATGGAGTGAAAAGTGCTGTGTGAGAGAGCAAAATGGAAAGCAGCCATACATTTACAACATAATTTTTCTGGTCTCATACAGTCTTCATTGTCATAGTTTAGTACCGAGTCTTTTGGCTGTGGAAAAAGTCGCATGAGCCCCAAAATTTGTCATGGAAAAGGTTCACCATGAGGACTGAGTATTGTATGCTTGGAGCTAAGAGAAGAGTTAGTAACAACCTTCAGATATTTAGAAAATTTGCCAGTCCTCATTGCTTGGAACCTAAATGATCATACACAAACATTTATGAGGCCATGGTGACCTGATGGGTATGCTGACGATCTGATCTGCTCCAGATCAGATATGTGACCTTCAAAAACTCGTCATATTTGTCAGTGTTTCAGATCATTTGTTTTGATTTAGTCATCAGCCTTTTGAAAGAGATACACATTAGAGGGAAAAAGAAAAGAGTAGGTGAAATTGTATGACTGAATAATGTCTTGGGCCTCATAATCATAACAGACATGTGAGAATTTTTTCCTCCTCCTCAGTCTGCTGTTAGCTATAAAATAATGTAGCTCACAAGCTTTGCTGCTGATTTATAGCTTGCTAAAATGTCAACATATTTTAAGCTGCCACACCAGTGGTTGAAAATCTTTTTATTCTAAACATTGAAGGCCCACCCTGGGTGCTCACCTTTGAAGACTCCATCAGCTGTAAAAGACAGAGTGACACCCTGACTTTGCTTTTCCTTGGATAATCTAAACAGGAGCTTGAGGAAACCTAGCGTGCCAATTTTATGTGTAACTTTGTTTATGTCATACCTCAAACTTTAAAGCCACATACAACATTATTTATAGTATTTTACATACATTCACTGTAAATAAACAGTAGCTGTTTGAAGTTATTTATTCTTTATAACTGGGAATTAAAATGTGAATTAAAATCAATAACAAAATATGACCCTTCTTTCTTTGAAAACAATAAGGGAAAGTCTCATTAACTTTTAGAGGAGTGGAACCAAGATCTGTTTAATAATGAATGTCCTGATTGTGTTCAAAGTCATTGACCACAGGAGTAAGGGCAGACCTTTGCCTGTTGGTTATCAAGCTTCAAATGATTAGTTTTACTTCTCTGTGAAACCTTGGTTAACAAAAGTTTACAGCATGAGTACTGTTCAGAGTCCTCTAACATAGTTCCACAGAGAAGCATTTTTCAGACTTTCTCAACAAAGAACAATCTAACTTTTAGTAAGCTTCCAAATGCTGCATCAAGCAGACTTGTTTAGAGTTGCTTGTATTTATAAAGCAAAATGTTCCATATCCTTTTACTTTTGGTTTGTCTTCTCTCTTTTTTCCTGTTCGCTCGCTCACACACATGGGAATTGTCAGGGTCGGGGTCCACATGTTTTATCGCTGTCACTTCACAGATTACTTTTTGATGTTCTGTGGATTACTCATGGCTCAGGGACCACCCAGGAAAGTGGCTGCCTTGGAACACCCAAAGGGGCAAGAGTGCCAGGGCTGCTGCCCTCAGCAAGGCTGGGCTGCTCTTCTTGTGCTGGGTCTGCTTGGAAGCCAGGCTAACTTCCTGCCACATGTGATTTGATGTGATTTATGAACATCAGCAGATTAACTAATTGCTGACACGTTGGCAGGCTGAAGTCATTCCTGTAGGTGGGAATGAAGAAGAACATATCTAAAACACGTTCTGTTTTCATACATATAGCAGTCATGGTCTAGCTCTTGGTTCATACTCAGTAATCCACCACTGGTCACTGTATGCCACCATTCTTGTGATATTATTATAGCACCCAGGAACCCACACCAGGGATTAGGACTATGCTGCATTAAATCTTGTTCAAAATTTTAACAGAACTCTGTTGTTGCACTGGCGAACTCCCAACTGGGGAACATCTAGAAATCAAACCTAGGAATGGCTAAAGAGTGTTAGGGAGGAATGCAATGGTCTTTGTCTCAGTGTGCTGACAACCCAGATGTTCTCAGATTTTGTACTCCAAAACAGACAGTTTTGTGGAGGATTTGGAAGTGGCCATGGAGTCTGATAGTTGTATCTATCCATTATTCAGCACAATGTGGGAGAAATGACGAAAATGCACATTGAAAAGCTTAGCAATTGGAAATGTATCAGTTCCTGATTTGAGATGAGAGCAGGTGGTGCTTGTAATATGTAAAGAAACTTGATTTTCCTTGAAAGTGTAAATAGCCACCATTAGTCTGAAAACTCTGAGAGGGAATCAGTGGAAGGCAGTCAAGAGGGAAAGGGAGTTGCTCAGTGGTGGTGTAGGATTCAGGTGATAGTAATTGTAGAACATGGAATGCAGGAGTTCAGGTACATTTATAAAGCCTAAAGAAGGAGAAGTGGTGGTAGTGAAGACCCCAGGATAAGGAGAGTTTCCACAACTGTGTTCACTGGACAAATGGCGCATACCATATTGTACACATTAAGCAAGAAAAACTTGCAAGACTAAGATAAAAATTGGATATGGTGATGTAGAGAAGAGTGGAGATCAGAAATGTGTGAGCCTGAATGTCAGGAAAAAAATGGTGGTTTTGTTTATAGTAAATGAACAACTAATTTTGGAAAGGACTGCAGATCAAGAGCTTGATTTTGATCACTTTGAGATAATGTCTTAGACTTCCGCAAGCTTCTGGCAAAGGTGCTCTCTAGAATTTTAATTTGTCCAGAAGGAAAAAAATCTCTCCATTAGAGCCTTTATAAAGGTGCTTATTAGTTCTGTATTTGGGAAGTAAACTGTCAAAGGTAGGGAATACAGTAAGAGTAGAAGAAAACTTGCAGCTTCTGCCGCCCATTTCTCAGAGGCTGGAGCAAGAAGAAAAGAACCTGCGGGGCTTGGCAATGGAAAAAGTGTTACAAACAGTGGAAGATGAACTGAGACAAAAAGTATCACAGGCAAAGATATCAACAAGGTGGAAAAAGTGAAGATGAAGATCACAAGGACTTTTACCAGAAAACTTTCAGGCTGGTCCAAGGGCAACTTTGTCAAAGGAAGTGGAGGATGTAGTGAGAGGGGAAAAAAAAGAAAAGCAAAACAGTAAGGTGTAGACAGTGACCGTCAATTTCAGCAAGCCGGATGGTAGAAGTAATGATTGGGCAGCAGCTGAGGAGCAAGTAGGGTTAAAGAGGGTGTTAATGTTTTTTAAGGGGTTGCTAACAAAAGCTTATGCATTGAACTCTAACTTGTATGCAAGGAGAGCTTATCTAAACCAACCAATTAAGTAAAAATGGATTAAAGGTTTCAGGAACTGATTGTACAGATGAGGGAGGTAGATAGCAGGTCATTTACACAAAAAGGAAACAAGAGAAAGCTCAAAATAGGCATTTGGGAAACTACAGAATTTTCCTTACTGGCCTTCCTTCGCATGGAGTGTATACCCTTCCGTATTTCAGCTATTTAAAACAAATTAACAAAAAATAGTAGAAACTATTTTTATTTCTGGCCAAACAACTGAATCTTTGATCAAGAATGTCAAAGTACCTAAGATGTGTGTTTAGTACCAGTGCAGGGGTTAAGGTTTGAGTTTTTCCATGATCAGTAATGACAGTTGTTTCTGATACTGTCATCAAATGGGACAAAGGGAAGAGCAGACATCTATTTCTTGCTTCTAAATAAATTTGGCAATATAGCTGGGCACCTGACAATGAACATTTGAAGATGACTAAACCTGTTTTTCCTAAACTTTTACGAAGCAGGAAATGCTGAGAATGGAGATCAGTTAAGCTGTATTCTGTTGAACTGATGAAAGTCATAGACAGGAAAAATGTTTAATAATTTCTCTGCTCCTGTGGAAGAAGGGTTTCTGCCAGGCAGCTGCTCCTGTGGGCTCTGACAGTCCTCAGCTTCTGCTGGAGGTGGTGGGAGCAGGAAACACCTTTCTTGTGTTTCGCAGTGGGGAGCTCCCTGGGTGAGGGAAGTGTGCCCTGGGCAGGGGGGCCGGGTAAGCTGTACCCCAGTGCCCGTCACAGGGAAAGCATCACTGCTCCCCCGCCAGCATGGACGGGCAGAAGAGAGCACGGCTCCTTACACGGAGCACGCAATGCTTCTGCAAATATCTGGCAAAACATCTTGTGAAGCATTGAGAGCCTGCGTTTCTTCCATTGTGCGGATGCCTAGCTGAGTGAGAGAGCAGTCTTTTGTACCATTATGTAGTCTTATATAACATACATATAGTGCATAGGCTTTGCTTTTATTACCACGGTATATAGTTTTAAAATCTGTTACATCTGCAGGCAGCGAGCATACTCTTTTAAGTACGACAGTCGGCAGTCCTCAGGCACCATGCACCAGTAGAGAGTGACCCAGACAAACGATCCACCCCTGAGACCCCGGTGGAACAATGCACCATTTCATCAACGGGCACAAGGTGCACTAGGACTCGCTCTGCAGGACAGCACACTCCTATGCCTCCCTTTCAGGAAATGAAATTCTTTTCTTTGATATTTCCATGCACTGAGCCACAGCTGGGATATGATTTCTAAGTGACTTTTTGTCTGTAGGTGTATCTGTCACATGCAAGAGATATCCTATGTTCCTTGTTTTTACAAATACAGTAGCATTTGGTCCCTTAATCCCATTGTTTTCATCCCTTGTACTTGGGAACATACAGCTCACATATATATAGATCACAAATATGTATATAAAGACACAACGGGCCACAAAATCTAGTTAGGAGTTTGTACATTTCACAAAAACAGTACAGAAATGCTGATTTTGTCTGGCTCATGCTTTTAAGGAGTTAAAAGAAGCCTTGTTCCCGAGATCAGTCTGACTGTTGCAATTAGAAGTTGCATCTCTGTTCCAGGGAAAGGAGGCATGTGAAGTTCCCATTTGGGTCAAAATGTAGCCTTCAGTCACACAGTTAATGTTAACATACTTTCATAACCTGTAAGATGGATTTACTGAGTTTTGATTTCATAAAGTCATATAGTCACTTAGGTTGCAAGGAACCTTGGGAAAGCACACAGTCCAATCTGAATGTACAAAGCAGAGTCAGCACAAATTTAACCAGATTGCTCAAGGCTTTGTCTGGTCTAGTACTGAGAAACCTCCTAGGAGAGAAACTTCACAGAATCTCTGGGAAACCACACCGGTGAATAAATATGTTCAGTGAAATAATTTCTTCCTTATATCCAGCCAGAATATACTCTCTTGCAAATCACAACCAGACATCTCCATCTTCTGGGTAAGCTCCCTGTAAGTACAGGTAGACCTCTAGTGCCCCAAAGTTGCCCCTTCTCCTGGCTGAGCAAGTGCAGAGCCCTCAGCCTTTCCTCATGGGTGATGAACTTCAGTCCCCTGACCACCTTGGTGATCTCTACTGGTTTTGGACAAGTCTATTAAAATCTTGCACAGAGAGTACAAGTATAATATTGCAGGCACAGCCTATGGCGTGATGACTAAATGAGGATGTCTCCTTCAAAGATGAAGGAAAATAGCCTCACACTGACACCAGCTGGTCCGTCTGTGCACTTACATGCAGCCCAGCCCCATGGACTCCTGTGGGCCAAGATTTCTCAAAAAATCACTGACTCAACCTTTCCTCTCCTCCTTGGACTTTCTCTGTGGGCGCAAAGGCCTGGAAGACCTTCTCAATCCAGAACAAGGCAAAAAGGGTATTGAGCTCCTCAATCTGTCTATGACTAGATTGCTCACCTCACTCAGATACAAGTCCATATTTTCCTTGTTTTTCCTTTACTGTGAAGGTAGGAGAAGAAACTCTTCCTGTAGCCCCTGAGAGCCTTTGCTAGTTTCCTAGCACCATTCCTGTATTGTGGGTCTGGTTTTTTTTTTTCTATATTCCTTATTTTTACCTTGTCTTGACTTTCATCCACTGTACACATCAAGTTTTTGGCATTGGAGTTCAGTCATGGGGTCCCTTAGCCAAGACGGTCTTCTGATACAGCTACTTGTTGTCTTGTATTGGTATGGGCCACTCCTGTGCTTGGAGGAAGACCTGCCAGATCTTATGGGCTCCATCACCTTCACAACCACCACTCACTGCTTCCAACGTAGCCAAAGACCTATGGTGGGTACTGTTTTTCATTACATTAGCTTTGTGGTTTTTTATTCAAAAATTCATCTCAGATGGGAAAAAAAAAAATACAAGGAAGGAGTTTCAGAGAAGTCAAAACATATTTGACTGTTAAATTAAAACCAAAATGTTCCATAAAAAATAAAAGTTATTTTTCCTGTTTAGTGAATACATGATTTTTGTTTTGATATTCTCATTTTTGCTGAGGGAACCAGAACATATTTCTTTTACGATTGGCATAAAGTAGACATTTTTATTTGGCCATTATTCTCTTTGGCCAGGTTTGTTTGCTTGATAATTTCAAAGTGATTTGAGTTCTGAAATGCTGAAAATCAGGCTCCTTTCTGTGGGTAAGCTTTGCCTTTCACTGCTTTCTGAAAGTCTGGAAATGTGTTTTTGATAGAGGATCAGCTCCAAATCATAAAACTAAATAACCTTTCAAACTTTAGGGAATTCAAATTGCCAACCAGACTTCAATCCTGAGTTTGGTAAATGTCAACACCGTTCCTTGGGCAGTGATGCGGGGTGAAGGAACAAGTGTTAAATAGGATGGGGAGCTGCCTCAATTACTTGTGATGGGGAGCTGCCTTAATTACTCAAATCAATTTTTTTTTTTCAGGAGATATTTAATTCAGGAACACTTAGTTATTTCATATCTTGTGACACTGCTTAGCCTTCTAATCTAGTGCTTTGGTCAGATGGATAGAAGCAAAAAGACAGATGTTGATTAAACAGCATAGATGTTATTATGTGACTGCAAAAATGCCAGAAAGTTGTCCCATTTGCACTCATAATTTATAAGCAATCTAGAAATACGCTTTGAGGGAGTGACTTCATCTAAAAAGAATTACTAGTTCAAAGTATATTAGTGTACTGCTGTTGAATATGGCTTGGCATTAAGTGTCTCTTCATCAGCATTAATTGGATTGAATTACCTGCAGTGTCCTTTGAGGAAAAACAATTCTTGTCCTGATGGTTTTAGAAGCATAAAAGGGGGGGGAAGGAAGGGGAGAAGGGGATATGGGGAAGGAAAAAGGTAACAAGAGGCAGTGTTCATATAGTTTACAGCAGAATAAGAGTGAGTTTGAACATGTTGTGGGTATGAGATCTTCTCAGGGAGTGATGAGAATGGGCAGCCTTTGGCCTGGAAGGGGATTTTCACTGTCAGCCCTCCTGGGTGAAGAGCAAAGGCCCAGGCAGAGTGTGAGGTTGTGGCACAGCAGTTGGGTCAGGCACAGAGGGGACCAGAGATCAGCAGTGTCAGTGGGACAACTTGGACCCCATCAACAACTTCCACATGCAAGGGGACAGCAGGAAAGGACAACCCGGGCTGGGGGCAGAGCAGGTTGAGGAATGAAACAGCATCGGGACAGTGCTTCAGGAGGGTGAGGGTGTTATTCACTGCCTGGAATAAGGAACATTGAAGAGGCAGCGTGGCTCTCTGGATTAGCATTTGCAGTCCTCCATATTTGAAAGTTATATTATAAAGCTTGTGTAGTTTATGCGGAACCAATAGCTTAATGTTTCAAACTTGGATCTGCCATATGTACAAACTGTATCTTCTAAAATAACCCCAATATATTCCCTCAAAATATCTTGGCTTTTTTTTTTTTTCTATGAGTAAAATCTTAGAGTTTATATTTGTTACTCATCTTTATTACCATGCTTCACCAATGAATAGAAACAAACCCCAAGTAACAGCATTCTGGTGTCTCTCAATTACTCTCTTTGAGAAGGCTGAGGGCATGAGCTGTATCACAAGTGTATGAAGATTGAAAAGATGAGAAGGAAATATACTTTCTAATAAATTAATGTTATCATAGTAGCAGCTGTAAAAACAGTTGGAGTGACCTGAGTAATGAGTTTTCACTCTGTCTCTAGCCGGAATTTAACCTTTCAGCAAACAATTTAGGTATTGCTAAACAAAGACACTGGGTATGAATAGATCCAACGTGCTTGGAAAAAGGTATCTCTGTGGATAGAGCTCCACCTCACTACCTGTTTATCATTTGCTTCATATTGACAAAGGGCAGGACACACAGCTTGAATAACCCTGCTGCTGGAGTGACACTCAAGAGCCCTGGTAATGGCCTCTTCTCTTGAATTGTTTTAGCCAAGCAGGACCTGTGGGTGAATGTGCCAGTGTGCTGCTGGGCATACCCAGCTCCAAAGCTTCTGACCACCCTTGGCAGCCACTCCAATGTTATGTGGCTGATTAACTACACTTTTAATCTAGGAGTATAATTGTTATCATTTAACTAAATGTTTTTATTTCACCAGACTTTTTTTTCACTGTAAAAGTCTGACACTTTATGCATGAAATGTATCTTTTCAGGAAAGCCACCAGCCTTTTCTCTCACACATGTCTGAATGTTACTGACAGGAATTACGTTATCTGCACATTGAGTCATAGAATCACAGAATCGTAGGATGGTTTGGGTTGGAAGGGACATTAAAGATCTAGTTCCAACCTCCCTGACATGGGCAGGGCCACCTTCAACTAGATCAGGTTCCTCAAAGCCCTATCCAGCCTGGCCTTCAACACCTTTAGATTCATGATATCTAATCTAAATCTCCCCTCTTTCAGTTTAAATCCATTACTCCTCATCCTATAGCTATAATCCCTGATAAAGAATCCCTCCCCATCTTTCACATAGGTCCGCTTTAAGAGGAAGGCCACTCCAAGGTCTCCCGGAGCCTTCTCTTCTCCAAGCTGAACAATCCCAACTCTCTCAGCCTGTCTTTATAGGAGAGGTCCTATCCCTCTGATCATATTTGTGGCTCTTTTCTGGACTGAATACAACAGATCCATGTTCTTCTTACATCAGGGCCCACAGAGCTGGATGCAGTACTCCAGGCCACGAATCCATGAGAATGGAGTAGAGGGCAGAATGACCTTCCTCAACCTGCTGCCACACTTCTTCTGATGCAGCCCAGGATTCACACTAACCTATTTTTTGTGTAGCTGGGCATCTTATTTCATAATACACACATAGGGTCAGTTAACTCTGACAATCTGATGCTGTCAGAGCATCTTGAAGTTTAGAAATAATAAGATTGAGATCTGTGCGCTTACTTGCTTATCAGTGCACAATACCCTGTGAGTCTTTATTTCCAAATGACACTGTGGTATTAAATGACTGGCAGAGGTGAAGGTAGGCTGTACGACGGAGGTTATGAAAAATCATCAAATAAGACTGATAGATGCCTGCACATGAAAACACCCATTGATGTAATTTCTTTCTGTTTTCTGCAATTTTCACAATGAATATTGCAATTAAACTACATAGCCAAAAGTCTTACTCCTACCAAAAATACCATTCCATGGAGCTTCACCATACTAACCATATATCACATGCTTTCTTTTCTGTCCAAAAGTATACCTTTTTCATGTTTGATAAAATCCCTAAAAAACAATGCATGCCGGCTCCTAGCAAATCTTGTTTGAAGTACGGAATAGTAGCTCTTAGACAAGTACAGTGAATGTGCAAGAAATGTCTCTGTAAGTCCAGAGGTAAAAAACAGAGAGACAAATTTACCCAACAAAACCAGTATAATTTTGAAACAATATCCTATAGTTAGGTGAAATCATATTAAAAGTGTTTGTCTTACTAAATAATGTTGCTAAAGAGGCCAGCTTTGTGGTAGCTGAGCACCCTGTGTTTCTTCATGTGTCACAGTTAGTTAATTGGAAATGGTTTGATTATTGCAGGGCACACTTACAAGTACTGTGGCTTGGAAGCATTAATTTATTTGCTTGTTTTACCTCTGAACAACAGTTTCCCAGGGAACCAAGTACTGTCTTTTGTGTGGAAAAAAAAGAGAGGAGCCCAGGCCCATCACAGAGCTGTGATGGGCTCCTGTTGGAAGTGGAGCTGGCTGCACTCCTGTTGTACAAGCCATTGTAAGATCCTGTTTTCAGCTATTTGTAACTCTGTTTGACTGGAATAACTCATGTTGAAATTTTTTTCAAATGATGTATTTGGAAAAAACTATCCCATATTTTGGAGTGGTGTGGACATAAACAGTGAAGCATGAGAACCTCCAGGTTAAGTGACACTGGGGCCATGACTTTTGGATATACAGCATCAATTCCTCTTACTCACAGTTTGAGGCAATCTGGATCTTTCTCCATATGTCTTAAGTGTGTACTCCTTTTTAAAAATTGTGCCTCTAGAAATGCTATGACAGTGGGGTGTTTGAGTATCCAGCTGTGGTTATCTAAAGTGGCTGCGGTACAATTTCTCCTCAACAAGCGGAGGAACTGATGCATAAGAGAAGCTTTTTCCTTCTGACAATTAGAAATGGTAAGTAGAACTATATATGATCTGTAATTAAACCAAAACTGTTACAGCAGTAATGACACCAGGAAACCTAATTGAGTCTTAGGTTTTGCTGAAATCATATATTTTTGACTAACAGCTATGTTCCCACTACAACTGTGTCAAAAACTAGGGGACCCAGAAACCAGTCTTGTTCATTAACTGTTTAGATTTTTTGAAAATAACAACACATCATCTCTGGTCTCTCTTCTATGTCATCTTTTTAGCTTGATTTTTGCCTCCTATTTTAGCTTGAACTCTTCCATCACACCACAGCAGAGCTGAGAAGATGGGATTAGGCCCATTCATTGAGGCCTGCTTGCTGGTCGTGAATATGGAACAGGGAAAGTAACTGCAATTTGATTAATTTGCATAGACCTTACATGATTAGCTGGCCAAAATCAGCCAGCAGCAAGGACTTCAAACTGTCCTCAAAATTAAACTTTCAAATATCTTGTACCTTTTCATCCAGCTCCATGTGGTATTTGGAGGTCAACAGAATACATTCTCAATGTGAGAAATGATGCAATCATGTCATGGCTCTGACACCAGCAGTCTCCTCTCTGTCAGGTGTGATGCTCTCTGTGCATCAGAACAGCTCTGCATGACACACGCTGGAGGAGACCTCTGGTGCAGGTGGGAAGCTCTCACCATGAGACACTGGGTCCATGTGAGTGACAACCTTCAGATGATCAGTCTCAGAAAGAGGGTCAATTCTGGTAGAATAATTCCCACGTCTACTGTCCGAGTCTTGAAAACTTTTAACTTGCTTAAGATGGGCAATAGTGATCTGATCAAGGACTACCAATGGAAAAAGAGAAGGCAATACTGTTCTATTCTACCAGGCATCTTTCAGCAGTTTTTTTCAATAAAACATGATACATTTCCTAATAGTCTATATTCAGGGCAGAGAATATTTCTCTTGGAAATTCACTGTAGTATCATTTGAACTTAGAGGCTTGTACTGTGGGAGTCAGTATGGGCATTTAAAAACTTGCCATTAGTTCATTTTTTTGGGTTCTTTCTTCCTTCAGGGAAGAAACGTCCAACGCGAGCTAACACAGCTTTACACACAACTTCTGTATTTTCAGGGATTAAGCACCTGAAGAGTCAGAGTGATTCAGCGTTTCCAGAGGAAGAAGAGGGAGTCAGTGAAAGGGAAGAGGAGTGGGGCCATTAAAGAGCTGCCTCGGGCCCCGTCACGGAGCGTAACCGAGCCGCGCCACCGCGTGTGCGTCCGACCATTCGCCACTGCTTGTGTCCCCACATCGCAGCGCTCGGCGTGCCGGCGGCGCCGGGGCTCCCCGGGGAGCACCCTCAGCTGGGTTCTACAGCCGCCTGCAAATGTGTTTCGTGACCCTTACACCCAAAGATAAACCAGTTCTTTTAAACTCTTTTTTCCTTTCGTTTTCTATGACTTCGAAATGTAATTTGCAAACGTGTTAGCGACCCGACGTCAGTACTGCCAGAGCTTAACTACTGCGTGAGCTGTACTCTAAGATCTGTTGTAAATAAAACTGATTTAAAAACTACAAAATAAATAATATGTTCATTTAGGCAAGGCTGTATGTTGTACAATGGTTTTGTCTAGCGTGCAGAGAAATGTTCATATGGAATAATCTTTTCAGTTAAGGGCACCTGTTATCAGTATTGTTAGAGTTACTTATATTAGTGTAGATAGAAACAAAGTAAGCAGAGATGACTCTTGGATGCAAGAAGGATGCAAAGACATTCTTCCCTGTGTTCCCTTGATATGCAACACGTGAAGTACTTCTGCTTTTGGCCTGAGGCTGCCTAGTCACATCAGCCAAAACAATTTCTCTTTATGCAAGATCATTGCTGTCTTTAGACATTAGAAAGTTTTGTTTTGGGAATCAGAGGAAACACAGGGATGTGTGACCCCATGCGCAGGGTCCCATGGGCCAGCTGAGCAGAGGACAATGCCAATATCCACCTTTGTCGCCAGCAGCAAGTCCAGGGTATGGCCTTCTCTGAGAAAGAGGGACAGACTACTCTGCATTTGTCACAGCTTCAGCCATTAAGTGGCAGTATACCAAGCTGCAGTGGTTTATCTTCTGTCTGAGCCCTAGGATTTTTAATTCAAGTTCGGCATGGTTCATACCAACATTTGGTAGACCACACAAAACCCTATGGCATAAAATAAAATAAAGTGGAGAAGGAAAATCACATTTCTTCAATGTCACACTTGACAGATCATTTCTTTTTTTATCAATGGACACTTTTAAAACCATTTAATTGTAATTTTGTATTAACTGTTTGCCTTTGATACAAAATTTTATCCCCCATTTAGCTTTTCACTGCTTTAAGTCTCTTTTAAAGGGCTGAGCTAAAAAAGAAGGAGAGGAAGTGTAAAACACAGAGTCTTTTGTCTATGCCTTGCGTGGTAGTTTCAGTCTCAATCTGAGCTCCTCCACAAAGACCTGTTGAGAACAGGATCTGTCAACAAGTGTTTCTTTCTATTTGGGAGCCATCTTTTTTGCCCTTTGTCTGTATGTCTGTATCTGTCCTCTTTGTTGTTGTTTTCTGTAGAAACACTGCAAACAGGATCTGTGACTCCAGCTCAGTATGGGTGTGCAAAACAGACTAAAAGAAGGACTCTTCAGTTGTACAGAAGCAGCTACGAAACTTAGGGGACTGAGGGCTTTTTATGCAACAAACAACAAAGCGAAGGAAGTGACCCTTCAGAAAACATTTGAATGGACCAAAGTTAAGACTGGAATGGCAGTAAGAAGAGCTGGGCTCTGGTCCCAGCTTTGCCACAGCTTTGCTTTTGCACAGCACCAGACTCTTCATGTAGTCACTCATTGCCACAGCACTCCCCATTGTAAAACAGTCATTGGGTTAAACCTCACACCGTCTATCTGTGTTGTTAATAAAGAGCTAGTTAATAAAGAGGTTTTGATATTAATGACTTTTTGCTGGTTATTAGAACCCATAGACCAGATGAGGACTGTCTAGGACTTATGGGCAATTGAAAAAATGTGCATGAATTATACTACTTGATACCAAAAGATGGTATCAAACAGTTTAGAATCTCAACATTTCAAAGGCAACACGAAACACTTGATAAGAGCTTGGAGAATTCATCATTCAACAACACCCAGTTTCAGGATTACTGTTGGACTTGAGGATGATTACACTTTATAAATAATAGGAAAAATAAATAAATATGGATTTAGTTTGAACTGGATCTGAGTGTTTCCAGGATTGTTACTGCAGCAACAAGAGGACAACAATTCTCTTTTACAGTTGTGATCTGGATGAAACATCAAGGTTCGATAAGAGCCTCAGATAGTCACGCCAGTATTTAGATGCGTCTCTAAATCCAGGTCTTATCACCTCCCCATCTCAAAATATGCCAGCTGCATTCTATAATTTTAAAAGCCTGCTTCTTTCTCTCTTTCTTGACCCAAGGTTATGCAAGCAGCATATCTGAGTACAGGAACAGACCACTCCTTTCTAGCAAAGGGACAGGACTTGTTGCAGAGATTTTGCTATAGATACATCCTGACTATTTTACTATAGATCCCATTTGCTGGTGGGATCTCATCTGAAGGACATAGTCAGGGTCCACATTTTTTAATACATCAGACATTTTTAGCTTAAAAAGATAAGCAAACCCTGTCTGTCTGATCTTCCACTTGTAAGGCATACAGCAAGTGGAGCTATAAGGAAAGAATCATTATAACAACAGAGCCCACTAAAAAAGTGCTTGTCACAAAGCAGAGCTGAAACACTGCAGTGAATTGTCAGTGAACCCCAGAAAGAAATATCTCAGTGTGGGAAAATCAGAAAGGAAGGTCAGAAAAAGCTGTTTACTTACTAAACTAGGTCTTTTCCAGGTTTTGGTGCAGCCTCTGACGTTTGGAAACAGCAGTCCTGAACGCAGAGCCTCTCATATGCTTTGGTGTGTAATTGAAAGGTCTGTTTGTCTCACAGCATGGTGAGATCCACATAAGGACACCCAAAGGCTGTAGATCTCTTTGTGGAAGTCAGTGGTCAATCATTGTTACCTGAGGTGTGTATGTCACCAAAGCATGGATTAAAACAAACAAAAAAATCCATTAATTTTGTCTTCTGTTTTAGTGTATATGATTCAGTAGGGGATTGAGAAAGTAGATTAAAAGTTAGTGAACACCAAGTGCCTCAATGAAAATGCCAATATGAAAACACCTTAAAGGAAAATTGTGATAACATGTTCCCTGTTTGAGCTGTCTCCTCTCACAATACTCCCAGCTCCTGCTGGGAAATCTTACAGGTTTGGTGGGAGTGGGATTTTTAGAGATGGATTGTATTATTTCACTTTCCACAAACAGGCTGATGGAAAAAGAAAGCAGAGAAAACCCACCCAGGCAAACAGTGAACATAGTTCTTTCCTAATGAGCAACTCTGATTTGTGTCTTTTTCCCCTTTTTCCCCTTAGTTTTTAAATCTACCACCTTTCCATGCTGTGGTATGATTGCTCATGTTCTTGCTTCCAAGGTATTGCAGGAAATGTTATTTGCAGAATTGAAAGGAAGCTGTCTCCTCGGACTGATCTCAGTCTTTTCCCAGTATCCCTTAAGTCATTAAAGTACAGTAGTTTAAAGGCGTTTTGTTATTCCATTTTTCAGCCTTGTTTCTTTTTCTTATACTATACTTGTTATTTCATGACAGGTTCTTCCCTTCAGAGAGATTTATTGAGACATTGTGCTAATAAGTTATTTGGAAAAATTCCCTGTCCTGACTTACAGGATGGTATATGTTGTTTATTCTCCAGGTGCAAAACCAGATAATATTGAAATAGATACAAAGTAAGAGCCAAGATTTAAAAGTCCTTTCTAAAGCATCATTTCCACTGAAGTCAGAGGATTTTTCACTTGAGAGTGGCCACAGGATTTGGCACTACATACTTTCTCTTGGGGAAATATGATGTGTAGTGTACAGGAAGGCTTTTCTTATTCTGCTATCAATTTAATTACTGAATTTCTTGCATTTTTTTCATATTGCCATAAATGTTGTTGAAGTCTTCAAAGACTACCCCACTGTTTTCTCATAAGGTCATTATTTGTCCCCAGTAATGTAAACTGAAAAATCACCGTTAGTTCTTGCACTGCTGGTGTTACTGAACGAAAACTATCACATCCAGCATCATTGTGTTGACTCCAAAGTAAGGCTGTAGGCACAGTTTCTGCTGCCCATGCTTGGGCCAGGGGCTCCTACGATGTCCAAGGTCTAGGCCAGTCAGTAAGGAAGGGCCTTCCAGTCTGCCTGCACTTCCTCTAACAGACTACAATACTGAGGGCCAGGTCAATGGCAGCTTTTGCTCTTTAAAAAAATGTATTTATTGTGTTCCATGAGGCAAACTGTTTGGTGGTTCTCTGTCCAAGCTCCTCTCTCCAGAGCTGGTCAGGGTAGTGCTCTCTCCAGTGCTGCTAGTGGCTGTGGAGGGAGCTAAGGAGGGCTCCTGCAGGCTGCAGATCTGCTTTTATTTGAGCCTAGGAGTTTGCAACATACAATGAGAAGTCAGTGATCAGTGCAGGGTGTCCCTCTCATTTTCTTCTCTTACAGGCTAAGACACAGGGTTTTTATGAGGGACCTTATTCCTGCAGTACATAAAGTGTCATCTCTCCCCTAGCCCTGGGGATACAATGTAAAGGCACGTTTAAAACTTGCTGTCCCTAAAGCTTTCCTTTCTTCTGCTCCTGTGGCATGCATGTTGTTGCTTAGGCCCACATCTGTTGTCTTTCTCCTTTTCTTCTTCTTTTTTTTTTTTTTTTCTTCCTTTAGCAATGGTGAGTTGCAGTAAGAATTTCAGTTGTTCTGCTGATTCCTGACATGTGCAGTTGCATTCGACCTTTTCACACAAAACGTTACACTTGGCAACAAAGTGGATGCTGAATGTCTCCAATGCTTTCCTGTATTCTCTCCTTTACCCTCCAGTGAGAGGAGCAACATTTTGGGTAAACCTCAAGCAAGATAGTTGTGCACTTCCTACTAAACCTCAATCCACTTGGTAACATGCTCCTGATCTCCAGTTACAGCAAAGTTGGCTGATAGAGTTTATACAAGACCAATATCTATAGAAGGGGTATTTCTGCTATAGGGGATTTTGAGGTTTGGTTTTGGTTTGTTTATTAAGTAATCTGGGCTTTCTAGGGCAGAAGGAATATTTTGCACTACTGTTAGGCCAAAGAGACTATTTCAATTTTGTAATGATTCATTTGCTTAGTATATACTGACCCTTAGTGGTAAGCTGCAAATTCTAATTGCATTGCCAAGTTTCTGAATTTTGCTTTACTCCTTGGCCCAACTGTTCAGAAAGTGGCAGGAATATTTGCTGTGCACCAGGACAGTCTATCTACGTAAATAGCCCACATTGCCTTCAACAGACATAATAGGCATGTTAAAATAATGATGACAGATGTTATTAGCTCTTCTGAAGGGAGGGCTGTGGGAAGCAGGGGTGTCGAAAGGTTATTCCAAAATGCAAAACAAAAACGTTGGCATTGAGAAGCAATACTCTCCACATAATGAGAAACAAATAAGAACTCAGTATCTGGCACTAACGAACACCTCAAGCTAACTGTGCAATGAGTATTAATTAGGTTTCCAAAATAGCATCTTTCTGAAAAGCAGCTGAGGTGTAATATTGCTCCTTATTAATCAAAGCAATGGGACAATGTGAACTCTGCAAAAAATAAATGGTTTGCAGATGGCTGTGTGCATCTTTAATAATGACAGAAGAACACAAGTTACAGCTTTAAATGCCAGAGACCCTTTCTGCATCTTCTCCTTTTCAGAGAGCGATATTTGCAGTTTTCAAGGCAGTGTGGAAAGTGTGTTGGTTTCTTATTACATTTTCCCTGCAGCATAAATTCTGTTGATGTGCTTCCCTAATCATGCTAATTATACTGCCATATGTTGCTCTCATCTTTCTTTTTCTCTCCTAATGGGACATAGATTCCCTCTTTTGAATATGTCATTTGTTTATTACATTTATCAAGGGTTTTAACATTATATGGAACTTTTAATTGCTTTTTTAAACACTCAGCAGATTGAATATTAAAAACAGACATGAAGGTCAATTATAAATAATATTCAAATTGCTCATGTCATTTTTATTCTCTAATTTACTGGAAATATCAGCTCTGTAGCCCTGCTCCTGTACCTACTATTTACTTGAGAATACAAATATATCCCCCAGAACTACTCTGTCTGCAGTCAGAGTTCTGCCAGACTGCAAAGCAGCTTGTGACTAACAGAATAGGGGTCTTTCTCTGACAGGAATGCTAAAATAAAGATGTGTTACGCATCATATTATAAAGCTTGACACAAATATGTTGCCATTCATTCCAGTTGTGAACGACTTCACTAAGGACAAGTCCTGCCTGACACAGAAGTTGCCTTCTATGATGGGCTGACTATATCAGTGGACAAGGGAAGAGCTATGGATGTTACCTATCTGGAGTTCTGTAGGCCCTTGACATGGTCCCCCATAATAGCCTTCTCTCTAAATTAGAGATAGGAATTTGATGGGTGTACTGGTCAGGATGAGGAATCAGTTGGATGGTCACGTCCAGAGGGTAGTGGTCAACAGCTCAATGTCCAAATGAAGACTGATGACAAATGGTGTCCCTCAGGGGTCCATATTGGGACCAGTAGTGTTTAAAATATCTTCATCAGTGACACAGACAGTGGGACCGAGTACACCCTCAGCAAGTTTCCAGACAACACCAAGCTGGGTGATATGGTTGACACACGTAAGGGACAGAATGCCATCCAGAGGGACCTGGACAAGCTTGAGAAGTAGGCCCACATAACCACCTGAGGTTCAGCCAGGCCAACTGCAGGGTCCTGCACCTGGGTCAGAGCAACCCCTGGTAACAATATAGTCTGGGGGATGATGGGATTGAGAGCAACCCTGCTGAGAAGGACTTGGGGAGTACTGGGGGGTGAGAAGTTGGACATGAACCGACAATGTACACTCACAGCCCCTAAAGCAAACCATATCCTGGGCTGCATCAAAAGAAGAATGACCAGGATACCAAAGGAGGTGGTTCTACTCCTCTGCTCTGCTCTAGTGAGACCCCACCTGGAGTACTGTGTCTAGCTCTGGAGCCCTCAGCACAGGAAAAACACGGACCTGTTGTGTCGAGTCCAGAGGAGGGACACAAAAATGATCAGAGGAACACTTCTCCTAGTAGGAGAGGCTGAAAAAGCTGGGGTTGTTCAGCCTGGAGAAGAGAAGGCTCCAGGGAAACCTTACAGTGGCCTTTCAGTACTTAAAGGGCACTTATAAGCAAGATGGGGCCAAAGTTTTAGTAGGGCCTAAATAGGTCTAAATAGCAACTCTGCAATAGGGCAAGAGGTAATGGTTTTAAGCTAAAAGAGGGAAGATTTGGGCAAGATATAAGGAGGAAGTATTTCACAATGAGGGTGGTGAAACACTGGCAGACGTTGCCCAGAGAGGTGATAGATGTCCAATCCCTGGAAATATTCAAGGTCAGGCCAGATGGGGCTGTGAGCAACCCGATCTAGTTGCAGATGTCCTTCTTCATTGCAGGGAGGTTAGACTAGACCTTTACAGGTCCCTTCCAACCGGAACTATTCCATGACTCTACAATTCTGTGAATCTACTGGAGTACCCCAAACAGTAAAGGCAAATGTTCATTTCTGACTGGAAAAAAAAAAAGGTTCTCTCTCAGAGGAGAGAGGTCTCAATGAAAAAGAAGTACATTTTTTATAAAATAATTTAAGATGGCTTGAACTTGAGTAGTGGCTTTACAGGGTCATTAGACTCGCAGAATACCCTCCACTGCAGAAAACAATCAATAAAATAGCTGAATATAGAGAAAGCAAGAGACAACCAATTACTTTCCAATTATCAAATTAATTCCTGGTATAACGATACTGGCTCTCTTGGCTTTCATGCAACTGCGTCATAGGTGAATTTGACTCTTTGGCTCACTTAATTTGGATTAAGATAATCATATCGTTATGGCTTTATACACGTAAATAGCAAATACTTTCATGTTATTTGATGTGTATTCACAGTAGTATGATACGAGTCCCAAAGCCTTACTCAAATGGAAGTCCTTCTTGCATGTTCAGGGGTGTTGCTTGTAAGTATATCAGCATTAGGCCCTGTGCGATGATGAGGTAGCTTTTAAGTACAGTCCAAACAAAAGTGAAAAAAACAACTATTCTCCTTAACCATGTTCCAGTTCAAGGACCAGATTTTACCCACTATTTTAATTTTGACCACCTTATTTTTGTGTAATTTTATATCACTTCAAGTTTGCAATAATGATCAATACAGGATGTTACAATGCATAATAAAACTCATCAGCTTTAAAATTCATGTATTAAATAATTTGTCAGAAAAGCATTTTTGGTTAAGATATCTATCTAAGCTCTACTAATGGAAAGTTCTCCAACAGTTCTCTATAAAAGGGCTATACGCAAAGGATTTGCCTAAGCACAAGAGACGTGTTTTACAGCAAAGTTCAGACCAAAGCAGTTAAAATCACAGGTTTTATAAGAGATTTTTCACATTTATAACTTTGTGGTTATGACTTGCTGCTTTGTTCCCAGGGGACTACTTAGACATTCACAGTTTGATAAAACTTCTGAATGTTTGCCCTGGGACGTGGAAAAGGGGTCTCTGGAGACTCATTAAACAATTTAAATGACCAGAAAAGTAAAATTATCCCAGGGAAATGGCCTAAATGCTTGCATAGTGCGTTCGACAGAGGACACTCTTCCTCATAGTATTAAATGCCATTTCCACTTATTTTTCCATACCAGTTTTTAGGGATGTGATTTTTCAAAGAATGATTTAAAGTGGATGCACTCCCCTTTCAGTAAAATCTTTGTCTGCTAAACTACTGTAAATTTAAATCTCTTTAAGTTGCTATTGAGGAAAGTTAATCATATTCACATTTTCCCTTTGTAATAGAGTAAAATGTAGTAACTGTATAGTCTGTTTCAAATACACATTTTAGACACTTACCACTGGTAATCTTGATTTATTTGTTAATCTGAAGATATTCTGGTCACAGTAGTGGCTCCTTTGACCTTGGGCATCTATCCACAGAAGAAGATCCTTTGTGCACAAAACTGGGATAGCACCTGGGAAAAAGAAGCTGCAAAGAATGTAATATAAAGTAGTTGTCTTGATTTATTTCCATCATGTACCTTGTTAAGATCTGATACATGTCGAGGTCAATGGGATTCTTTCCATACATGTCCAGTCTGAATAGGAAGGGGTCCTGTTTACTCCCTGCTCCACTGAACTTGGGTGATTAAGTTTACACCATACCATGGAGGTGTCTTGGAGAGTTGTACCCTTTCTAAATAATTGCTGCTAATATAAATATTCCCAGTGAATCCACCAATACCAAACCACAGTAAGAATTTTGGGCAGTAAAAAAATGTTCCATTGGTTATGTTTTTCTTCATGTGAGGGGTATTTTAGCAGTAAAGGCTAAGAAAGCAGGACTTGAAGTTTTTTTTCAAAAGTGCTGTGTGGATGCAAGTGAGTTTGCCTGGCAAACTGGCACAAATATGGAAAAAGTGTAGAGTCACAAGCAGGTGATAGGTTGGAAAAAACCATTTATGCTCCATCACGTTTCAAAGACAACCATACGCAGATGATCAAACTTACTTCAGGAAAGCAAATTTGTAGCTAAAACTCAGGAGCTTCACAATCCTTGCCCTCAAATCAAATTTATTTGCGAATACCATCATAGGAAATACGGACAAATACAGCAGAATAAAAACACACAGTTGTAGATTGCCTTGTTGAAAATTAAATAAAAAAATACTGGCTAGATCATAACCCATAACAATATTACATAATAAATCTGTCAGATATCTCAAGATAAAAATACAAAATAAAACTCTTGAGGGCTAATCTATACCTACAGCTCCTCAGTGTGCTCAATGCAGGGGTACATGCCCATAATGCTGTGGGGGAGATGCATATACAAACACCATTTCTTATGGCCCCATGCAGCGTTTTGTCAGCGCAGCCTTACAGGTTTCAGAGATAAACTGTTGTTCGGGGAGAGGTGCTCTCAAGAAGCCCCTTCTGCCATCCAAACACAAATTTCACCCAAGGTCAAAGGCTTAACTAACACGTTAGTTGGCTATATAGGTCTTCTCCACCAAAGAAAATTTCTCCTCATCCAAACAACACACTAAGCTCTGGGTCATGACCAATCTTGCTAAGAATAAAGACAGAAAGAAAGAAAGAAAGAAAGAGAATCATTTGGCATTAAAGAAAAACTAAGGACTCTTTTCTTGTATTTCAGTAACATCTACCACAGTGATTAAAACTGAACACAAATGAGCAAATGGGATTTTTTGTATATAAATCATATTTCTATGATTGAGTTCTGCAGGCAATGGGTGCTTCCTGTGAGATCAGGGGCTCCTTATGGTTTCTGCAATGGGACATCCTGATGCCTGCTATAATAACAGCACACTGAGAGCCCAACAGGATGCTCCAAGTACTCTGCGAAATCTGTCATAATTTCTGCTTGTACTTCCATGAGAAAATTCTTGCAGAGTATTTAAAATCACAATGGGATAGAGACAGAGAAAAAAAGTCTAGTTCAACTGTGGTAAAAGTCTGAGGTTGAAAATACAATAAAAACATTAAATTCTAATTGCTCTAGCCATTCAGTCTCAGTGAATCATAAATTACAATGTTGAAGAACATTCTGTAACAAACAGATCTCTAACTGGCCTAGTTGTTAAAGATATCAGTCATCTCTTGTTCTTTTCAAATTTGGTGGGAACTGTGGATGCTCAACATCTCTGAAATAAGATCTCAAGTTCTCAGATCTTAAACAAGAGGATTATCCACTGCCACAGCATATGGCAATTTACAATTAAAAAAAAGTCTGATATGACCATTAGGTTTCTTCTCTTGTCTTAATGACAATAAGAACCCATAAGACAGTTTACATTTTATTATAAAGGGAAAAAAAGAGCCCAACATTCCCAAAAAGATGCAAAGGTGCACAGAGTGGTCCAGGCTACTAATGATTTGCTCAAACACTAGCAGAGAATATATAAATTCTTAACTCTTAGCAAAAAATATCGATTGCGTTATAACATATATGATACAATTTCATTCGTTAACATGTCATTCGTTAACTGCACTGTACAGAAATTTGTCCATGCTAAATACAAGCCCTGGACCAGACACACAAAACAATTTAAATGCATTTTTTACATCCTATATGCACAAATATTTCTTAAGTTAAAACTATGCACACTACTTATGCATAGTGTGTATATGGCTTACATATTCACTGACAGGAATTCCACCTTTTGGCATGCCCTTATCTCGGGGCTCGGAGCTCACACTGTTCCCAGCTCAATTTTGATTGCTCTGCTGTCAGAGACAGTCAACAGATATGGACATGTAAGGGTCCCTCAGTCTAGGGTGACTGGTTTACGATTCCTTCTTCAATCGGGACAAAGTGTGCCCTTCTTGAGGCTGAGCCTGATGCCTGTTGAGCTCTGGTTAGATCCCTGAAGCAGCAGATGAATAGAACATAGGTCTCAATCGTCCATTGGCCTCTGCATAGAGGGGCATGCCACCTGACCCATGAGTCCTCTTCAGAGCAGACCATGGCTGATTGTAAAGACTTTTTGGTCAGTGAGGTAATAACCACAGGGTCCAAAAAGGAGAACTGGGAGTGCAGTGACCCGAGCCACCCGAGTGCCTACAACGTGAGGGGGAGGGTGGAATTTTCCTGGGAGGTTCCAGCAGAGGGAAATGAGGTTGGCTGCAGTTGCACGGGACAGACACCTGGGCAAGCCAGGAGGGGTCACATGCAGCTCAAGGGAAGCGGAGATGAAAATGGAGTCTCCTTCAGGGCACAGTTTGGGCTGGAGGACTCATTCTGAGGCTTCTTGCAGAGGTAACCGCCTGCATGCTCCGTTTTCACTGCCTCTCAGAGAAAGATGGTCTGGTGTTTCCTTTTAATGAAACAAACACTAGCAAAGATTTGCTGGATCCATGTTGTCACTTTGTGTTTGAGAAAAAACGTGATGTAAGGCCTCAGTGTTACCTTCCAGTTCTGTCTGAGAGGCAACACACTATTTTGCTGAAGTAAAGCAATTTTCATGTATTCCTGCAGCTGTCTCTCCAGCCCTACAAAACATTAAGCACCAGCTTCGTGGTAGGGCTGACACCATTGATGATGTCTTCCAAAATACTATAGGGCTGAGAGTGTTTTCACCTTTAACACTGGATGCTATTTAATTAATTTTAAAGAGTATTTTGAATACTGATTTGTTAAACACCAGTCTCTCCATGTGGCAGCCACCACAGTGGGGAAGAATCATCATCCACGCAGGCTGGTCAGTGTAACTCTACAAATTCCCTGTACAGACTATATATTTTTATTTTCAGATATTTTAAGGAAACTAACAAGTAGGACTTTAATGTTGCATGCAGCATGGTTGAATGAACAAGTATCTATAACAGCGTTTCATTTTGACTTTCCATTTCCATTGGGTGCCAGTAGCAGTGACACGTAACAGCAATCCCCGGCAGATGATAAATGTCGTGTTTTCACATGTCTCATGGTTAACTGGAGATGTCTGGTGTCAGTGATGCTATAAAGCAAGGTCCAACTTTGGCTGAAAAAAGTATTTTGGCTAGTTTAAGAAAGCAGAATAGAAGAGGAAATAGCAACAACAAACACAACTGAAATCTTCTCTGAAATCACTCTGTTAAGTGCCTTGAGTAACCAGCTCAGGGTTTTATGTTTTACATTTTTGATCATTTTGTTCAATCACTCTCCACAGAAACAGGATGATCCAAGAACAAGTTGACAGATACCAGCCTCTGACAGAATGGAGTAGGAACAGCTAGAGTTCTTCTTTTCTCCTGCAACAGAGGTCAAATGAAAATTCATAGCAATAGATTTTAACACTACTACTACCAGTATTTAATATAATTGAATTGAGGATGTTTTCTTGTATCACCATTTAGTCTGACATTAAGAATTCAGAGATATAAAAGTATCGTTTTTCCCTTCTTTATATTGAATGGGTTTTAAGAAAACATAGGAAGTGGACTGTATCCCCATTTCAAAATATAGTAATAAAACCCAAACTGGAATAGAACAAAGAAGATAATAATAGCCATAAGCAAGTTTTATAGTATAAAATTCTTCCCATTATAAGAAAGAAATGACAATATTACCTGTCCTGCCTGAAACGTCAGAAGCTTTTAAGAAATAGCAAATCTAGTTCTGTATGAGTGCTTCTTTCTGCTCAGTGGCTTTTACTATATCTTCTGACTTCTTACAGAGTTTAGGCTCACCTGAAAGACAAATAAATGTGATTGGGAACCTGAATGAGGAAGTTACCCAAGTTAAGAGCAGCCCTAGACAGACAGGAACATTTTTCCCCTGACTTTTTAATGATTAAAATGAGATTTCAGTCACTGCTTTCTTTAATTGTTTTCTCATCGGAGTAAACATAGGATTGAATTAAATAATCACTACAGTTTATCCAAGAGGCACAAAGATAGAATGAAATCAATAGATCACAGCATGAAACAAAAATATTAAGACATTCACATGAGTAAGTGTTAATCAACTGGGTTTGGTTTGGTTTTATTTTATCTTCCAACTTACTGAAGGTCAAAATTGACCCTCTACAGAGAAGTGCTGTTTAAATTCTCTTTAATGTAGGCTCTCAAATTGGGAGTAAGTTTCTCTCAGATAATGAAAGACGCCACGGTCAAGTTCTAAGAATTCAATTAATTCAATCAGATAGGAGAAATGACACCAAGTGATACAAGCAGCTTTCCAACTAAGTGATTCAACACAAATTTCAAGCCAACAATCATAATATTAGTCTGTTGCCCAAACCCTTCAGTAATTTTGAATGAGTAGAGCTGAGGAAATTATAAACTGAGATAGGGAAGATTGTAGCCAACTTACAGTATTATTTACTATGTATACAGTGACTTCTCAGTTTTAACCAGTTGATCAAATGATCCCACCAGTGATTAATAATGCTGAACTGAAAACGTGAAAAAGGAAGAGCACAGAAGTCTCAAAAGCAGAGAAAGTGGGCTAGGAGAAGCATAAAAGTTATAAAAATAAAAATACAGTCAAGGGAAGATTTTTGAAACACAGAAAACAAAGGTACAAGCACAGAGATGATGTGTGATCTGAAAGAAAAATTGAAAGATGGCATGTTGAAGAAGAGGCTCAGAGTTTAGAAAAGAGAAAAACAAGAGAGAAATCATAAGAATGAATAAAGAAAATTAATAGCTATGAATTCACCATGGCATCACTGTAAACAAGTGAGAATTGCTACTGATTTTACCCTTGTTTCATTGCCTTGAATGGTGTCAGAGTGGGCGCTGCCCACACTGTAATGCAGCAGATGGGCCATATTCCCCCAAGCAGCATTCCTCCCCGTCCCCCTTTATTTTATATAAATTTAGTGTGGGTGGAATACAGACAATTAGTTCTCCAAAGGTTTCTGAAATCTCAAAATTGGACTAACATTAATTAAAACATAATTTCTCCAACTCTTTCAGCCTGCAATTGTTTATGCAGGGATTTAGCAAAACTTTTATTATTATTATTATCCATAAATCAAAAAAGGGGGTGGGGAGGGGTAAGAAAGTAAAATCTATTCATCTAAATATTTAAATTTTATACATGACTTAGCATGGCTAGCAGGGTTTTAGGAGTAGGATAGGAGTGGTTTGTAAGACCCTGTAAAACACTTTGTAAACTTAATTTTCATAAAATTCAAACTTTGACTTCTAAACCATACATAACTTTCTTCCTGTCAATGCATCATTTTTTGTACCTGATAAACTCTGCCCCCTGAGTGATTTCTGATGGCTGTTATCTTCTAATCACTATCATTTTATAAACACACCATTTGTTCTTTTAATATGACCTTCCCTCTATCCTCATCCCAAGCAGGAACACAGGTGCACAGGTGCCTTCTCTAAATACCAGGACCCTGATTCACTGTTGTTGTTTAGCCAGACAGAGTGCGTACAAGGAATGGTAATGAACCAGGCACCACAGAGATCTGTGCCCATGCACCTGCCATGGATGCAAAGGGCTCTGCACCCGGCTGAGCACCACGGGGCCACCGTGGCACCGAATGGCCACTGGCACTCACATGGCACGGATGATTCCTTGATGCCATTCTCATTACCATAAATCAAACTGGCATGTTGTTGACGTGGCTCTGTCCACTGCTATTAAACCTGCTATTATCCTCCAGAGGCTTTTAGTCACTGACTGCTGATGACGTTGACTGCTTTGTATAACTCGACGTGACTGGGCAGTCCTCTACTGTCACACAGAGTGAAGTTACAGATAATCTGTTTTATCACAGATTTATTATCTCCTTTACATTTTGATATTAAGGATTAATGTTGCGAACATCATAAGTGAAAAGTTAAAAGTGTGCCAATTAACGTTTATAAGTCATTGAAACATGGAGTTGTTTAATTAAATGTAAGCGGTTTTTAAAATTAATGTTCTAATTAATAAATCACTCAGGAGAAAAGGAAAATCATCACTTAAAAAAAATCACCTTATAATAGTTCCACTTAATCTTGTAACATGCAATTAAGTGAAAGTGAGATGATGGAAAGGACAAAAGTATTGTGGAAAAAAACGACATTCAGTCACGACATGATTTCTTCTAAGAGCAACCCTCAGGTTGGCCCTTCCCACTGACCAGGACCCAGGGCAGAGCTAATCCTGTTAATAAAATGCAATAATCTACAACAACTACACCTAGAAAGAGATGTGATACAAAGAGAGAAAAACAGTCCTTTCTTGGTTTTGGGGTTTGGTGGGATTTTTTCAATGGGGGACCCCCTCACCATAATACATCCAAACATTCCGTGACAATTCCCAAGAATGCAAATAGATTATCTTCCTGTGTTCCACATCTCTGTTATAATTCAATCACTTAAAGAAAACTGAAATGAGTTTTCTGGGTTTTATGAAGGACAGAACAATGACAGCTGACATACAAGATGTAAATCTGAACAATTACATTCCTTTTCTTTTTACTTTCTATCTCATTCTCCCAGCACTCACAGGTGCTCACTTCTCCACTCCAGGATTCAGCAAGCACTCTGGACATCGCTTTAGCCTCCTACCCCCCATCCTCACTACAGAGGTGGAAAAATCTAGCATGAGGAGTAACAATAATGTCCTGATAGATGTATAGTGCTTCTAGAATACTCAAATAACTCTGATTTGGGAAGCAGAAAAAAATGTAAGGTCATGTGTATGCTACCTTCTGCTTGCTCGAAGTGATACTAAATTTCCGACCTTGTTTAAAAGAGTCCTGTCTGTATCCGCTGGCCATCAACAGAGATGCAAAAGAGAAGAGTGAGGATTCTACCCATTCTATATCTCCCTTCTGTGCTGAGTGCTACTGTATCATACACATCACACTCTCTCTTGACCATCTCTAACATCACTTATACAAAGAAAAAAGGAGGGGGGGTGAGAAAACAGACTGCTGTGCTATTTGTAGTTATGAGGCTTCTGCACACAGCAGCAATGAAAACTCTTGCAAACCAACTCATACTATGTATCCACATTTAGACAACAACAATCACAGTTTAATGGGTTCCCTCCATTTAGAATGATATTAAATCATTTCACCACTGTGAAAGAGAAACGCAAAACACTTCAGCCTGGGTTTTCCCTTTGGTACCGAATGCTGCACTCTATTCCAATACTAAATGCCTGCACTGCTTTTCTTTTAGGTTATCTTTACCATGGTGTCACAATCTCTGCAGAGGCACTTAAGGCTCCTGCTGAAACCCAATAATAATTAATTTTACCTCAAAGAACCAGAACCTGACTTTCACCACGTGTTTGCAGAAAGTCTGTTGCCCTGTCCCCTGTGCATTACAGTGATGTAGATACCTGCAGTTTACTTTTTTAATTGGCAGGCATAGAAAAAGAACATCTATGCAGTTTAGTAGAAGCATAAAATTCTGTGAAAGAGTCAGTGCTGACTTAAAAAATTATAGTATGTAAATAATACATAGATAGACTTCTCACTACATAGTGACATGGCTGGTTTGTCCTTAGGAAAGAAAGTTTTAAGAATATGATGACATAGTCTCTCTGAAAATCATTTCAAAAGACCATAAATGTCATTTTTCTATGACATTTAAATGTTAGGAAAATAGGGAAAAGGCAAGAATGAAATGTTATGAAATTTAAATTATAAATCAAACTAATGACATAAAATCAGAATGTAAATGATATCAGCAATGACCAATAAATCCCTACAATGGAGGAGGGCTCAATGGAGATGGGCAAGGGGGATGTGCCCATCAAACTCAGGAGATAATGCAAGGGGTGATTGACCAGAGTTGTTGCAAAGAAAGATGACAACCTCAACCCAAAGGGGAGCAGAGGGTGGCCTTTGGTTTAGATAAGCACTTGTGTCAGGTCAACAGATCCACTGAATGTATCACAGTTGAGGGGATCAACTGGTGGTGTAGATGTTTCTCCCCGAGTTCATTAGAAGAGCATGACTGTTCCCCTGAGTTAGCCAGGCAAGGAAGGAGTGAATACATGGCTCAGCCCAATACAGAGTATAAATACTAAACAACTAGCAAAAGAATTTAGAAGACAGCAATGAGCTTGCACTGGCTTTAACCCATGTATATCTTAAGGGTGACTGGGGCCACCCAGTGTCATGACAGTGAGCACATTCTGGAGACTCGTAACGGGACTCACATTGGCATTGTCATTGAGCTGGGTATTGCAATTGCTCTATTTTGCTAAGGGTGTAGCACTTTTGTACTACAAAAAATCTGTAGTGTTTTTTCAGTATATTTTGTATTAGTCTTTCAAATCAGAAATTCTGTGTAACATCAACTCTCTTCAAATAGGTAAATTAAACATTACATCCTTCACATATGGAATATCTAAAAGAATATGGTCAGAGAGTATTGGACTCTGACATTAACCTGCTACAGAAACCAGGCAAATCATTCATCAAGCTCTCCATTTACCTGGATATTACCTCTACCTTATGACAACTGTCCATACCTTATGACAACTAAAAATGTCTTTAAATATCAGATACCTTTAAAAAAACCAAGTAAACAATATCCTTATTTCATACATAGTAACACTCTACTAAAATTTGTGAGAGTGTACATCAGAAATCCATCGTCATCTTGTGTCTTTCTGACTTGAGAAATTATGAATTACTTGTGAGAGGATCCATGAAAGGTTCGTGAGACTAAAAGAAATGCCAAATTACTTTCTGTAGGCTTAAGTTGGCTGAACAGGGATGCACATTTCCACTGGAAAAAGATTAAGGATTCACAGGTCTAAATAGGTGAAAAGTCACCATTCTAGAATGCAAGATTGGGAATGCAAAAATTCTCTGAATTTCCCATGAAAACGGCATTTCAATAAGATAATTTGCTGTGACAATGCTATTTCCCATGACAACACCAAGAACTCGTGACTATCTTTGTTCACAAACTGTATCAGATGAACAGTTTTCAAATTAGTTTGAAGACTTGTTCAGAACAAAATTTTACAATGGCATGAGCAGTAGCCTCTACTTTTTACACACTCTTGACAGTAGGAAAAGGCACGGCTTTTACAGCTAGTAAAAAAGGATCTGGAGAAAAATCTTTTCAGTTCCATTTCATTTCCAAAGGTCTTTAGAGAGCAGCTTAAGATTTTCAGGTACAGATATGTAGTTTCAATCGAGAAACCTACACTTGTAGACCAAAACCTTCCATGGCAATCAGCAGCAACTGAAGTGTACTACAAAAACTATACGGCTCAGACGGAAATTGGGGAATCCCAGTAAGGAAGTATTGGTGCACCACTCCTCCTCTTAAGGAGCTGCCTTAAAAATAATTTGTTTCCTCTGTCACTGTGTGATTAATCACTTAATGCGTTATGTACATGTAGACATAACATGTAGTTATGTCTCCTGGTATATCTCCCATTTTCCATAATCTATTATTACTCTGTGGTTTAAGTACTAGTGAATTGAAGACTGTCTGAAAGACAGAGCTCAGATGGTTGTGATTAGGGGCAGAGAATGCAGCTGGAAGTCTGGAACAAGTGGTGTTCCCCAGGGGTCAGGACTGGGTCCGGTCCTCTCCAATATATTCATCAATGACCTGGATGAAGGGATGGAATGTACCCCCAGCAAGTTTGCTGATGACACAAAACTAGGAAGGGTGGCTGACATCCCAGAAAGCTGTGCCGCCATCCAGCGAGACCTAGACAGGCTGGAGAGTTGGGCCGAGAGAAACCTAATGAAATTTAACAAGGGCAAGTGTAGGGTGCTGCACCTGGGGAGAAACAGCCCCAAGCACCAGTACAGGTTGGGGGCTGACCTGCTGGAGAGCAGCTCTGAGGAAAAAGACCTGGGAGTTCTTGTGGACAACAGGATGACCATAAGCCAGCAATGTGCCCTGGTGGCATCCTGGGGTGCATCAAGAAGAGTGTGGCCAGCAGGTTAAGGGAGGTCATCCTGCCTCTCTACTCTGCCCTGGTGAGGCCCCATCTGGAGTACTGTGTCCAGTTCTGGGCTCCCCAGTTCAAGAAGGACAGGGAACTGCTGGATAGGTTACAGCAAAGGGCCACAAAGATGATGATGGGGCTGGAGCATCTCTCCTACAAGGAGAGGCTGAGGGACTTGGGTCTTTTTAGTCTAGAGAAGAGAAGGCTTAGGGGAGATCTAATTGATGCGTACAAATACTTAAAGGGAGATATCAGGAGGACGGGACTGGTCTTTTCTCAGTGCTTTCCAGGGACAGGACAAGAGGAAACAGGCACAAACTTGACTATAAAAACTTCCACCTAAACATGAGGAGGAACGTCTTTACTGTGAGAGTGGTAGAGCATTGGAACAGGCTGCCCAGAGAGGTGGTGGAGTCTCCTTCTCTGGAGACATTCAAAACCCATCTGGACAAGTTCCTGTGCAACCTGCTCTAGGTAGACCAGCTCCAGTAGGGGGGTTGGACTAGATGATCTCCAGAGGTCCCTTCCAACCTCATATGATTCTATGATTCTACTACTGTTAGTGGTGCAAGAGCTGAGCAATGTCCTCATATGAACTCTGGCTTTTAGTTCAGGAGCTTACCAATGCCTTTTATTTCCACAAAATAATTAAATAAATCTCTTATTTCTATTTCATGATTTATCTGCAGTCATTTTGAATATTGCCATCTCTAGTGAAGGAACATCCTCAGATTAGTGGAATTCATGTTATTAAATCTTTTTTGCCATCTTTAAAAAAAAACAGATCATGTTTGCCTTTGGAAATACACTGCTACAAACTCAACCACTTCTTACCCTTTTCATACATTTTGCAGTTTGAAGTTTTAAAATACAAGGTATTCTAGAAAATTCCCTGCTTTAGAACATGAGCGGGATTAGCTTTTTTTCTAAGATAAGAAATCTCTATTCTCATAGGAAAGGTGAAATGCAAAGATTGACAAGTCAATAGAGCACACTAACTGCATGCTGAGTTGTATCTAACCTCTCAAATGGTATTTTTGTTGGTCAGCATTCCAAAGACCCCAAGAATAGTTACACCATATCTGCCTTCTGCATTGTTTGAAGATAAAAGATGCAGTTTTTCCCACTGTGTTTCTCATCCAGGAGATGGGAAACATCTCTAAGGCATTTAAATTTCAAGTTGGGATTTAATACAAAAATTGGTGTAAAAAATACATGTCAAAAGACAAAAATGCCAATCAATAGACAACTTCAAAGGCTGTGAAATTAATTTTAGTATAAATATTTTGATTTAAGACCCCAAATTAGCCATCTGTTATTTCTGATGGAAAAACCTGTCAACAATAAAAGCACGGAGCACTGGAAAGCGGAACTCTAGAATAAGTGGGAGTTCTCCATAAAAAGCATTTTGGAGAAATATGCCAACTCCTATACTTATGTATAAGTCAAGTCTTATAAGCACTTTGATGTTGCTACTCAGACAATGCCATACTTTTGCCCCAATATTGCAAGGCTCAGTGTCATAAAATTATTAATGAGTTTAGCATTTTAATTAGAAAATATTGTTCTTAATACCCTTATAGCTCAAAGCTTATTCTAACAATAAGGAAAATCAGAAAATAAAATGTAAAGACACAGTGTCTTTGACAACATCTTTGCTTGGGCCTCTTACCCTTGAAACTGTCTTATAATCACTGGACATTAAATCATAGTCAGTTTGTGATATAATACATTCTAAAAAAATATTCTCAAATTACAGGGATTTTCTGGCTGTTCTGCTTTTCCTGCAAACTACACTCAGGAGACTGATAGTTCTGATTAGGAGAATGACAGCCCCATGCCTACTACACTTAGCAAATGCCATCTATTTAAAGGGAATTCTACAATTCACATAACATTTAGTAAAAAGGATGAGGTTTACAAAATAATGACCATATTAAGTGACTAAACTAAGGGGGGGGGTGCATTTTAATAGCATAATAATAATTAACTATTCAAAGAGAAAATGTTAGATAGTTCTGTTTTGAAACTGCTATTTAATTGTAGACAAGCATCATTAAATTACTTTAAAATTGTTCTTCCAGTTCAACTAAAGGTCTCAGTATTTTATGTAAAAAATTTTTTACTAGGTACCAAATAGCTGATATCAAGAAAATTATATTTTTTTACATCAAACATCTTTTATTTGATGGTTTTAGGACACTACTATTTCTACGTATGCCTGAAGAAACTGTTTTATGCTGATGGTTCGTAGAACACCTTATTTTGATATTTTTCATTACTGTTGATGTTTGACAGGAAGATACCAAACACTGCTGCAGCTTCACCCTGGACAGTTTCATTAGATTGACTGGTGCTCTGTGATGAAGCATTACCATTCAGTGGGTCTGTATTCTGTATTTCTTGCTGGGCATCGGTGAGATCTTTCTGGTTCGGATCAGAGTTAGTGCATTTTTCTGAGTTGGGGTCATCACTCAGAGGAATGTCGAAAGAGACTACTTGTAGGACGATGGATCTGGGAGGACAGGCTGTACCATCGCTTCCCTGACTACTCTCATTTTGTATCCTTGTTGTCTCTTCCTGCAACTGTGCATCTGTGGAATTTCTGCTTTGGTCTTTTTCCTGTTCACCAACATTTTTCACAAGTTCTTCTACAAAGAGGGAACAAAATATGTTAATTAGATAAGAAGGATATGCCACAATTGTTTGATTTCAGAGTAGTGACTGATAGAGCTGCACTTGGGAACATCAACTTTCTGCATGAGGACAAGTACACTGGTGTGTTTAACATGGGTCAGATTCTGCTCCTGATTACACTATTGCAACTGAACCATCGTGGCCAACTTTCTGGTTTGATCTCTAATTTGTATCTCTTCTTTTTTTCTTTTTTTTTTTGCCATCACATGGAGCAAGGAGCATCATCAGACACACTGTGAGCTGGCACATTCCCCAGCAGTGGTGTTTACCACTACAGGACTAGGAGGAGCAGAGCTCATCAGTTCTGCAACAGAGAAAGGGCATGGAGGGGAGTATTGTGCTGGGGATGGGGGAGGCATCAGAACTGAATGGAAGCCCTGCCCTAGGTTGTCCTATCAGCCTGGAAAAGATCAAAATATCAGCTAATACAGAGATTCAGCTGGAACAAGTTATAGAGGGTTACATCCATGCAATCCAGTACTGCTGCCATTATGGCTACTGGCACAGACAGGATGAGAAGGAAGAAATACGTGGGAAATTGAGCTTCAGGGGAAAGCAGCTACAGGAGAAAATAACATTTGTGGAATGCTCAGTTCCTTGCTCTATTGCAGAGACTTGGAGAACAGCCCAAATGAAATGGCACAGAGTAAAAGGAGACAGAAAAGACAGAAGATGAAGAAAACAGAGAATGGAAAACTTGTGATGGAGGGTGAAAAGTCTGACAAAAAATAATTGTATCATCTTCATGAAGAGCCTATTTCTCTAGCTATTAAATCTCTGTTTAGAATCTTCTGTACTACTATAGGAGATACAAAACACTATAAATTTTAAAAGTGAAAGCATTGGAGTTCAAACAACACCTTCACAAAACAGCAGTGTGATATTGCACAAAATTTCTAACTTGGCTGTGCACAGTGTATTAAGGAAGGAAACCAAGCACTGAGATATTTATTGAGTTCAACTGACAGCCCCCAGAAACTGTGGTTGTGAGTGATCAGTCCAAATCCAGGCCAAAAGTGATTGCACGTGACAACTGAAAGATAGCCCAGGCTGTAATCACATTTCTGCCACAGTCAGCATTTGGCATCTTTGTCACCTCACTTTTCTGAATCCAGAGGAAGCTCTCCCTGAAGCAGAATTTGGCATGTGAAATGGAAAAGGAAAGGAACACCTCGGAACCTGAACTGATATGCAGAAGTATGGAATAGTTAAATAATTTCCTTCTTTTGTCAGTTCTTACACTTCCAGTCATACTTTTTTAAAATAACAAGAACTTTCAAATTTGAGCAATGTCTAAATTGTTAAGCCATTTTTTTACAAACTTTAGAGACGTGCTTGGTTTAGACTCCAAATCTTCTGAAACATGGACAGGTACTCTTTTTCCACAGACTTCAATGCAGCTCTTACAAAGAAGTGGTTGGGCTAAAGACATTAAGAAATATATAGATGCAACTTGAAGCAAATCTGATGTTCAATCCAGATAGATATATTAATTAAAGCATATGTCACTCATGGTATAATCTACCTACCTTGGGCTTTTGTCCCAAGAAACTGATTTACATGCTATATTTGCCTCCATATGGCAGAGCTACATGTACTTTTCCTTAACTTTATAAAAAAGCCAAAGGAATTCCAAGATAAAATATTTCAGATACTGTTCAAATACCTCTGTAAGTTAAGAAAAGCAAAGCTGAACTATAATCGCACATAAAACCGTAATATCGACTTAGATCACACTACAAATGGTGGATTTTTAACCTGAAAGCTGCTAAGAACAGACAGTATTTTTTTTTCAGAATGGTGGTTTTGGACAATAGTAATGAAAATTCAGATTTTTCTCAGAGTAACTGGGTAGATGACCACTTTATTCTTATATTAGAAGTCTCAGAATATTCATAGAGGCAAAATCCACTATTATTTTTTTAGTTTGTAAAGCTGAATATCTAAATTTAAAATTGCTTTCCTTCACTCCCTATCAAACTTAAACTGGCAAATGAAGATTAACACCTTAATCAGAACAATGCTGATAGCCTGTTCTTAACTTCTGTTATGCTGGTCTCTCATTTCTGCAGGTCAGATGATCTCAAGTATGTCTGTTTAAGGCTATCTAAAACACAGCCAAACTCAAACTCAGGTCAATGCACATCTGATGGATGTAGCTTTGAAATGGAGTATCTCTGCACCAAGTTACACCTGATAACATACTAGTTAAATGTCATACCTATTACATTTAAACTAGTGTGATACTATTTATTCCAGAAGTCAGTCCAAAAGAAATGTGAGAAAAATATGATCCTCTCTAAGTATGAAATATATTGTGGAATTTTAAAATCTGTGGAGAAAAAAATATTGCTAAGCATTAGTCTTTTTATGCCCATAATCATCTGTGATTACCCTTCCACAGTGATAAAATTTCAAAGTCAGTCTCTGTTAAATAAACTTGAAGAAACGTAACTTGTCCACTTGGGATTATTTTGCTCAGGATAACCAGGAGGAGCGGCTGGTAGTTGTGCCTGAGACAGAGAAGCCTCAAGCACAAAATCCTCTATGATGATATCACAATTTTCATTAAGATCCCCAATCCTGTTTCTTGATATTAAGTCTCTTATCTGCTGGATATCTGATTCTATGTTCTGACTTGCTTTGTTCCACTCAGTTTCAATCCCTATGAAGTCCACTGACAAAAAGAAGAAAAATACTGGATTCTTAAAGTACGTCAGGCACTTGGGAAATATGCAATATGTGCTGGAAAAATAGATTTCTGCTTTCCATAACAACCAATAATTGTCTACGTATATATCATATATCATAATTGACATTTTCTATAATTTCTGCTGTCCTATCAATCTGATGAAACACAAGTATTTATCAGTCTTTAGAAAAGGCTGAGACTGGAACAGTGACTGAATAATTAAGATTCAAGCAAGGCACTCTTAATACCATAGTATAAGAGAAGCAAAGCCGTCATGATGTTTGATTCCCAGTGCTGGACAGTAAGGATTATAATAAATACTACAGCAGAACCTCTGCTTCCACCCAGCCATGAAATGCCAGGACCCTCTGAGAGCAGCAGACAAGGCTGCTGCCCCTCACCCTGCACTGAGCTGCTGCTTCCTCCCTCCTCCCCTGTGGGCACATGGGGTAGAAATGGGGTATCTTAAATGAACAATGTAACTTGGCATTTGCAACATTGACGATATTTAATAAGAGTAAATAGATGGATAAGATGAACAGGATTAGACAACCTTCTCAGCCCTTTAGAAAACTCCCTTCTTTTTTGAGGGGAAGTCAGTTAGGCACTGAACAGCTTAAGGGTTATCATATCCATTCAGATGCAGGCAGACAGAAGTGTGCTGTGCAGTTAACTCAGGGTACATGTTATTTTTGCTATTGGTTTTGCTCTCTCTATTTTAACTTGGTAAAAGTGCCTGAAGTCAGGCCTCTTTACGTATTTTCAACTATTTGATATTCTTTTTTTTTTTTTTTACAAGAACCCAAGTGTTATATTTGTGTGAGTTCACCTGTAAAACAAATGACCTCTCCCAACTGGTTTGTTAGGGGTGACTCAATCTTATCCCTCTCTTCTGTACTTCAGTGCTGTTTCTGAACTCCTGCTTTAAATCACAGTTCTTCATGGGAGGCAACAATGGCATTTGATATGTAAACACAGCAGAGTGGTGTCTTTCTTTTCTTGTGTTTAGACTGTGGCTGTTTGCAAAATAATTGTACTGCATTGTTTTGTTTGGAAAACTGGCAGGCGTCCTTAGGCAAGAGCCAAATTTCAGAATAGTTGAAAAAATCTGGCACTTAGTAATTTTGCATCTACAGAAATGTGTTAACTAGTTAAGTGAAAGTGACTTCTCTCTCCCTTTCACCAGATACTACTCTTCTTTCATTAAGTGACCTCTTTCATTAAGTCTCTGAAAAGTGAAGCAAGTTCTTTATGTTCTTGCTGTTATTATGATTATTAGTAGTAGTAGTAGTATTTGCTGGAATAAATGGGAGCACTGAATTCCTGTCAGCCCAATGAACGACCAAACTGTCCCTGAAACACTAAAACTATCACATGGCTAAATCTATAGCACCATACCATAGCACTCTGTGATCTCCATGCTGCTCTGCTGCTGCAGAAGCTCTGGTGAGTCTGCAATATTAACTACAACATTGATTTCCACCAGCTCAGCTACGCTACTGTCTGTGTGTGCAGCAGCACTTTCAGGATATGGCCTACTAAGCAGTGAAGAAGATTTTCTATATTTTGGTATTTTCTCTTCTGTCCATCGTCTTTCTTCTCCTGGCCTTTCTGTAATAAGAAACAGAACATTTGACTGCTATAATCTTCACAGTGCAGGGCTTATAAAATACCTTTCTGTCTCCAGCAGCTGCACCACTTGAGCATGTGCTGACTTAACAAATGTGGAGAGGAAAAAACAGAAAAACCATGGTAAGCAGAGCATCTTGAATCAGCTAATGGAAGCAACTGCCACAGTGCTGAACCCCAGTAAAGCAAATGTCTGCTGAACGGCATTGCTATTTTCATTGGCTATGTTTACAGGGAGCTACAATAACTTACAGAAAGACATAATGACAATGAAATATTAAGAATTAGCAAGCTACTGAATTAGAGAGTAAAGTTGTTCATCTTTGCTAAGAATTACATTATTTCTGGGATCCGTAACAAAGAATGTCACTGGATGTTATAGTCTCTCTCTGTATATTATTCCAAACTTTGATTTCTAGGCCTGTATGCCTTCTTTTGTTTTATTCTGGAAAACAAAACTTCGCAAAGCAGACAAAAGACCAAAACCAGGACAGTATGGGAAGGAACTCCATCTTCCTAAAAGACATGTTCTCACATCAGCCGTTTTAAAGAAAAGAGGAAGAGAAGAGCAATAAGCATTAAAACTTTGCAGCAAGGGAGAGAACTGATCTTGGTGTCTCTGGGACTCCCAAGTACATTTAAAGACATGTCCAGGAGCTCCCAAACAGCTGTGATTTTTTCCCAAACAACTGGTGATTTTCAAACCCAAGAAAACATTGCCGTAACCCACAGAGTTACTCAGACACTGATTCCTTCCACTTTCCTCACACAAATTTCATCACAGATATAGGAGTATATAGAACCACTGTAAATCATGTAATCCAGTAGCACTTGATGTCCTAGCATTATGTTATATAGAGAAAGTAGCAAAAGATTAATTAGCTACCAAAACTTTTTACTGAAAGATTTGGTTAAAAATAATTTGTGAGTTTATGGTTTCCTAGTGTAGCTATCACCTCCTTTTACTTCTCTTTTGCTGATTAGCTGTAAGCTAGGACTTTTGGGACAGGGGAAGGGAGGGACATGCTGCTCTGAGCCTACTAGAGGGAAAAGGTGTTTTAAGTCATGTTTTTTGTCACATGCAGGTTCAGTTATCATTCCTTAGTCTGTGATTTACAAGGTACTGCTGATACATAACGTTTCTTGCTACACTTAGCTCAACACATTCATTGCAATTCCTCAGACCGTGGTGAAAAATTCTCCTTTTCCCACTGTTCTTAACACTTTTTTGGATTTAGCTCCAAAACTGCCTATGACCTAAACATTTGGCAGTGCAATTAAAATCACTGTTACTGGTCCTAGATGAGAGTCCTTTAGCCCCCTGAATTGATTTTTCTCCAACAGATTAAAACAGTCCATTAGGGTATATTTCAAGTGCCAAACTGTCAGTCAGTTTCTGTGACTGTCACACACATCCTCCCACTGCCCGCCCTTCCTAGCGGCTGCTAAATCACATTAACATGCTATCAGATCATCACTCTCAGATTTTCTTATTGCAGCAGCTGTTACTCTCTTCTTATTAGTGAGTCTGCAGAGAAAATCTTTCAGACAAAATGGAACCGAATCCTGTGGTTATGGTGACTGGAAGTAGTCAGGACTGAAAGTGCCTGAGGGGGGCCTGCAGGTAGGATGCAGAGGTATTTCCAAAGAGATATTTGTTATTCAAAGTCGCTGCCCATGGAAAAAAAAGATCTCTACTCCAAAGATGCAATAGTTGTAATTTTTCCTTATTTTTAGAATTAAAGTTAAGCACAGGAGAGTAAAAGAGCATCATTCAGCCTCATACATTTTTCACCTCACCCCAATGCTGTTAGTGATCCCAGACATACAACTTGGAGTCGTGCAGCACAGAGCACTGCCAAAAGGTGTTGAGGACAAGGTTTGTCACTGGTGACGTTCCATACAAATAGTACAACCTTTGGTCAGGCCCTGTAACAGTTAATTCTTCAGAAGAGATACATAAGCATAAAATGGGAACAACAAGTAACACTGCTATTGTATTATCCTGGAGATGAACAACCTTCGCACGCTTCCCTGGTGGACCCATTGGACTGGCAGCGGGACTCTTGGCCTCTATGCTGCATTCCCTCATCTCATTATACAGTCCTAAGCTATCTGTGCCTTTTTGCTCAACTGTGAAGATAATGATACTGATTTGTAACTTTATTTATAATGATGTTTACTGAAGAGATGATAAGTATGATTACTACTGCATACTCGTCTACTCTTAAAAGAGTACCTGAGTTCGCCACCCACTGACCAACTTGATTAGTAAATCTTCAGAACATTTTTATAGAACAAAATAGGCATAAGGAATAAACATTGCATCTAAAAAATATTAAATCATTCTGTTACAATTTCTCTATGCTCTAAGAAGAATTGCATCATGGAGGATCTTACATGATATTTAAATCTTTCCCAACAAGTTGTGTGTTTCTTACAGCTTTCTCAGTAGGTCAATAGCTTCCAAATCTTAAAATCCATTTAGCAAACATTTTCCAATGAAACCACCTCTCAGGCTCATCTAAGCATCTTTACTGTCTATTTGCTGCAACTACCACAACTGCAAATAGCAGCAGCCATCACCACTATGTGTTGAAAAAGGCACAGGATGGAATGGTCTCTTTATCACTGTGTTGAGTCAAACAAAGACAGATTATCTGGTGATTAGGGGTTTGGAATATTAATTAAACATCAAGGCTTTCAAATTAGAATCCCAGATGTTTGATCATTATGGTAATTCCCTGTTAACAGCATTCCCTGAAAGGCCTGAGAAACATTCCTCTAATTCTCCAGTGGTGAAAGGTTGAGGACCCTTAGGCTATCGAGCACTGAGCTCCTCTGCATCAATTATACAAGACATGGCCTTTTTAGCAAAATGGAGCCATCTTACTTAGTGAGCCTTCTGTTAAGGAAACTCTCAAACAGCTGCCTAGGTAGATAAACACTTTCCCTTCCCATCACAGGCCTTTCCAAAACAAAGCACACTGTTTCTTGCACGAGCTGCTTGCTCTGAATCAAATCTCAGCAGCAACTAACTTTTCAGGGAAGGGTGGCACCAACAGCTGGGCCTACTACATCTCCAGAAAAGCTGCCCTGTCAACAGCACTATCAGTGTGTCTTGGTCTCCAGCTCTGGCCTTTCTAGACAGAGTCATCAGACCATCTTTCTCAGCCCTAGCCCACCTCTGGCTCAACTGCCTCCCAACCAGTGCTACTTTATCCTGAAAAGGTGATAAACCGTATCTGCATCACTATATTTTGTAGAGACAACTTCTCCTAAGCCTGTGAAGTAATCCGGGAACAATGTCTGGTGTTCACAGAGCCCACTGACAAGAATACAGATGGTTCTTTTAACAGCAGAAATGCTGTTTGTCATAGCCAGCTCAGGAAGTGTGTTTGGAGATCTAAGCTAACAGCCAGCCTGCTTACTCTCGTGGCACACTGCCCTCATGTCACCTTCTCTGTGCACTCAGCTCTTTGCAGTTTGTCATCATTCATCTAGCTAGGAACAACGACAGCAATAACAAAGCTCCTTTCACCTGGGCAGTGATTTACCCCTCAAATTTCTTCCTGTATGAATACAACACAACTTCATACATACACTCAGAGCAACCTAAAGACTTTTCATCAAGCAATAGAGTCAGAGAAGGTAACATGAGATCCAGGCAAGATGAAACAAATCGCCCGAGTTTCAAGTTCTCAGGTTATGCGTTTACAAGCTTAGTCAAATTTGAGTGCAATCTGAAAGGAATTTCAAGTGGAAAGGGGATGTATTTTGATATTTTCCATTTTTTACTACATGTTAATTTCGCAAAGTCTAATTAAGGATTTTCAGCCTTTTCAGGGTGCTTCAGAGCAGATATACTGCTGATCTGGACCAGTTGGGGAAGATTTAGTCTCCCATTATGTCACAAGGAACTTATGTGCTACCTCAGACAGTGATCTCTAGAGGGCTATGTTCACTTAGTGAACAAAAATGCTCTTTTCCAGCAGCCCTTAATGCTCACATAAGGCATTAAGTGTCCACACATTGCTTGCAAAAAATGGAAAATAACTTTTACAAAACCTATACAATCCTCCCACAGCTTTTATTAAAAAACTTATTGTCTGTGTACTAACAAAACTAAAATCTGTGTTCAAAAGTATTTGCACTATTCACAAGGTTCCTCTACATTCTCACCAGGCACCCTGAAGGTCTCCAGGCCACATTCCAGTTAACTGCAGATGTTGCAAGTAGTCTCTTTATGGGCAGTTTTCTATAAATCAATTCCTTGCTCTCACAGAGGTTTTGTAAAACAGATTCAGCCACAATTGCAGGAGAGGATATTGTTCATCAAGAACTGGCTCAACACCAGCTATTTACTGATACATCAGTTTTCCTGATGTATTTTCTACCATAATTCAATAACTCTGTTCAGGAAATACTTAGACATATTTCATTAGTTAAGTTGATGTAAGAAAAGATGGGCAACCTAAAATATGGACAACTGCAATCTCAGCAAAGTCCATGCAGTCTTGAATATTAACAGTTCTGGTTTTCACACTAGAAACTATACCCAGAGTTTTCCGGGTCTCGCAGAGCCTGACATTAATATTGACTGTACAGAGAAACAACTCAAATCTCTTGTTGTGAGAAGCTTTGTGTTTCTAAGGGCTGTCAACAGCCTAGTAAAACTGGGCTAAATCTATCAGTAATTCATAGAGCGCTACAAAACACTGGAAATGAAGTGGAAATTATCTTTTTTAATAGCACTGTACACCTTAAAAAATACACCAAAAAAGCTGATGTACCAGATCAAACTGGGTAGTTCGATGTAACTGGAAACAGCAGACTTCCAGATAGCAAGGTCTCCATTCTTCCATACTGAAGGATCTTGCATGTAGGGCTGCTTGATTTCTGCAGGCTATAGCTAAGTGGTCTTGAGCACCCTGATGGTTGGCTATTACTACTGATCATTGCAAATTAGCAGCTTTGTCCTTTTGACCAGTCAGTATTAATTGGAGAATACCCAAAGTAACTGATCATATGAAGCTGCTCCTGAAGAAGAGATGGTATTAGCTAAATCCTCAGTTACCCCTTCCACCTAATTCTCAAGTCATTGTCACAGCAGATTATGGAAGCTTGTTCTTATTTAGTATTATCCTAATAAAAATATTAATTTGCAATTTTGCACTAAATGAGACTTTATTACTGCTCAGCAGTGTTTACCTGTCTTGTCTGAGAAAAAAAGATGCCGCATTGGATGATGAGATGAAAGACAAAGCTGGCACTGGGTTCCAGGATACCATTCCCTGCAGTCAGTCTCAGGACTTGTATGGCGAGACCAGCCCCAGCACTGAAACACTATACTCAAATATGCCAGGTGCTTACTTGTAAACACCACAGACTGTGGACAAAATATTCCCAAATGCCATCCACTTAACCTGGATCAAGGCTATAAATTGTGTTCAACATTTATCACAAATCATTTGTCAGATAACTGTAGCCCCAGACAATTTTCAGGTATGGCTTATGAACTAAGATGCTTGATGCAGGTTTGGCCTTATTAACTGGTAAATTAAGAGTCACTTTTTGCCTTATTTGGGTCTAATACATGCTGTGATTGTCCAGATCTTTAGATTCACTGAGTCATTTAAATAATTGCCTACAGCATAGTCCCAAGAAGCCTGCAATACTGAGTTTTGTTCCATACAGTGGGGAAGAAATAGCATTTCTATTAGCAAAGAACAACTTTTACATTTCTTAAGAAATGTGGCAGCCCATACTACTTTGAAATGTTGATTTTGGCATTTTAAGCAGATGTCAGTATTAGTTATGATTAAATGTGCAAGAATGCACATTTCTAAATCAGACCTCTGAAGCTGAACAGCACAGAGCCTCACAGTATACACGCTATAAGGTTTCCTCTCATCCCCTGATCATCTACATCTCTTTATACCCTCCTGGAAGAGCAAAACAGGATGACCTAAACAAACATTAAAACATAAAATATATGAATACAAGACAACTACGTATTTTTATAGATTAAAGGAAATTAAACAATGAAAGTAGGGGAGATCTTAGGGAGTAACCTATGAAAACATTCCACCTTAGTACATCATACCTTCTACTGCTAGTTCTTTCCATCTTTCTTTGTTTGCTTGAATGATCTTCATCAAGTTGTCCTTAAAGCTCACTAGGTCTACAGTTGCTAGAGAATTTTCTGTGTGAGGCCCTCCATCACTTGAATTTTTAAAATTGGGTCGTCTTTGTGCTTCAGCATTGCTTACTGCTCCCAAACTACTTTGGCTGCAGAAGAAAAAAACCTCTAAATTGTTAACACAGTCAGGCAATTTTAATAATAAATACAGTTAATTTGCATCACATTCCTTAGGACTTACATGCTATCACTAACTCAAAATAACAATTTTCACTAAAGAGCGCCTAAGATACAAGTAATTTCTTCGACTCCTTAAGCTGTAACCTGGGACGGATTCTTACTGACCGTTTTCCAGGAAATTGTTAAAAAAAATGTGACAGCTGAAAATACATTACCTCTAAGTTAGTTCTTGAAAGAATGTTTATGTAGCTATTTTGGAGCAGTTTCTTAGCTATATTTTTGAGCGGTGAATGGTATCTTTCAGGCTCACAGGAAACCTGTCTGATTGTTATTTGTTGAGTCATTTTAAAAAAGCAAGACAAAAGTATATTACAGGTAAGTAAGTTTAGTTTCACCTGAAAATTCTCTACAAGGTACATGCCTTCAAGTGCAGTCAAAGCAGGATTTATTACAGTGGCTTTAAAATCCACTAAAGAGCTACTGCAGCTACCTTATACATAAGGTAAGGTAGAAGCCAAATTGATGATTCATATGTAAATATGCATGTACGTGTGAAAATGGTAAAAAAAGAGTGAAGTCTTTTTCTTAGGATTAAAAATATCAGACCTATTTCTGAACTTCTATCGCTAATCATATCATACTAGGATTTGTTTACTCAGTTATGCTGTATAGTTTATCTCATTGGTACCAAAATCAGTTGCTAATATGCATACAAATGGATTTCCATTAAGCAGAAAATATAGTCGCAGTGAGCATCAGCAAGAACTGCACAAGAAGAGTTAACTGTAATTTCTATATGCTTCACAGATGTCGAATGGGACAGAGTGGAAAGAATAGGATGTAATTCTAATGTTTCCCAAGTACTACAGTGAATGTCACACCATCCACACAGTAGTGTTTGAGCAGTTCTGCTGGCTCAGACAGTTCTGTATCATGCTATAAGTTCTTCACTCTCTTCATAAGTGTAGCTCTTGTTTCCATACTAAGAAAAAAATCCTTTTATCATCCACCTCACAGGAGGAAGCTTTGCTGGATCGTAAGCCTTTGTTCATCTACCAATCACTCATGAACATCAACCAAAAATGAAGCCTGGAGCCAATAATCATTTGCAGCTGCTAATCTTCCATTTGTTAAAAAGTTAGCAGATAAAGAAGTTTGTCATCAATAATGCCTTTGTTTAGCATTGTCCCTCAAAACATTAAGAGCACACTCATAAACACCTACTTCTAGTAACATTTACTTACTTCTAGTAACTGAAATGTAAATTCATGACCAGAAAAGACTTGTGTTCATAGTTTTGCTATTAAAAACTAACTAATGTCCAGCAAATGAAAAATTGCCCTGCAGTATTATTATATTAGTAGCCTCAGTGAAAGCTCAAATTGCAGTTTTAAAATGAAGAAAAGTGGTAACAAAGGCAATATTTGTAAAAGCATCAGATGATTATTGAACAATGCTTTCAGCATGGAGTCACTCAGACATATCATCTGTCATAGCTAGTTTGTTTTATAGACAAGTTCTATCATGGTGTAAAAATCAAGAACTTGATGGGAAAAACCGCCCATTGCATCTCACTTATACTGTCTTTAGATCTCTCAAGTGGAATATTAGTCGAATTAATTTCATCTCAAGTGTATATGAAAAATAATACTAAAATGGAAAGGAGAAGAAGGAAAGTGACATAGAGCATAATAAAAAAAAATAAAAAAACCCTAACAAAAAAAAACAAACCAGAAAAAAGCCTGAAATCACCTTCACCACCTCCACTTCCAATTGTCCAATTGTCTCTCAGAAAGCAAAGAATGACTTCTCAGAAAGCAAAGAATGACTTTTGGTACTGTCAATTAAAATTATACTGAAAATGGCTTAAGAGAACTAGGAACTTCAATAATCTATTGCAAAGATTATAGTAAAAGAAAAAGTATTTAGATATGCTATAGAAAACTGACTTTATATTTTATACATGCATATTCTGCTTATGATTGTGGTTTTGCTTCTTTATATGCATGATTGTCCACAGTCAATGGAGTCATAGCATATTGCAAATACAATGTAGCACCACATGATGGCAATACTGTACTAGTTATGTTACTCTCCAAACTTAAAATAATCGTGATAATTACAAGAAGTGACATTATTATGTCAGTTCAATAACTAAGCAGTGTATTAATACCTGGGTGTCCCAAATGCAGGACTTTCAGATTTTGATGCTTCCTCTATAAGAGGCAAAACAATTTTCTCCATTGAGTCCGTAAGAAGAGAAAATGTTGGTTCTACTATGAAATCAATGAAACCTAAAGAAGAAAAAAGAGAGACATTCAGATTTTACATTTTCACAGCTCTCAAATCTAGGAATAAATACTTGATATCAGGCTGATTTTCTGACTGTACTCCTGATTCAATATACTAGATACCAGTAGTTTAACCTTGAGGAAAAGAGCACAACTGAAACCAAAATCACCTGAAGCTGTACAGATATAACTAGATATTAATAATTATACCTTTTCATCCCTTTTCCTTGTAAATTTTACACACTTCAGAACACACCTACCATCTGAAATGAATATTAATTATTGAATAGAAAGGAAGCTACAGATGAGCCAAGGGGCTAGAAGTAGTACTGTCTCTTTTACCATTCAGATCTTCTTGCCAAGGAGTTAATATTTAAAACTGCTGTTTATTATTCTGTGAAGGTAAAGTGTTATTTCACAGTGTGTAGGAGTGTTCTGTCAAATCAGTGAAGAGAACAAGTAATATCCTTTGGAGACAGCATTCATCCCACAGTTCTGAGATGTCAGCTCTGAACAATGTCTTTTACATTTTAAAGTGCTCATCAAGGTACGGAATGACACAGTGAGAGAATGAAGCATTATTCTCTTCTGAGCATTTAACAGAAAAAAAAATAAAAATGCTATAACATGAGCTAGCAATGAATTTCCAGATGTCTTCATACTCTAACCACGCAACACAGCACAAAGGTGAGTAACAGTGCTTCAGGCTAGAATCCAGCTTCCCTCCTGCAGTTGATATGATGCTCCAGCACACTGCCTTTCAAGACCCAGTGAAATGGAATAAAGGACATTTTGAGTGACGAGATCAGACCGGCAAGGATAAGACACTATCACACATAGAATCTCTCCTTGAGTACACAGAAGAGGCACAACCTTTTGTAGGACATACTGCTTTAAGCTTTTTGTAGGATTTACTGCTTTACTCAGTATTCTTCTAGGTTATTTCCTTGTAATTTATCCCAGTGATCTTTACCAATTTTTATTTCCTTATTATTGCTCATGGGAAAAAGGATAGAGAGAGCCAAGACCTGCATTTCTGAAAATGGCCACTGTTCTGAAGTTTGTCCGCTAATGACCAAAATGCAATTAGGATTGACAGGAATAGAATGCAGTAGTCCTGGTCAACCCTGTGGCTTCTGACCCTTCCACACTGATATTCTTAACTGTAGTCCAGAGATTTGATGTATGAAATAGCTTTAAATTGAGATGCATCTACAGAACAGTACCAGGTTTTCAGATTGTGGTAGATACAGATCTATGAGGGCTTAAGCAAGAGTCAATCTGCCTGAGGAAAGATTGAGGACAATCAATCATGTCTGAGGACATTATCTACTGAATTCTAAAGTGTATACAGTAAAAGTTGGGCTCATGTCCAGTACTTTGGTTAATCCCTCTCCTAATCCTCCTTTGCATCACACATGCTGAAATAACTAAATGTTCTTCTGAAACCAGTACATTTCTGCCGTAAGAGCATATGAGTTTGGTGAATGGATAGGTGCAAAGAAATACCTTCTATATGATTGCATTTGTAACATTTACAATTCAAAATGAGTATAAGAAATGTCCACGTGATTATACATGCTCCTACACTTATAAGAAAAAGAAAAACAGAACTTGTCATTACCTATTTGGGACTGAGCTACCAAAGTAGACTTGCGGTCACAGAGTGGGGAAAACTGAAGACCTAAAGCAGCCTCCTTGTCTCCCTGCAAACAACAAGGTTTAATATTGTAAGCACATATCTGATAGAGGGACAGAGAGAAGGAATGTGAACATTTTTAGTATTTATACAACAGATTACTTTGTTTATTTATACTCCTAAATAAAAACAAGCCACAGGCAAAAAAAAACTCTCATTATTTATCTTTAAATTTTCGGGAAAAGTAGAAATCAAAATTCTAACTTACATTTGACAATTTTTATATAAAGAAACTTATTGCAAGCAAGTTCTCCTCAAGAGCAAGGCATCTGCCAATGAGAAGTAACATATATGAAGTCCTTTAATATTCACAGTTTAGTCCTGCTGATCCCAGATGAAACGTGATGGGAGATATTTAGACATGTTTGTGACAGTATGTCAATTGCTAAGTGTTTCCTTCTATTACATTAGTTTATCCAACATGTAAAGTTTCTTCAGTGGATTTACGCAGATCAAGGGCATGATCTGAATTGAACTCACTTGCATTAGCAGGCATTTCATAAAAAAGCACAAGCTCAATTTAACTACTCAGATGATATGTACAAACCAAATTCTGAAAATATTTCAACACCTAGCACATTAAAAGTCTTTTTGTCATAACAGTCTTAACAGACAGGGGGATATAATCTCCGTTTTCAACATGGTATACCAACTGACTTGCAAAAGCTCAAAAAAAAAAAAGTCTAATGGTGTAAAAAAATCCTGAAGAGACATCTTTCAAAGGAGGCTATAATTTGTGTTGCTGAACAAACTTGGCCCCCAGAAGCACCGATTTTATAGATAGAGGAAAACTTAGTCTTTCAAGTACAATGGTCTATATACTACATTAGTCATGTGGACTGCTGTTTCATGATGATTCAGTGGGGAGCAGTATATGAACATACCATTTTCCCCAAAATCTCATCAGAAGCTGATGGATCATTGAACTAGATTTGGGAAAAGTTTATAACTCTAATACCGATAAAACCAGTTCAGTCACAGGAACAGATGTAGCTTGCAGCTTGTGTTTCATGTGGAAGTAGAGAGTTTTATCACTATGGCCTTTAAATTTTATTCCCAAGTGTCCATGATTTGACTTCAGAGTGTAAAAGAAAACATGAACACTTAGCAGTAGGAGCAGTGCTAGTGGTATCTCTATGTAAATGCAGGAGCTGTATGGTGATATAACATAAACTGGGGTAGTCCTAACAATTTCAGTCATTGTTGAATACAGGATTTCTAAAGCAAGATTAAATTCCATACCAGCATAGAATCAGTTTGAATCTTTTTATGTTTTCAGGTAGGTCTTTACCCTAATTATGATTTAATTTGTAATTAATATAATACATAATTAATACTTAAATTTAATACGTCTATTGTAAGTTGTAATAATGAACACAGCATTAATACTTAAATTGATTGTTAGAATTTAATGAGATTTAAAATTAAAAAAAAATCAAAAACTAACTGCACAAATTCCCTTTCTGCTTTTAGATCTATTCAGACTGAGAGCAGAATGATACTGGGATACTTCTTTGAGTAACTTGAACTATGTATTTCTTTATTTTTAAGGTTTTGAGATGGGTGGGTGTATTTCTATTTTAAGCAAGTAGCTCAGATTTTCCTTGGCATTATAACACACTTTCTGTAGTTGTTGCTTTTAAACTTAAAGTGTTGTTTGGCTTTTCCCCTGAAGTTAACATTGGCACATATTTTAACTGTTAGCTGCAGTTAACAAAGTTTTTTGTCTAGGTGAATGTTCATTTTTTCCTAGAGCTCACTACTTTGAAAGCTGCCTGATAAAGCATTGGTTTTGCATCGGAAATTTCAGGCTAGGCTGCTTTTTTCTTTAATGCAGTAGAAGTAGTTGAATTACTATTTTTGAAGAAAAGAAGAGGAATCAGTGGGGTTTGCATACATTTGTACTACATATTGGCTGACATAGATATGGAAATCACAGAGATTTCTAACACACATGCTCAGATCAACAGACCAGAGGATGCAAAGCCAAACCAGTGCATCCAGGAAGCAGGACACGAACTGTGACTGCCCTGCCCAGTGCATTTTTACATATACATCACACGTTAAATGTGTTGGAACACATTTAACACGTTCTTAGTAGTACGTATAAGGATGGATTCAGTTCCTTGCACACTCCTCTACAGCCTGAAAGAGTTCCATAATTTATACTGCTGAGTTGCAGAAATATATATTTTGTGATTTGATTCCATTGTTAAATACCTTCTCAAGTCTTTAAGTGGCTTATTTGGGATCCATTTACTTCTTCTAATGAAAGTATAAAGGAATAACTAAAACATTATCTGACCCTATGCACCCAGTGACCAGTGTGGTACTGTTTATGGCTAAAGTTACATCCACTTGACTGGACACATTGCCTCATTGTCCCATGGGCTCTGTCTAGTCTGTCTCTCAGTGTCTAAAATGTTTTTACAGTTGGTCATTTCTGACCTTTGCAAGTAATGTATATCTAGGGTAATCTGTTCCTCCCTTTTCCTCTCAAGTTCAAAATCCTCATTATTTCCATTTACAGAAGCAGACAAAAACTCATGACTCTACTCAGTATTTCCACAAAATTTAGTTTGTTCATTATTTAGATGAAGGCACCAGCTCTCAAATCTGTCTCCCCAGTGCAAAGCTCAGAGTCAAGAATGTCCTGATGCTCTCTCCTGTGAATTCATACAAAGAACCTCTAGGAACCAAGCAAGTGCCTTCTAAGGCAGATGGGACTAATAACCTCATGGTTTAACATACTGACTTTTTATTCTCTGACACCCTTTTCCAATGTGACCTAACTAATTTGAAAATGTCAGCATATAGAAAAATGATGACAATCAAGATGAGCAAGAGGTACACCATTCCATTTCCGGTTATTAACTATTTTTAAAACCTGTGTGTAACTGAAGAAGCTGTGTAATACTTAAACTGGATTTTGGTTATCAATTGTACTTCAGTAACTGTTATGTTAAAAATGTACATGGTCACAAATATTCCCCCTTTGGAGAAATGTTTGGGTTTTTTTCACAGACTGAGGTAAGTAAAAAAAATGGCAGCAGTGGCACCAACACCTGCTGGGCTTCTCTCTGAATTCAGTTTCTCACAGAAATTAAAAGACTTTCACAAAACTGCGTCTTCAACTTTGTTCTAGGGTGTATGGCCACAGCATTAACAGGATGATACTGTCTAACCTCTGGCTTTGGATCGTGCTGTTATGAAAACAAAACATTCAGAACTATGTGGCATATGCTCGGCAAGCACTGGCAAGGAAAAGAAATAGGAAAGCATTCTGAACTGTGAAATGGAGACAACTTTTTGCCTTCTTTGAACATGGATTCTCCCTATTTTTCAAGTCCCTCATCCGACCCTGCTGGTGCTTCTTTTTAACTCAAAGCATATATGAATCTCTGTCTACAGAATGAAAACAGCTTGACAAGTTATATTATTATTGAAAGAAAAAAGAATGCTACAACACTCAGAACCCTGATATCAGCTGAAATAGATACAGAGCTATAAAATTTCATCTTATTCATGCATATAAAAGTTGAATTAATGTCAGTGGTATGTATGAAGAGTAGGGAATATATACTACTGACTATGCTTGTCAATCACAACCAACAGCATCCTTGCTGGTAGACTTATGAAAAGATCTAATTGTATAATCATTGCTTCTTGAACTAGATTTATTAAAAGACTTTAAAATGGCACCTGTCGAAAAAATTCTTCCATCAGGGCCATGGTCCACCGGTAGTGCAGTTCCCAGGATTTTGCTGGATGGCTTATGTCTGCTGCATGTAGAATCAAAGACATGGCTTTGGCTTTGTCTACCCTGTCAATTCAAGGACATGCTCCAATTATCTCAAAACAAAAGAAACTATTTAAATTCTTTTCTTGTACATGAGCTCATTGAAATACTATAGATAATGAACAGAATGGAAAATAACCTACCCCTCTGCCTGCTGTAGAATATGTCGCATGGTTTTAATTTGTTGAAAATGACCCGACATATCTGTAGACAAGACCATCTCAATGACCAAGCTACGCAACTCCCTAAGAATAATTAAAAGCAAAATGACTGATTACAATTAATTTATTCTATGCATGGTACATTTGTTTAAGTAGTACTTGTTAATTTATAACTTTCTAAACAACATCACGAGTTTTATTATGGTTATAAAAGCACTTAAATAAATTATTAACAACTTGAATGTTGTATCCTAAAGTGATTCTGTGAAACCAATGTACTTCAGAAAATGCACTCTGTAATCATTATTTCAGAGTCACACTGTTTTGTAATTCATCTTTTCTAGTGTATAAACTAAAAATACATACAGTTCTGTCATGCCTAATAAGTCTTTCTTTATTTTCCCAGCAGTAGAGTATTAAAAAAAACCAGTTGGTCTCTGGGCTTACCACCACACAAGAGGATATATTTGTGTCTCTTATTACCGCCCTCATATTAGTGCAGAGCAGGCATAACACTAAACCTAGGAAGAAGGCTGTGGAAACACTCGGAAGAGCAAGAGATATTACATCTGAAACACTATCAGCATCACAACAGTATATGAACATTATGACAAACTACCCTTCATCTCAAAAAAAAACTTAATGACCTTTTCATGAGTCAGAACAAGTTTGCAATTTATAATTTATCTATATCTTGGTATTATGGTCAGAGATGTTAGCTTGTCCATCAGATTTCTATTAAATGAATACGAAAATAGTAAAACATGAATCATGTAAACAAAGTGTATTAATTTTCAACGTATATGAAAGTACATTATTTTTGTCAACTATAATTACTGATTTGGAAAATTCTGTTTCCTTGATGTAGAAGGACTATATATAGACCATGTAAGACTCTACTGGGTCTTTATTTACATGCTTTTTAAATGGTCTAGGTGGATTTATGTTCAGGTGTTTATACGTATATCAGGGACAATTCACCACATAAAATCTTCAATTATGTACCATATATCTTCATAAACACATCCCCAGTCTTACGGATGTCCAAGTATCAACTACAACAGTAGAATCCTACTTCAATTATTCTCACTGACCTTTCATGTCATATTAATACCTTTGATTTACTTAACAATTAAGTTTTTCCAAATGACTATGTTTTAAAGAGGTAAATTGCAGTTTTCTTTAGGGCTGTTAGAATAGTTTGCTATAAAAATTATCAAAACTGCTTTTGAGCCAAATTAATTGCATATTTAAGCTGATACTCCTCATAGATTATTGTGTATTTATTCCTGATCTGCTTTGATGTAACTGGATAAAGACTCAGTCCTCTTGCTTCTACTCAGTAATATGCAGCCATAGCAACTTGTGTTTATAAAATGCCTTACCTTATCTGACCTCATAATAAGATACTAATTAATTTGCATCCCAAATGTTCCTCCTCCACATTGCTTTGAAACTCTACCCTTCAAACCTATTGGGGAAAACAACCCCACCCAAACAGCTAAATGCATGAAAACCAAGGGCTCTGTATTGTTAAATCCTGTTGTTTGTAAGACTGAAATAATTATCACTTTCCCTTTCTACAGGAGATTTTCCAAGGAACTTTCCATGTCTGAACTTTCAGGAGTAATCAGAAATAAGTTCACACCTACTACACAAGACACGCAGAAAAGCAAAGCGCTGCTTCCAGTTTACTCACACTGTCATGGCAGTGGACAGACCCTAATTCCCACCTCTATCACCTGAATAAGGATCAAACAATGTAGCACTGTCCTTACACACTTCTGATGATTCAGGCCACAAAAAAACTGTTTTACAGCAAAGTAAAGGCTCTCTATCTGCAGTCAGCAGTTGTTTCCTGCCTATGCCCTCATCCATCATCAATAGAGGGATGGAAAACTGAGAAATTATGGAAAAACATTAAATAAAGCGCTACTGGATCTACAAACGCCCATTCTAATACCATTGCGCAGAAGCCTACTCCGTGTCTTAAACCATTCCCAAATTGTTTTACAGGATACAAAGACTATCTCAGCTTCCGTACTGAAGGACACCTCAGCCAGTCTCATAGGTAACTTTTGGACAGAAACCTCTGCCCACTTCATTAAGTGCTCCACAGCTACAGGCATTGGGCTGATACAGTTAGTATTGCTCATGCTTCTGTGGCAAAAATATACATAGGTGTTGTCATCTTCAGTTCTATGACGGGAAGTGGCAATGGTATTCACGTACAGTGCATAGCAGTTTTTTGGGGCCCACGATTGGAAGATTACTGGTTTTGAGTATACAATCTCCATTTTTCTAAAGTAAACCATCATGTCCTATGCTTTCATCCTTTCTTAACCCTCCCATATACATATGTGCTATGGATAGGGTACCCCTCCAAAAAAGTAAGATGATGTTAAAAAATGACATGAATAATGATGTAATAAACAAAGGAGAAGGAATGACACATGAATTTCTTGGAAAAGTACTTAACAGAAGTAAACAGAAATAAACAGAAAACAGCGTCACCAGGATTTGTCCATGGCAAAGACATATAGTCAGCTGGAAACTAACGAAAAAATGCAGGGACAGGCTGAGTGAAAACAAGTTGGGAATTGAATATTTAAGGCTCAGCTGGCAATCCTGCTTTCCTCAGACAGAAGACTTCCAAAGGAATTTGTGAAAGAAAAGCTGTTCCTTATGCATTTTATATAATATATATTGTTTTGTTAGTCTTTTTTAAATAATCAGGCAGTATAGCATCGTACACCTTGTGACTGGAATGCTTTGAGACACTAATGATGCCTGACCACCTATAACTGTTGACGTAACATGTGGTGCACTAGAACACCAGAAGCCTGGTAATCAAAGGAGAAAGGAAGACAAAAAGAGATATTTAGGGGCACTAAGTGAGAGACACAAGACGATATGAAAGACTGGAATATATTTCCAGAGTTGAGAAAATAGCGAGAAATTACTATGAATGTAATCATAGGACATCCTCATCAGAATGCTGTGTTTCCCTGCTCAGACCTAAACCCTATGTTTTAAACTTAATTGAGGCTGACAATTTATTAGTGCATTTATCTTCTTAACATTAACAAGTAGAAAAGAAAATGTAATACTATAAAGTCATTCTCAGTCATTTTGCTTTATCTTGCTTAAATAATTAGCAGAACCACAGTTTAAATAGGCAGGGGTATTAAACTTTAAAAAAATGAAATCACTGCAACTCAAGAAAACAGATCTGACAGTAGTCAAGAAATTAATCAGTGCCAAGAAGTACATTTAAAAGTTGAACAAATTATAATTTTAATTTACTGCCAATTATATTCAGTGCAAACTTCAAAACTGTTACTCTAACAGCATGAATTTCAGAATAGATCCAAGTTCACTCTAGTAATAATTAGAAAATTGAAGTGTCTCTGTTAAGTGGCTAACAGACCTGTCATTGCATCACTAATCAACTGTATCTGATGACGGGTTAACAGGTATTTTTGTATATTAGAAACAAATGCCAGGAAACCATCATTTTCACAAGTTGCCCTCTAAATTAAGTATCAGACTTTAACAGGTTGTGTAGGTTCTCAGACTGGCACGTTTAAAGTTACCAGTTTGTTTGAAAGTACAGATTGTAATTGCCTCACTAAGTGGCAAAACATGGAACTGAGTGTTCTTGTTTAGTTGCTTGAGCTTATTAGTCAGTTCATACATTTCTTGTACTGAATATCCCCAACAAGAGACCATAAATTCTACTTTCTCTAGTTGCCAGATCCAACCAACTTCACCCTGGCTGCATATAACAGTGGCCTGGATCTGCACAGCCACCACACAAACAAAATTTTCAAAACTCAAAATCCTCCAGGAAATCCCAGTTGGGTAACAGTGAAAGGAGATTGAAAAGCAAGTACAAACACACCTTGTCTGTGATTGAGCAACTTCTAAAGGAACATTGTAGTTTGTCACAGGTTCAAAAACCAAGGAGAAATGAAATATAACAGAAGTCATAGCAAAAGGCCCATAATATAAAGAAAAAAAACTGTGGTAAGACTTGACTAAGCAACCTATGCAGAGAAGAGTATGCTTCAGAAATTTGGCAACAATCTATTACATTCTTTATTTTGTTGCAGTTCATCAAAACAATATGTATAAACAGCATACACCTGGAAAGCATAGGCTTCTCTTTCCACTGGGGAATATTTTCTTTCACCAGAAGTTTCACCCTATCACTTTTTTCCCCAGTGACACAACAAAAGGAAACAACTGGGATGCACTTCACTAGCTAGCAGCCAGATTTCTGTCAGCTGGAGCAACACCATATATATGATCGTGATGAAGATTAGAGCATTGGAACAGGCTGCCCAGGGAGTCCCCTTCTCTGGAGATCTTCAAGACCTGCCTGGATGCAGTCCCGAGGGATGTGCTCTAGGCATTCCTGCTTTAGCAGGGGAGTTGGACTAGATGATCTCTAGAGGTACCTTCCAACTCTGACAATTCCATGATTCCATGAAGGAGCCAGGACTGAGGAAGTACATAAGTGTCTTCGAGCCACCCTTGATCCAATCCTGAACTGAAATGCAACTGAAGATGATCTGCCCATTTCTACCTGGAAACTTTCTCTGGTAGGACACAATATGAAACAATACCACTTCAACAACTCTGAAGATTTGAAAATCACTACCTCTCTACAATGATGGTTTTAAGAGACAGAATACCAGCCTCTGATGGCTGTCTACTGGTACAATCACCTTCTCCATACTCAATAGCTAGGACAAGCAAAAATAGGATCAGAGAGACCTATCAGGCCCAAAATAACTCCATGCAGGGCAAGGCTGACTCATGTCGTAAATGAAAATCTAGGTGTATGTGAAGCTCACAGTTTACTTCCAGAGATGTTTCGCCAAAACACAGTCTTTATGATAACTAAGTCCAAATGACTATCCTCTGAGAAGAAATCTTTTACAAGAATGAAAAAGTATATCCTTGCTCTCTAACTTTGTATTAAATAAAAAATTAAAAATACTTTAATATTAGGCGTTTTGGAGTATCTACAGCAAAATAATTTATTGAAAACCAAAAGGGTCAGCAAACTTACATTCAATAAATGCTTTATTTAGGAATGCTCTACTCATGTAGATAAGTAAAATCATGTACATCTAGCATATAAAACAGTCCTTCATCTGTAAATACATGCCATGCCAAATTTGATCTGACATATACATATTCCTTCATAAATGTATAGTTTTGTGAAAATATAAATGAAGCAGAGTATAGCTTTGTTAGTCATGGTGGCATCATTCATACTGGGAAACTTCCCTGGAAGCAGAATGCCTCTTTCTGACTTCAGAGTCCGCCTATTTAAGTTATTTTTAGAATCAATGAATAATAACTATGTTTCCAGAAACACACAGAAGATTCATATCTTAAGTCTTATATATAAAGATAACACGTCCTTGCTAGTAAGAGAAAGTCTTATCTCTAACACTTGATCATTTTGGTTTAGCAGGTCTTAGTATTTGTGACATCAATTACTATTCTGATTCTTTCAGATGGTCAAATTTTCTTCAGCAATTACAGTAAATTAAGAAGAAAAAAACATGTTCTGTAGTGCTTCTGGGACTTTATTATTTTTGGACTCTCTAGATAATGCATTTTTTAATGCTTAACCAACATGTGACTACGCTGTGCTATGTTATACAGCAGAAATCCCAGAGGTAGTAGAGCTCAAGATAGCAGCAGATTTTAACCTGCACTGAGATTTTAACCCTTTTAGACAAAGGTAAACTAGCTCAAGAGGGGCAGCAATGTAGTTTTCCTGAACAGCTATTTCACCTGAGACACATTCCATACATTCCAACACTATGCTTCATGATTGTACGACCTCACTTGGAAAAATATATGGAGTCTGCCGAACAGTACTTCTTTACACCACAGCAGCCTTCCCTAAGCTCTCAATATCCATTACCCCTTCCAGTGCTAAAGGGATCTTCCTGTAATTTAACCTCTTAAAATAGACTCCACATGGAAGGCCTGGTGTTTTTTATTATTTTTAAATACTGGACTTAAGTATGAATGTCACAGTAAGTCTTACCTCCAGTCATCTTTGGTTAAATTTGCCAGGATGTTCATCTCATCTTCTTGCATGAGTCTATAAGCAGCACTTACATGATGATTTTCAAGAACAGAACGATCATTATACAATATTGCAACATCTGACCTAGTGTTAAAAAAAAAAAAAGGCAGAATTTGCAATAGCATCCTGATGATGGCACTAGAGAGGGTAAGACTGTGTACTCTCTATGAGATCTACTGACTATATATATATAACTATGTTTATTTGCTCCTATTGTATTAAACACAGATAAAGTTTCCATCCTAAATGCATAAAATATTATCATTATACAATTGTATATACTGTTTGTGGGAAAGTCATATTATAAATAAAACATCACAATTTAAAATTATATAACCATGACCAAAAATTGTGAGATTTTTAAATATCTTAATTGTAGGTAGGATCAGAGAGCAACAGAAATGCTCTAATTAGGCTACTTGATTACTCTTTGATGATACAACCATTTAAAATGCAACGCATTCACCAACAGAGGGGACTCCACACCTAGCATGGGTATTAAGAAGTCACTACCCCTATTCTGAGAGATGTGCTTTTGTCCATGTCACTCATAATAAGAAGGAGCTGTAAATAATAAATAATTTAAAAACTTCAATTTCATGTTTTTTAAATAAATGACAACTTTTGTCATAAAAACAGTCAAACCTTGAGCCTCGTAACAAAGGAATGGAAGGCATGCTAAGCTGAAACCTGCTTGCATTCAACTGCTTCCTAAAGCCAGACTCTGCTAATGTTAGCACCCTTGATAGTATCTTTCTCCTCTAAATTAAAAACTAACCTACAACATTAAAATTACATATAGATTTTCACAAATTTTTATGTAGTATGGATTCATCATGCTTAGTTACAAACCTCATTAATTCTTGGGGAATTTGCTTCCCCAAGATGTGATTTGACTTGTAAAACAACTTTGAATCTCCCTTCTCTTCTACACTTTCTGTTCTTATAAAACCACCCCTGACTATTTCGATTGGCTCACCTGGAAAGTCTGTACTAGAAAAAAGGTGTGATGATTTAGAACACATCTTACGATGATATTAATAAGGTAAATTCAACCTCTGAATATATAGTATATATTCAGTGCAGCCACCAACACATATGTTAGGACACCAAGTAATCTAAAAAATTAAAATGATTGGAAACTTTATTTAGAGGGAATAAACCGTTAACTACCTAAATAATGAGTATGTTTACATCCAGAATTCTAGTAAAATAATGAGAAAACCTGTGATTTGCCAATCAAACCTACCTTGACCCACTTAACTGCTTATAGCTAGTTTTAAACAGTGCTGATTTTCTCTGACTATGACAGCCATTTCATCAAGTTTTCTCAGGCAAAAGAAGCCTGGAATCACAGCCCTGGGATGCCATATTAGGGCCAAGTTCAACTAGGAGGGAAGAATGAGCTCCATCACAAAACAAATACCTGTTTGCAAGTATGTCCAAGCAAAATTCAGAGGGTAACAGCTTAATTAATTTCCACTTTTGCAATACTTCAGAGCAAAATATTAAGGACAAAAATAGAAAAGTTGTATAAACTTGGAACAACAAACTGAAGTTTATTTTTAGCCAGATTGTGCTGAGGACAAAAGTATTATGTCTTTATTGCAACTGCAGATCTAGAATTTGTTCGTTAATGAAGGGCACATATGAGGGCAAAAGTACGCTATGGATTTAATTTAAGTGTAACCATTGGGCATTTTATAGGTGAGTGTGAGGATGCTTCTGTTCGAAGCAGCAGTATTTCTGGCACAGAGCTGTTGTGTTAGAATATGCCAGCGCTCTCCTGAATTATTTTTTCAAGAGCAGGTAAAGCGGACTCCTCAACTGAGGATATTAAAAGTTTAGTCTAGTGTGAGAGACAAAAAGGATGCTTTGTCCTAGGCTAAGTATCAGGCTAACACATCATCCAGAAATGTATTGTTCAGAGTTTTCCTTTGACACACTGAAAATATTTTAAGGGAGAGAGGTATATGTTGTTGTTCTGGACCAGAGGCTAAGATGACATGCTGTGCCTGCATGGGAATACAGTTAGCCTGATTTTCAAACTGGATTTCTTCTACATTTCTTTATTGTAACTACTGCAGATGCTACCAAAACAAGCTAAGAGAGGACTCTTGGTAAGGATTTCGAAAGATGTACTTGAAGGTTTCTCCCTTTGTACTAGGATCCTGTAAGTTTCATATACAGCTCGAAAAAAAAATGTAACACCTGAAGTAAATGTAGATACATTGCTGCAAATGAACTGGTATTTTTCTGGGGATGCTGTGGAATAAATAAAATTTTGAGCTAAAAGTATCTGGATTTAAGAAAGCAAAAAGAGGGGTGAAGGGTTTTCAAGTCTGCATTCTGAATCTTTTTGAAACCTCTCTTGATGTGTCAACTCCAAAATATAATGATTTCAAGCACTATGGAGCTAAGTCATTACTTTTCACACTGTCTTTGTTCATGTGAGCCATCCCATTAACCATGCAGAGGTCAAGAAAGCAATTTGTAAAATCAGGGATGACCTGGCTGCTTCCTGGCAAAACCAGTAAAAGGTATGAAACAATTCAGATCAATGAGCAGCAAATTTCAGATACAACACTTAAAAGACCGCTTTGCTTACCTTGTCTGAATATGAAAATTGTTCGTGGTCCCAGTATGTTCATAATCATGGACGGCAGCTGCAAAGATCATTGCTAAAATTTCCAGTTCTGAAAGCCAGTGCTGGTAAGTGAAAACAAATCTTAGTCATATTTTCTATAATAGCCCAATTTAGATTAAACACTACAGTACTGGAAATGTTTTGCGTTACTTTCAATTTAAGAAAACTTTATTCTTGTCTTATTCCAGGTAACTATATATGTCCACATGATACAGTAAAATAATTCCTTGCACTTTTAATGATTTCTCTAAGACCAAGTTAATGTCACTAGCAAAGTAAATATTGGTGGCTGAAAATATAAGATAATTCCATGGTATACTCTGTAGCTGTTTTGAGTAAGAAGTATCTAATCTATTAGTCCATACATGGCACTTGCCAAAATATTCAGCTAAAATCTTGATATGAGGTTAAGGTTATAATTTGTCTTTTAGTGAGCAATATATACAGATCATAATAAATTTTAGGTACAATATCAGCATTGACTTTACCAAGGCACATAGCACTAAAATTATGCCCATGGGAGATTTTTCGGTTCTAAATTTTATCACATTTTGTACTAATGAAAAAAAAGGGTGCATAAGGTTATTGTACAGTTACAGAACAAAAGGTAATACAGGTCATGTGTACAAAATAATGCAGACCCTAGAATTTTGTGCATTTTTACACCTCTTGTTAACTGTGGCTGTTCTGTATCACTCTGTTTGTAAAACAACCTCTGTTACTTTATGTTTCAAGTTCTACTCCTTGAATGATAAATCATCCTTGAGGAGAAAATTTACTCCATCTAAAAATGGGGGCAGAAAAATCATATGATAATTAACCCCCACAGTCATATGACTGATGAAGTCAAATGCCAATCAAGCATTTCCACACATATTTAAGACTTTTTTAGTGTAGAAGTAAGTTTCTTTACTAAAGGTTCGAAGAATGATCTCATCCTTATGCACCCGTATATGCACACACATGTGAATGAATGGATATAAGATGTATAAACTGCCAGAAGTAATATAAACTGACAATAATAGTAATTTTTTCAAAGAAGAAAGGAAACAGTCAAGATTCATAAGTAATGTGAAAATAATGAAATGGGTCATTCAGTGACAAAATAAGACTGCTGAGGAACAACAAGTACTGCTTGTTGGTGAAACAGTATATATTAAAAAAGGTCACAACAGAGGAATGAGAATGTACTGTAAGCAGTTCTAAAAATGGAAACTGTGACCTTCAATCGTATTGTGTGTCACAAGAAACCAGGCCATGACCAGTCCTGGCTTTCACAATGTTTTCAACATACCAAATGGAATAGAAACCCAGAAATTATTAGTAACTGAAGCTAAACATAAACTTTTTCTTTATGACGCCTTTTCTAAGATCAGCTTTTCCAGTAACCAAAATTGCTGCTGGACAACAATTTATAAGTAGAAGAGCATTCCTTACAGACAATATCTGTGGGCTACACAGAAACTTCATACAGTATGATATGAGAGCAAGTATTCTAGAGACTGTAGCTGCACAGTCAAAATTCTGATCAGTATTCAAATTGGAGAATCAGAGAAGCTAAAGGATTTCTAAGGAAGCAGAAGAAAGCTCTTAGAGAGACAGTTAAGGAATGAGTTTCTCAAAGAGAGAAAAGCATGTGTCCGGAGGCCTGCAAGACAGCAAGGAGCTAGAATCTGCTTCCCTCCCAGAAGATACTATGCCATGCAGGTGTAACACCTATTGGAAAACATCTATATTGAGAGAGGTTTTCCAGTATTATAAATTCCTTATAAGTAAATAGATGCATTTCAACTTTTCGTGAGCTCTGGCTCAAAGTTCTTTTTTAAACAATGATGATTTTAAAAATGAGTAAGAAAAGGAGTCTCACAATGCACTTATTGACAGTAAAGACAGCTTTTCCTTTAGTTTGAGCAATACAGGTACGTGGGATGAGAAAAGGGATGGTGGGAAGATGATCGATGACTCAAAAGTTCTTTACAAAATGTATTCCCTGGGACTTGGATTCTTAAATCTTTATAAATGCAAGCTTGAGTTATATATTTCAGTTGTATCATCTGGGACTTAATCTCTTGGGAAGGTTAATAGATTGTGTGCCATCTGTGATATCTAACTTTCTAACACATTGATCTGAGGTGGCTGGATCTTGCTTCCTAAGATAGACAGTAACTTTTGGAAAATGCACGGATAATTTTATTTCTTTAAATGTGACTGTTGGAGAATACCAGGCTATATATATTCCAGAGATCATCTAAGGAACCTGAAGGTGCAAAAGTCCATAGACCTTATGAGATTAATCCATGGTTCCTGAGGGAACTGGCTGATAAAATTGCTAAATCACTATTACTAAACCACAATATTTGAGAGGTTGTGGCACTCTGGTTAAGTCTTGCTGATTAGGAAAGGGGAAACATGAACCCCGTTTATAAAAAAGGGAAGAAAAGAAGACCTGGAGAACTACAGGCTGGTCAGTCTCACTTCTGTACCCAGCAAGATCACGGAGCAGATCCTCCTGGAAACTATGCTAAGGTACATGGAAGATAAGGGGGTGATCGGTGACAGCCAATATGGCTTCAGAGTAAAAGAGTAAATCATGCCTGACAAATTTGGTTGCTTTCTACCATGGCATTACAGCATTGGTGGATAAGGGAAGAGTAACTGTCATCATCTACAAGTGGACTTGCGCAAAGCATTTGACACTGTCCTGCACAACATCGTTGTCTCTAAATTGGTGAGTCATGGATTTGATGGATGAACCACCCACTAGATAAGGAATTGGCTTGGTAGACACACTCAAAAAGTTGTGGTCAATGGCTCGATGTCCATGCGGGGACCATTGATGAGTGGTGTTCCACAGGGGTCAGTACTGGGGCCAGTGCTGTTTAATATCTTTTTCAGTGACATGGGCAGTGGGATTGAGTACATCCTCAGCAAGTTTGCTGATAAAACCAAGATGTGTGGTGCAGTCAACATTTTGGAGGGAAGGGATGCCATCCAGAGGGACCCGGACAGGCAGGTTGGTGGGCCTGTGCAAGGTCAGGACCTGGACAGATAGGTGCTGGGCCTGTGCAAGGTCAGGACCTGGACAGACAGGTGCTGGGCCTGTGCAAGGTCAAGTGCAAGGTTATGCATGTGGGCTGGTGCAACCCCAAGCATAAAAAGAGACAGGGTGGAGAGTAAATTGAGAACAGCCCTAAGGAGAAGGACTTGGGGTTGTTGCTTGATGAGAAGCTCAATGTGACCCAGCCACATGTGCCTGAATCCCAGAAATGCAACTGTATACTGGGCTGCATCAGAAGAACCATGGCCAGCAAGTAAAGGAAGGTAATTCTGCCTCTCTACTCCATTCTCATGAGATTCCACCTGGAGTACTGTGTCCAACTCTGGGGCCCCCAAGAGAAGAAGGACACAGACCTGTTGGAGTGCGTTCAGAGGAGGGCCATGAAGATGATCAGAGGGATGGAACACCTCTCCTTTGAAGACAAGCTGAGAGAGTTGGAATTGTTCAACCTGGAGAAGAGGATGCTCCGGGGACACCTTACAGCAGCCTTCCAGTACTTAAAGGGGACCTACGAGAAAGATGGGGAGGGACTCTTTATCAGGAGTGGAGTGATAGGACGAAGGGAAACGGTTTTATACTGAAAGAGAGGAAATTTAGATTAGATATTAGGAAGAAATTCTTTACTCTGAGAGTAGTGAGACACTAGAAAAGGTTGACCAGAGAAGCTGTAGATGCTCCATCCCTGGAAGTGTTCAAGACCAGGTTGAATGAGTCTTTGAGCAACCTGGTCTAGTAGAAGGTGTCCCTGCCCATGGCAGGAGGGTTGGTGAGGTGATCTTCAATGTCCCTTCCAACCCAACCTTTCTATCATTCTATAACTCCAAATATGTGTTATTCTTCACTGGAATCTCTTCAAAGGCTTATGGAGAAGCATAAACTCTGACCAGCCAGATTCTTTAGCAAATGCTGAAATACGGCCGTTTTCCAGGTGCCTATAAAAGATACAAAATGTATGACCTCAACAAAAGGAATCATGAAAAGGATTTTCTAAAACCCAGCTTTTTGAAACATTTACTTCAGCATGTCTTTCAGAAGTGAAGAAGAAAGACAGAAATTCTTTGCAAGATCTGGGAGTCGGTATCAGTTCCTTAAGATGAAACAAAAGCAAAAGAACTTCAAATCACAGGCCAATTTGCAAAAACCACACAGGAATTTAACATAGAATTGCATCGAATTGACTCAAATCCAGGTATTTTTTAGAAGATACAGAAGAGTTAAAAGAGGCATTACAATGGAAATATTCTGGAAACTATTAGCTTGAAAAGCAAACTTCAAATTCCTAATAAGTATGGTTCTGTAGAGTTAACCAGGCAACAGGAAAAAAACCCAACAAGTTAAATAGAACATTTACATGATACTGATGTGTTCTTAAACTGCAAATGACATTTGGGACAGAAATACTTTGCAAGCTGCAGAATCACTAGGCCTTCTTTCAAACACTGGTTTCTATAAACGTTCCTTCTTCTTGGCAAGCTACATCTGTTTGAAGGCACTCTTGACTAAGTGTTGTCCCAGTTATATATATTTCCAAGAACTTTCCAATATCATAATTCAGCAATTCAAATGTGAATATTTAAAATGTGGCCTATTTTTATAGGAATATTTTATAGCAACATTGCAACATTAATGAGATTTTACAGCAAAGTAACAGCAATATAGTCTAAGTTTTTCTGAAAATAATTGTTCAAATCACATCAAAGTGAAGTTGCAAGGTTAACATGCTAATATTTTAAAACTTGAGTTGGAGGGGCCTTTCTTATTCTCCTATGCACCCAGTGGAATAGCATATACTCAAATGTGAAACAGGTTCCTTCATTCTGAGATATACAAAGTGTGTTGCAAAGTAGTTTACTCAATGGCTAAGCAATCCAAATTGACTAGGATATTTCTGGAATTTTGAATCTTGTCCTGCCATCACAAAGAAAATCTGGATGCTACTCTCTATTTTGAAGAGCAGAGGGGCACAGTTACAGTAGGCCAAAGGGATGTCTATAATGTATAATACAACAAAGAGATTTTCTTCCCTGTTAAGCTGATGAGCCAGGTGTATACCTGCAACAAAGGCATGTCTCACATCACTTAACACTTGCAGTTGATCTTACAGTAGAAGACAAGGGTAGGATAGGAATCCAGATGTAACCTCTTCAAGCTTTTTCTTTTACTAAAATACTATTTTGACAGGTGAAGACCATATACAACTCTGGAGTCATCTTGGCAAGAGCTGCCTAGCCTATGATTCAGTCTAATATGGAAGTTCTTTCTGAAGAAAACATCTCAATGCGAAAATGTATCTTGGCTAGTGAAGACTCCAGGCTTCACTCTGCAAGTAGTACTTGTGTTAAAATGAAGCTTTAAAAACTTGATAGCAAAACACTTCCTTCAAACAGTAGAATCAAACCCTGCCATGCCTATGGACTTGTTCTTGCCTCCAGTGGAGTCAAAGGCAAAGATTTCAGTGAGAAAAGGCTTAACTTAAGTGAATGACTGCCATTTATTGTGTATATACTGAAGCACAAACACCTAGACTCAGCCCTAAAATACTGTTTTCCAAAAGTCTTACGAAATTGTTTCATGGCTCTGCAAATAGAAAGCAGACACTATCAATTCCCATCTTTTTATGTATTCATATTTTAAACCAGTGCATTTTTAGTAAAGACAAATCATCCAAAGGCCATTGACAGAAATGTCCATTTTCTTTCAGTCAGCATTTACTTTTGTCTAGCAAGCTAACAGTGACTTCCACTGCAGGTATTAAATCTAATATTTAGAGTAAATGTAATGTTTAGAGTAAAAATGCTTGCATAGACTCACTTCTGTTCCAATGCAAATGATAAAAATATTAGGATATATACTGTATGCAAGAGCAGTCCTAAAAGAGGTTATAAACTGAAAGGAAAAGCAGTTGCAGAGTATTTGAGTACTCCTGCACTGATTCAATATATCTTTCAATGGCCAGGACCTCAGCAGATACTGAAGCTTCCTTGCCTGATCACACCTCCCAGGCTCTGATGTGGAAGTGAAATATTCTCACCTGCCCACTCCTGCAAATGTATCTTTTTTAGTATGATATGTAATACTCAAGCCCAGGCAATGAGAAGCAAAAAGAATTTAAGAAGGAATTTTTTTCTCCCTTTTCCCTCTGCATCAGAAGAGTTCCAGCCTGGAAGAACTGTTGAAACGACATAAAGTTCACAGTCTGAACAGTAGTTTGGAATCTATCTCTGCACAATTTTCAAGGGAGATTTTTCCTTAGGAAAAGACACATATACATATTTATCCGAAACAGCAGAATCTGAGAAAAGAAGTAAATTGAATTTTGCAGCATTTCTTACCATGATACCAGTGTGAATCATTATGTAATGCACAGTTTGAGTAACATCAGCTGCATGGATCAAATTGTGATATGGATTTTTGTATTTGCTGTAACCAACTTCAAGAGCTTCAGCAAAAGAAATAAGATTGGGAACAGGGATCTGGAGGGAAGCAAAAATTAAAATAATTTTTTTTTGCCTCTAACAGCTGCAAATATAATCATGCACAAATAAACATATCACAGACTTTAGTTAACAAACAACAAAAGAAAAATTTTAAATGTAAAGATCTAATATCTTACATGCATCAGGTAGTCTTCACCCAATTCTTCTAGATGTTTTATCCCTCTACATACACCATGCACAGCATGTGGTTAGTGTACAAGAGACTGCAGAGCTATCAATCAAATAGTTTTCAAGACACATCTGTCCGACTGTACCAGGAACACATATATTGCTCGTATAATAAAGGCATGACAGGTAAGAGTCTGATTAGTCTAATGGTTTATCTCTTTTTCTTCACCAGTTTTGCCTCACCTGAAACAAGGTCTCTTTGAATCTGATAGTATGACTCCACTTCCTTCTCTTCTTACAGGCAATGTATGAAGTACAGGCACTATTTAGTCCCATTTATTTTCCCGTATAATGAAATGACATTTTTCTTAAGAGTTTTTTCTTTATTTTAAAGCCTTGCAATCTAAAGAGGGGGACTCAGAACAGGCTTAAGCCCGCTGAGCCAGCAACATTGTGTACTTTCTGATTGTGTTGTCTGTGGTAGCTCTGGTGTAGTTCTGACTTCAAGCAGCCAGAACTCAAAGGGAAAAGCTTGATAGGAAAAGCTGAGTCTGGGTTACTGGTTAAAATTAAAATACTCAAACAAATTTCAGGGTGAGGCAGGATCTTTGAAAGGAGCATGGAGATTTGTAGTGGAGAGATTTTTACATTAAAATGAAACCTATTTCATTGAAATGAAAACTATTATGACGATAAATTTGGCATTTTGATCCATTTTTTATCTCAGTCTTCCAAACCTGGTTATAAATACTCCATATTGTCCTGCAATACCCTGCAAACACCAAGGAAAACCAGCTTTCTCTTTATATACCCCCCAAGTTGGTTAGGAGAGGAAGGTTCAACTGAAACCCCTGCACAGTGGTGGGCAACATATTACAACCTAGAACATGAAAAAAAAATACTTAGGAATAGTTATAGTTGTCTGCCTTATTAGGAATCTTTGTTCCGTGAAGCTGGGACACTGATTCAGAACTGCTAAGTAAATGGGCTGTATACATAATCCGTTTATTTAATGCTTGCAGCATTTAGCTGCTCATCAGCAACATCCCATCCCAAACTAACTTGGAACGCCTCTACAGAGCTCTCCATTTTTCGGGTTGCAGAAAAATTTGCATGCTCTGCGTAAAAGTTCCAGTTGGTAGAACTACCTGCATATTACACTGTTCGATTGGCCATATTCTTTGAAATTCTGCACTGCACTGTACAATAAGATACTATACCAAACATATCCTGGGTTTCTTGTATTTTAAATTTGACATACTGATTTTCAGATACATATTTTTATCTGTGGCTAGTTTCTGACCTTGAAACGGTTCAAGAGGTCATATCGGGTAAACAGCTCATACATCATAAATTTCAGACTGTGCTCTCCACTTGCTTCATTTAGGGCAAATACATCAAAAGACCATTTATCAACATCCTGTAGATGAGGGGAAAAGAAAAAAAAAAACAATAACATTTCCACTCATTTAAGTAGATTTACAGTTAATCAGTAGAAAATATATTTTGGGGTTTTTTGGAGGGAATCACAAAATTGTCAGAGTTGGAAGGGACCTCTAGAGATCATTTAGTACAACTACCCTGCTAAAGCAAGATTTCCTAGAGTACATTCCTCAGGAACAGTCAGAGTTTGATGGTTTTTTATTGTCCAACTCTTCCAAACGCTTACTGTAGATAATATGTTAATGATTATTTCAATATTAATGATGAAAATAGTTGTCCCAGTTATGAATAAAATACTTGCAACATGACCTGTGCAGGTTTCTATGCTTTGAATCAAAGGCCTCATCTTTTAAATTTATGCTAATGTGAATACCCATCCTTTAAATAGGTTATTATGCAATCTCATGAACACGATAGCCATATGGCAATTTGAGAATAATAAAACAGTGTTTAACTTTCAGGGGAAAAGGTGAGGTACTACATTCTCAAGAAATACCATTTTTACTTGCATACATAGCCATAGGAACAATACTATTATAAAAGATAGCCTACAGTAATGCCTTAAATTCACAGCAAATACTGTAATTGTTCCATAAGCTGCAGCTTCTTTTGTTAGCTTTATCCCAATACCACTTCTCCTTTTTTTTTTCCTAAAAAGGAAACAAATGCTGCTGAGACACCGATTACCATACCACTGGGAGCTGATAAAACCATGTCTCACATTTCTATTAACATTTTTATACAAATTTCATCCTATTGCTATAAGAATGAAATGAAATCACAACTAATCAGTGAAACAATAAACAGAATCATATTCCATTAGTGAATTTTTAACTATTAATTTCTCTGTTCTGTGTGCTCAGTTCTGTAGTACTAACTATGGCTAGGGTAGATTCAATAGAAAAATACATTAATTTCATCCAAAAAGTCACTAAACATAGGTACAACTACATTCAAATTCCCCAATGATTAAACTTATTTTACCTTAAATGTTGCTATCACTTCTGCTGGGTAAGCCAAACCAACCATGCTAGAAGTTCTTCGGTACATCCTGAAAGAACAAGTAAAATATTAAGGAATAGTACTCCTTTAAAAAGTACTGGAACAGTTTTTGGTTTTGAAATTAATCTTCCACAGTTTGTGAATTAACACTAAGCTATTTAAGGGTGTGATCCCAAAGGCAACAAGTCTTTTTATGAACTTAAGAGAAAAGTCCCTCTGATGGTATTTTAGTCTTTTATGTTAGTACAGTCTTTGGTACACTTTAGTGTAGAAGTTTCAAAACCATAAAGTTCAATTCCAGAATTTTCCAAAGTCCAGGAGCTTTCATGACAAATTTAGATGTTCCATCTGGATTTCTGTATAGAAAAACAGAACAACTGCAGAAACATAAATTCTGTTTCAAAGGTTTGCTTCACATTCATCCCACCACCTAAGGAATCTTCAACAACAGACACTGTGGTTAAATGCAGTACTTTCTGTAGTAAGAAAACAAAGCTCTCACCTTTCTACAAAAATCCCAGCCTGTACAGCATGCACAATGCTTCGGAATTTGGGCTTTTCTTCAGGTCTTCTCTTCACTATTCCCATTTCCCTTGTGAATGTAGAAGCTAACCAGTCCCGTACTTCCAGCGGGACCGAATCCGATTGGATGTCAGAGAGCTCATCCTCAGTGTCCAGAAGCTTCCTACAACAAAAATTAATAGAATGTAACCAAGAAGATGGCAGACTGAAGCAAAAGGATAAGGACAGTTGAACAGCTAACAAAATTTAACAAGAGCAGGGGGGGGTCATCTGTAGATCTGACTCAACACATCACTAAACGCCTTCTCTACTAGGCATACTGAGGCCACCGAAACTGGGCACAGCAGATATATCTTCTCTGCCTCCTGCTGCTCACATTCCAGAAGTTAAAATTTACTCAAATGCAAGAAATTCCAGTAAAGGCAAGTGAAGATTTTTCTACAAAGATATCACAGCTTTGGTGGACTGGAGTGTAACAATGGGTTATAAAATCCTGAGGACACATCTTAAACAGTGTCTGACATGAAAGTCTATAAAAAGAGGAGCTGCTGCTATAAATGAGAACACTAGGTCCATCTGATAGTCCTCCAAAATGGTATAAAAAATCTGTTGGTACATATACACAAAGTAAATGATATCAAACAGCAATGTTATGACTGCATTCCAATGAACACCCTGTATACACATCCATCATGTTATTCCAGTGCAATAAAAGTGCAAAATAAAGAGAATTAATTCCTTCTACGTGCAGATCTGTATTTCTGTTGAAGGCAGGGTAACAGAATCATAGCAGTAAAGATATTACACAACAATGGATTGTAAGTCAGCTTTCTCAGTTCTTAGTTGTTCAAAAAGTTAGAAAAGTTAAGTATACCTCCTGCAAAATAGAAAAAGTATTAAAATGAAACTTCAACAAAACTGAATTGGAGGACATCAGTTTATTTAGGATAAACATCTAACTAAATAGTGTCTTAGACTCAGCACTTCAATTCTACACTTCTATAAACTTACCAGATGAAGGAATACAACCTTTTCCTTGCTGTTATGTGCCCATAACACTCAGTATTCTGGGGGGCTCGTGCAAATTGCATGAAGTTCAACCAAGCCAAGTGCAGGGTCCTGCACCTGGGACGTGGTAATCCCAGGCAAAAATACAGGTTGGGCGGAGAATGGATGGAAAGCAGCCTTGAGGAGAAGGACTTGGGAGGGCTTGTGGATGAGAAGCTCAACATGAGCCAGCAGTACGCGCTGGCAGCCCAGAGAGCCAACTGTGACCTGGGCTGCATCAAGAGAAGTGTGGCCAGCAGGTCTCGGGAGGTGATTCTTCACTCATGAGACCCCACCTGGAGTACTGTGTCCAGCTTTGGAGTCATCAACACAGGAAGAACAGGGACCTGTTGGAACGGGTCAAGGGGAGGGCCACAAAGATGATCAGAGGGATGGAGAACCTCCCCTATGAAGACAGGCTGAGAGAGATGGGGTTTTTCAGCCTGGAGAAGAGAAGGCTCCAGGGAGACTTTATAACAGCCTTCCAGTATCTGAAGGGAGCCTACAGAAGAGCCAGAGAGGGACTCTTTATGAGGAAGTGCAGTGACAGGACAAGGGGCAATGTTTTTAAATTGGAAGAGGGGAGATTTAGATTAGACACCAGAAAGAAATTCTTTACAGTGAGGGTGGTGAGGCACTGGAAAAGGTTGCCCAGGGAAGCTGTGGGTGCCCCATCCCTGGAGGTGTTCAAGGCCGGGCTGGATGGGGCTTTGAGCAACCTGCTCTAGTGGGAGGTGTCCCTGCCCACGGCAGGGGGGTTGGAACTAGATAATCTTTAAGGTCTCTTCCAACTCAAACAATTCTATGATTCTAATTTGAAAAAAGTATTTAACTGGTAATTTTCATGAAACCACTGCTCTCTGATGATAGGTGATTGAACAATGTGCAGAAATGGGAGAGAAAGAGTTTCAGTGTCTCCGGTTCATACTTAAAGCAACATCTAAATCCATTTTAAGTACAATCCTTTGCAAGTACAAGCTCTTGCAAATCCCTCAACACATAACAGTAGTAGCTTCTCAAAAAGAATTAACTTCTTTCAGAAGCCTAACTGAAATATTTAAGGAAAGGAAACAAGAGCTAGTTGATCATCTTGTAACTATATTTGCTACATTTTCCCAACTTTTAGAAGAATAAGAGTCATATTGGGGAAAAAATGGTAGAAATGGCATTTGAATATATTTGCTAATGACTGCCATTCTTCTATAATTACAGGGAAAGGGCTCACATATGGGTCTACACATCTGAATAAGTGGATGGTTAGATGGACAATATGATGGTAAATTTATTTAGGAAGGGAAATAAATTAGGCTACATCTTGCATCATACAAACTATGCTTAATTATCAGAAATTCTTAGAATGCAATACTCCACTCATTTTATAGCCTGTAAATTTTGTCAATTTTTATCCAACTAGTTATACTTTGATTAGAAAAGACAGTATTTCCATGGGTGTGCACATATAGGTATATATAGATAATATTGTGATTTCTGTGAAATACATCTAATCATTAATCGTTTACTTGCTGATTGCGAACACATTTTAAAGTAACCCAAATAAAGCAAATTTATATGTGAAGACATAAGAAGATAAAATATTTTTATCAGTGATTTTACTTACTATTAAATGCACATATATATATAAATTTACTAAATGTAACAGAAAGAACATTCAGCAGAAGTATCAGAACTTTTACACATTAACATTTAAATAGTAATTCAGCACTTACACTAGAATAATGACAATTTTCTTTTTCATACAATGAAAATCAGGTTTTGATCGGCTACCACTATATTTTTTTACAAGGATCTTTATCTTTTCATGTTGAACCATTTTGCAGCTTGTTTGTTGGCCTCTCGTCTATCAATCTATATCACTGCAGTGAATACATCAAGTAAATCTTGGAGCCCCTACATGCCTGTCCCTCTTGCTCTTACTACTTCCCTTGCTCAGAACTTAACTGCCACAAGGTTGACTTTCTGAGCAGATGTATTATAACGTCACTCTGATGCAATCACTGAGCATTATAACATCATCATTTTTTGAATAAATTCCATAGCACAACACTGCTTATAATAAGTGGGAAAAACATAACAGTTTAAAGTACATATTCAGAACATTTTTATTCCTGATTGTTTATATTATCGCTATTTTAATTTATATCCACTTAGAGCTGACAACTTTCAAAAGCTTCAGTAAAATCAGTGAATCAACAGGAAGTTACTGGTATTTGGGTTTTGCCTGATGAAAGTCATTATTGCCAGATAAGCAGAAAATATATTTATAAATTCTGCATTTTATAATTCTACTGTTTATGTAGACTTCTTGCTCTAACTTGCCACTTTATGAAACACAGGTGAATAGGTAAATTATAATTGTAGGTGATTATTTAGGATTAGTCCTGATTAAAGAGGGGGAAAGGTGAAATATTATCAGAAGACAGGAGCAACACAAAACCAAACATCATAAACCCACTGAATTTCCTACCAGGTATTATAGGGATATTTGCAACATTTTGCAATATAATTTGCAATTGTAAATTGTAAAATGTAATTTGTACATTGTAATATAATTTTGCAACATTTTGCAATATTTAAACTTTTTCACAGGTTCAAAAATGCCATTGGATAAATTAATTAGCAAAATAACAAGTGACCATAGATGTCAAACTCAAAGCTAGGATCTCTGGCTTGGAAAATATTTGGAGTGGAGTAACTCCCCATTCTCCAAATCAACCACAGCAAAGATCAAAGATGGTAGGCATTTACTTTCCATTTTAAAGCTACATAGCTGTTCCACAAATTCAGCCTTAAAGTACAACTTCAATCAATCCCATTCAACTGGGAGGCATGAACTCCAATATCCTAGTTGAATTAAATAAATGTTAATATACCAAGGCACACACTAATTTTTTCTTCTCTCAAGCTAAGCAACACCGGAAAATGCTATTAAATAAAACAAAGAAGATCTAACACAATGCGCCACCAAAAGCACATTTTTTCAAAACTACATACACTTATTTTGCTCATATATAATCAGCCTATTAAGCAGATGCAATACTGGAAGGGATATGCATGGGAAGGAAAGGGGGAGGCTTAGGTTATTTAATTCTATTCGTTCCATGAGTGGAAATCCCATTGACAGTTGTGGGAATAAGTAAGATATGGCCCTGGCACTTCAACTTAGCAATCAATTAATATTACAGTCATTGTAACTAATATCCTGATCTTGTCATAGTACTGTGTTTTTGTCCAAGAATAATTTTTCAAAATTCAAGTAGTGATAATTTCTAGTTCTCTTTTCATTTAATCATAATTTTAAATAAAGTAATGGACTAATCAGAAGTATATCTCTTTTCCATCAGGAATGTATCAGATGCATTATGGAGAAGAAAAAAGAAAAGAAAATTTTTAAAAAAGTAATTAGATAATGGTTATGGGAAAAAAAATTCCATCACTGCTGATCTGTCATGCTGCCTAACAGAGATGGTGAAAAATTTCTAAGGAGGGATTGAGAAGGAGGTATTAGATCTTTACCATTTAGTGAATTAATCAAACTATTGATCAATCCCTTTAGAATAAATTGATCAAGTTTCTCTTCTAGATTTAGAATGCGGAAAGCAAATAATTTATAGTCTAAATAGCTCATTGATATTAGTGTTCTAGTCTCTCACTATCTTCCTGAACGAGCATGAATCAATACATTCAATCAATATTTACATCCTCTATAGTCCACAGCAATTTCCACTAACATCCACTAAAAGATTCTCTTGACTCCTACTGAGGATAAACAAAATGAAAAAAGGATTGAGGAGCAGTTTTAGTACACAAAGGTCTTTCTAAAGGAAGTGATGAATTTACCAACATGTTGTACTCTTAAAATTTAATACATTCTCACAATTGCCCTATAAAAAAACCTACTAATTAATTTGCCATAAATGGCAAAGACTCTGGATGGACTACAGTTATTACAACATCAGATAAGTCACAGAGTAAGGACTATTGCTACTGGAAACATTCACTTTTGGATATGTACTGCCTATTCAGAAATACAGATGTACATATCAAAGACCATCAACAATCTTAAAATTCAAGTCAGGATATTCATGATTTAAAAAATACCATTTTTCAGGAGTACAGCTGTTAGATAATGTGTTTTTTTTAATTCACTTTAATGTGGTGTTCTGGAATCTCTATTGGGCAGGCAGGGACTACCTCAGGGCATGACTCATAAATAAATTAACAGCAATAACTTTGAGATAGAAAAATTCAATAACTTCAGAAAAGTGATGTAGGCCATTTATTAAATATCCTAACTGAACTGAAGAGTTTTACTCAGAATTTAACAGATTTTCAGTGATTTTAAATGTATTTTTTAAACGTAACTTTGATGCTGTTGTAAGCTTCCCCCTCAGAAAAAACCTTTGGCTTAGTACAAAAGATTTTAAAGGCTTATTTTAAGCTTTTATAAGAGTGGCATATACTAAATTAATCTCAACACAATAAGCTTTTTCTCAATAGCAGCTCTTACAGAAGCATCATTTGTAGATTCCCTTAATGGATGAACTGAGTGATTTTCTTCAAATGGTACATTTGCTGCTGATAAAGAAACTTCAAGCAAAGTACATTTAACCATGGGTTGGCTATGGAGGAAAGCAAGAAATACATGCTTAGAGTAAAGTTTACTGAATATTTAACATTATGATTTAACTTTTTACCTAAATAATTGCCACTTCCAATCTCTCATCAACTGAGTCAGCTAAGAGAGGAATTATATAGAGTGTATTTTTCATCTGGCAAATAATTACCAAATAGAGTATCCCATTCCACTTGTTTTATCCTTGTATCATTAGGCAGATTATTTTCTTTAATACTACCAGGGTTTTTTTTTTACAAAAAGACTAATTTTTAAGCTAAATATTGTATAGATCTTTCAAAATAAATTATATTATTGACCAAATGCCCGACTCTTCTGTGAATGAAACACTTAGTTACCTTCATGTATAAATGCACAAATTAATCTGTCTTTTCAAGTAGAGAGATTGGGAATATATGCTTTGAAAAATTTTAACAAATATCTACATGTCTTTGATTTAAGAGAATTTACCTTTCTCAACTCTTGAACCTGGAAAAAAATTTGCTGGTGTGACCATCTTTGCTGGTTAACCTGAATGGATAACACAATCTGAATTAGCCCAATTTCTTCCATAACCAGAGCCTAATAGTCAGTGAAACTATGTGATTCACAAAGTCAGCTAGATTTTGTATGCTGTAAGTGGATACAGAATGTAAATAGTCCTGTGATGTCAAGCAGCAGACTCCTGCTGTAAGATGCACGATGAAAGATACAAGAAACATAAAAGGTGAAGCCTTCACTGAGTTTTGTTCTCATTTAAAATACAAAGAAACTAATATACCTATATTGATGGCTAGGAGAGAGGGAAAGAAAGCACAGGGGTATCAAAGAAGTATTCCAGCTCATTATTTTTTGAGATGCTAATCACTAGCTTAAGATGGACTAGCTGCCATGGGTTCTGTTGCAGTACTGAAAAACTTGAAAACAGCAGGGAACAGCCTTCTCCAGCTTGCAAACGTAACCAAAACTGTGTACTGAAAGCTGCCCAAGAACAGGCATATGCTGACCATTCCTCACCTCAGGATATCCTGGAAACGGGAGAATTTAGTTTAGTCACTGGGCTGTTGCTAAGCTCCACTCACACTTCCATGACACAGAATTCTGTGAGCACCAGCAGCTTGTCCAGCATTTGCTCCTTTCTTTTTTCTTAGACTCCCTGAGACAAAGATACACACTTCCTATCACAAGTACTTTTGTGGTGCACTTTAAGGGTCACGTGAACGTTTGGTGAGCTGTAATGACAAAACTCTTTCTCTTGCAAGTGATGTGATCACAATTTATTTTCTTTTTGCCCACAATTTGAAGATATGTTTGTCCCTGCTTTAAGTCCAAAAAACACAGAAATAATTGGTGCATGAGTGGAGTAATGTACTGGAAATTCAGTATGATCCAATGTGTTACAACAGCAGTCACCAAGCTTGAGTTAATGACCTCCTTTTTAGCTAACATTATGCATATCAGAATGTGCAGTTTTTTAAAATAAGAGCTTTTTCTCAAGAATGACTGTTTACCATAATAATATAATTGAAAGAACTTCACTACTTCCAGAGCTCACATAGAAACATATAACACCACTCACTCTTAATGAGATTTACCTTTGCCTCATGAATCTAGCAATAACCTGTATTTCTCTTGTTGAATCAAAGATGCTCTAAGCAACTGCCACCTATGTACAATGGATCTACCTCATATATTATTGAAAAATGGTCTCTTCTAAGTCAAAAGTTCTCAAGAGTTTAAAGCCTATCAAAAGGGCATGATAGAGCCTCAAGCAGACTAAAAATCATGTATGGAATTGAAAATGTACAGATAAATATCCTCCTGAAATCAAGTCTATTTTCTAAAATAATAAGGCATTTAAAAATTTAATAAGATTGTAATTGGAATAAAATATTCTGATTTTACCCAGAACAACTTTAAAATGCTCTCCACAAGAAGTTGAAGTTTCTTGTTTCATTTGGCTGTGGAATACTTTTTTTAATCTTGTAATTTCCATCTAGATTTTATTTGACTTATTTTTTTCTCAGTTAGCATGAATAAAGACCTTTGTTTACAAGGCATGGAACAGCTTTCATGACTGAATTATCAGGCTGTATTTATTTCCTGTTTGACTCTAAATATCCTTCTTCCACTACCTTGAGCCAAGTGGCAGGTACTAATGGAGAAAACTCCGCAAGATTTGTCAGTATTATTTATAACACCTACTGGGCAAGTTTGAACTTCCACAGAGGAGATCCGCCGAAGGGCTGAAACGGTGAGAGTTTCACTGATTTTCTTCAGCTGCCTGTGAACCTCCACTTTAGCCACCAAAGCACTAGATTTCTTTCAAGGAAGTGTTTAGTGCAGCTTATAACTATTGAGCACTGAGAGATGCATCAGCCCTGAAAACGACTTGTCTAACAAAGTTATTAACTGACACGGGCCATAGGTAACAAGCTCATAGGAAAGCAGCACTTGTATATGTCTGATATCTCTGTGCTTTCCAACATTCCATCAACTCAGAACCTATTATAGGGGATATTGACAGTCATTGCCCCAAACCAATTTTTTGTACTTTTGGAAGGTTATCCTTACTGCCTATCCCTGTTTTTAAGGGGTCTACTCTCAGAACTTCATAGATAAATAAAATCTGTTGTGTGATTTATGGGCCTTTTCTGTAACCCAACTGCATATAGTTTTAGAAAAAGTATGTATAGAAATGAGTATGTGTACATAGTTTTAAAAAATGTGAGCTTATTTTCAGATAAAAGGCCACAGTGTAGGGCAACAAAGCAGCAGACAAAAGGAAAGTAAGAGGACCCGAGAAAGATACTTCATACTCTGCTAAAGAGTTCTAATTCTGCAGCCCATTTCCAGTTGATTGTTGCACTATGAATAAAAATATAAGGTGCTGTTAGCAATTTGCATGTATTTCTATGTGCACACACAATACTATAAAACGATACAGGTTTTCCATTCAACTGAAATGAAGTAACAATAACAGGAAAAGAATGGTGTCTCTTACTGTAAGAAACTGGAACCGATTTCTGAAAAAAAAGGTCAGGCTTACAAAGAGAAAAGTGGTTTTGCTAGACTGATGCCTGAGATTTAATTTTTAAATAGCACAAAGGGTTCCCCAGAGCTCTGGAACAGGCCAGGCTCTGACTTGATCCTTGGATGCATTATTGAGCATGCTCTCTGAGATAACTTGTATTTGTATCTCTTTATTGACCTTAGTTTTGATTTTTCTTTTTGCTTTTTTCATCTCTTTGCCTCTATCAAATTGCAGAAGGTCTGTCTGCAATAGATGGAATAGGGATCATTGGCAAGAACCATTTTATTATGCTGTTTAATAGGATATATATCATGATGGAAGATGCATAAGAAGGATGTACCTAAGCACTCTTTGTTAGTTGCTATTCCTTATCTAGCTGGAGAGATTTTTAAGAGGCTTGCTCTCAGAGGATATGGAAATCTGTCTCCCACAAAGGCAGGGAATAAGAGAAAACTATAGACAGGATTCCGTTTTAGGTGGTTGGTTGAAGCTGAGGTCTTCCTCTGCTTGGAAATGCAAGTAATGGGTCAGTAAATTCATCAGGACAAAATTCAGGGATCAAGCACGGGTTTAAAATAGAAAGCATGGATATTTTCATGTGACTTGCAGAAACTCTGCATTGAACCTTTGGTCCTAAGCCTGCAATACTTTGTAGCCTGTTGAACCAGGCATCATTAAATTTTCTATCTCATAAGCCAAATCTCAGGAACTATTATATCCTGTAAAGCATGCAACTTCCTTCTGGGACTTAGTTAATAGAAGTAATCTGTACTCAGTGAGAGTACTTCATTCGGCTCTATACTACAGCAATTACTCTTATCCATATAGCAATCCTTATGTAAGAAACTTAATGAAATCATTTGAACTTTGTGATATATAAGAAGTGCATGTTCAGGCTCAGCAGGAATAGGCCATTCTGCTTATGATCTAAACTATTATTTCTAATCTACTAATGAGTTCAGTTAACTCAGTTCCAGACTCCCCACAGCAGTAGCTCTGTGCAGGACAAAGAACCTGTATTCTTTGATGGGAATGAGGACATATGTAACCACACAAGCTAATTGCAGCCTCCATTGCCATTTGACTCGATACACTGCTTTTGTTCCTTAAGGATTAGCTTTCCCAGGAGCTGGACAAACCTTCTTTGCATGTTTATCTTGAAATGCTTTAGTGCAGATTTACACTACAGAATAGAGGTCATGCTATTTAAAATTTTATTATCTTTGCAGTTTGCCACGCAAAAGAGTTTACTATAAACGCACAGGTGGCAAATATAGTGTCTCTCTGCCACACAATAAATATCTTAATTTACAAATTGTTTTTAATGTGGAAGTGTCAAAATTTAAAATAGTGCTGCACGTAATATTTTCCAACTAAGAAGTGAAGGTTGAGTCTGCATTTTAGCATAAATTTAACACAAAGACCACCAGAATCTGAATTTCATGGAGACTGCATTAGTCCAAGGAAGAGAAATTAAAAACAAAATCAAGCACTATAAAGCAAAGTAAAAAATATGAGGTATAAAATGCAAACCACTAAAAATAAGAGAATAAAAGTTGAAAAGTAAACTTCATTAAAGTAATTTCACTTCTAACTCTTACTTATAGTACAAGTAATATAGGCAAGAAAATTTTGTTTATATGTCTACATATTTCAGAAATATAGAATATAGGTATGGAAAGTTACACATTATGAAGTATATTATTAATGCATATTTATATAAGGAATGCTACCAAAATTTGTTAGGTTTACAAACTCTGAGGTAGCATTGGAGAACAGAATTATACAATAAAGTGCAAAACAAGATATTTGTCTTGGGTATTTCCTTTCTGACTTAGTACAGTGAAAAATCAGACTATTCTGAAAAGTATTGGATGCAATAAATAAATAAGATTAAACGTTGTTGTGCATTGAGCCATGGAAGAACAAAAGTGTTATTCATATACTGAAGTAGAATTTCTGAAAATAACATTTTCAACATAACATAGTCAACATTATGAGGTTGTAATGCCCCTAGGATTAAGAGAATAGCCTGCGGAGTATGAAAACATTCCAAAACGCTATAAAATTATATATATTTATCTTCATTTGGTCAGTGTAATAATCCTGCAGTGAAGTCCTATGAGAGCAATTAGCTTATTTAAAGATTTGCGTACATCAAAAATAATGCACCCGTTGCTGCCAAAGCCTATGTATTTTCAGGTGTACTAGTTTTCTCAGTGTATGAAATATCTGATACTTGTCTTGATGCTCCCTCACAGTGCCAGAAAGATGTGATTCTTCATTGTAACGATCCTATTCATTTCCACAGAGGCCATCTCAGTTTAGAAAATAAGTAAATCTCGTGTTACTTTCATTGTCCTGGTGCTACTACTCAGAAAGAGCTATGAATGTTTATTTAACCACAGTGTTTGGGAGGTGTATGGAAAGAATAAACAGCAGTTTGTGTTCTTGTCTCCTAATAACCCTTGCCATGGTTATTAATGCAAAATACAGGCTTACACTCTGTCTACTGGTGGTGATGTGGTATTCCATAATACAGGGAAGACAAGACTGCGATCTTGCACAGCTTGCTGAGCACGTGAGATGTGCCAACAAGATTTACATTTAGAACAGCTAGTGAAAAATGAAACTTTATGGCCTCTATTGTGGAAACATGATCCCAAAGAGAAGTGTGTTGATCATTTCTCATATGTCCCAAAGGAGCTGCATCAATTTAACTACAAATACATCTATAAACTAATGTAAATCCACAAATCAACCCCAGATTCAATGTAAAAGAATCTTGATTAACTTAAGTCAGCTAGAAAAACTCATATAAATATATACACAGCGGCATATTAACTACCAATATTTAAAAATATTTAATTTAAATTCATTCAGTTTTCTAACAAAGTCCAGGTCCCCTGGAAGTCACAGAAGATGGTTTGCCCAAGTCTGTACAGTTAAGTTTAATTTAAGTGAATCTGTAAACATCTTCATAACAGGTGAACCCTTCTGAAGTCACTGAAATCCCTAGTGCTTTTCAAGTTGTGTATTTAATTTGGGATTGGCTAGGAGGACACTTTTGAAAGTGTCCCTAAGGATTGTATTGCGGATGCTGCTCAGCAACGCCCCCCTGTTACAACAGTTTTGTTAGAAATTTACAGAATTGGACACGCATGCACTCATCAGTATAAGTGATCCTGCCAACCTAGTCTGTTGCATAATCTCTGAAAAACCGACCATTTGTACCAGCTTCATTTGCTATTGTTTTCATTCTTCTGTTTTCAAATGGGTAGGCTTTTTAAAGCCCAGTAGGAGATGCTCCAAATTCCTGACTGGCGAGGTTTGGTGTGTGAATCACACACATCAAAGGAAAAGAAATAGGGAAAATTTAGAGCAGTTCTTTAAGCACCTTATGAAAAATGCAGGCTTGTAAGGAGAGGTGGGAGTGGGGACAGTGATGTGGAGGTGGAAAGGGAAAGAGAAGACAGGCAAAGACAGACAGTTGGGTCCATGTACAATGACAGACTTAAATGTAGTAGGAAATCAAGACATAACCGCATGTTCCGGAAGTATCAAAGAAGTTTTGGCAGACATCTTTACAAGACCATTCTGCTTAGAAAAAAAATTAAGAGGCCAGCACACTGAAATAAAAACTGTAAGTTAGCTAATTAACTTCAACATAGTACATATCTTAAAATTCTTTCAAGAAGCCAATACTTAGAGGTTCTAATTTAATTGGAGTCAACCCACATTAAAAATGATTGCCAGTAATACTGCCAGTAACAATAATCATAAACAAAGCATCAAACATTGTAAAATAAAAAATCACAGCTTTTCATGAATTTATGTATTTACAGGCCAGATTATAATATTCTGACTCATCTCCGTGAGTATTTCATTCCAAAACAGCCCATTTTTTTCAGTGATACAGTCCTCAGCATGATTATTGGTATGTGGCCTGTGAGGGAAAGACAATCCGTTCTTCAGAAAAATTTTATGACTATACTGGGGACATTTGACAAGTGAGAGAGATGAGAACTAGACAAACTCTCCAGATGATCATTACATCTGACCTTTGGAATCTTCATAGCTTTAACCTTGTCATTAAAAGACCTAAAAGCCACATACGCCACAAAGGAATCTTTTGATGTGCAGACTTTCATCTCACATAAGTTACAATTGCATGCAAAGACCAAATTTTATAAAATGTGATTCCCAACATTCATTCTTTCTCTTTTTCCCCCTCAGACTTACCTGGTTTCATCAATATAAACTGCCTCCAGCACAGATGCTGCATATTCAATGTTCTTTTTTAAATCCACTATATTAATGTCACCCTTTTCCAGCTGCTTTACTAAGCATCTTAATCTGTGAAAAAGAAAATAAAAACATCAGTGCATTGTTTATATAAAATTTTAGTAACTGCATTTTCTATTCAAAATAATGGAATCAACACAAGAGCCAATGTAGAGGTAAAAGGCTGTCACTGCATCGTTTGTCTTGTTTTAAAAAAAAATGGGTTTAGTACACACATAGCAGTGACCAGTTTTTTACAGCTTGCTAACTGTGTAAGATCCATTAAGACATATACATTCCAGCAAGTCAGACAGGACTCAGTAACTACCATCAGAAGGATATCATATTAACTTGTGACATTGCTATTATGCATTTAAATAATAAATAAAACTTTGTCTGTGCTTAGAAGGTTGATTATAATTATTTAATATCCACTCAGTAACTACCATCAGAAGGATATCATATTAACTTGTGACATTGCTATTATGCATTTAAATAATAAATAAAACTTTGTCTGTGCTTAGGAGGTTGATTATAATTATTTAATATCCACTATAAGCGGAATTTGTGTCAATTAAAGGTCTTTAATTTTTATTTACTATGGTTTTGCTACAGAATTTGCTTTTCTCCTTAACGTGAGTTAATGTGGAGCTCCATTGTTTTTGTGTTTACAGAAAATTCATTATACCAGATGAAAGGTGGTGCCTATGGCATTAGAAAAATCCAAATATTTTCCCAATTGTGCTTTTACTTTTAGTTTTGAGAACATTCTTTTATATTACAAACATGGATACGCCCAAAGGAGATTTTGTAATCAGCAACTTGTGCCTCTGTAGCAATACACTTATACAGATAAACTCCTTGAATACCAGATTTTTCCTAAACTGATGAGAAAAGCACTTCTGACACTGCTTAACTTCACTATACAGAGTAGTCACAGCACTGGAGTGAAATGAAGATATTATGAGTAACTGTGTAGAGCTGTGACTACATGGATGTTTAAAGAAGTATGGGTATTTTCCTTCTTTCTGTGCTATATCTCTGAGTTGAAATAATCAGTTTTATATCATATAAGATAAGCATTTCTGTAATTAAAGACACATCATTATTGTAATATAAATTTCATAACATAATCTTTATGTGTATGAAATGTGAAATAAAATTGTGTGAAGCAAGCATTTAGTTAATAAGTGGATTGAACTTGAGTCAGCACAAAGTTGACTATTTTCAGAAAAAATCATGTTTATGACATGAAAGAGCATATATAAAATATATACATAATACGTTACATAGTAATATTCTATATACTATTTTTATTGGGCATATACAATGCTTGATTTGACTTAAGTAAAATCCATATTTTTCTTAAAAATGCTGTGATATTCAAAACAAATCCCTCAGTACTGTTCTGTTGTAAAACCATTGCTGTGTTTTTTCGTTATATTTATTTGGACCTAAGTATAATCATATCCAAACCTGCAAGGATAATTTTAGCAGAGATTTAAGCCCAGCCTCCTCAGTTCTCCAAAGTCTTAATTCAATTCAATTAGCATAGAAAATTCACAAACAAGGCTCTTAGCAACCATATTTACTTGGTATATTACACAGTGCATTGCATATCAATGGAATGACAAAGTTATTGTCAAAACATTTTCTCAGAGAAGTGAAGTGGGTGGATGGAATACTGTGGGAGTGCATCTCCTACACAGAAATAACCTTATGTATGGGGAGGCAGTTCCTGTCAATAACTCCTTCCACTTCAGAGTTACCTATGGACTGAAGAAGCTACTTCATAAATAGATACCTTGCAGTACCCAACACATGCACTGTACCTCTCCTGGGATGTCTACTCCTCAGTAATGCACACAAACACACGTACAACCCCTCCTGAGCACCAAAGCTAAAATTCCCAGCTGAGACTGGCAGCACCATCACGACTACTTACACCAGATACACCAACAGCCGTAAGGTGTTTCTGTCACTTGCACTGTTCCCTCCATGTTTGACTGAGCATGTCTCCAAGTCACACTTCCCAAGGGGGAAGTATAAATCAATTTAAAAATACAACACTTCAGGGGGAAGGTGACACAGGAGGGCAGGCTATGGTAGAACAATATTAGCTCAAAATGGCTTAAAATCTTATGATTTCCAGTAGTTCTACATTTTCTCAGGGCATAGACCAGATGACAGATATCTGGAATCATTTTTACATTTGCATGAGGAAAGGAGGCCCTGGGGGAGTCTTTAAGCCACAATGACCTTGCAATATCTCACTGCGTAGGTGGCAGTCAAACTGATGTAACTTGCTCTGTAGTTATAGTTCATATTCTAGGAGGAATGCAGGACACAGTGACAGATGAGGTAATTTGAAAAAGCTGCTCAGGCAAACTTAAAGTAAATAGTACTGGCACCAGTACTATTTAAAATCTGTCAGTGACATGGACAGTGGGATAGAGTGCACCCTCAACAAGGTTGCTTGACAACACCAAGGTCAGTGGTGTGTTTGACACGCTGGAGGGAAGGGATGCCATCCAGAGGGACCTGGACAGGCTGGAGAGGTGGGCTAATGCAAATTGCACAAAGTTCAACCAAGCCAAGTGCAGGGTCCTGCACCTGGGACGTGGCAATCCCAGGCACAAATACAGGTTGGGCGGAAAATGGATGGAAAGCAGCCTTGAAGAGAAGGACTTGGGAGGGCTTGTGGATGAGAAGCTCAACATGAGCCGGCAGTGTGTGCTGGCAGCCCAGAGAGCCAATCGTGTCCTGGGCTGCATCCAGAGAAGTGTGGCCAGCAGATCTCGGGAGGTGATTCTACCCCTCTACTCTGCACTCGTGAGACCCCACCTGGAGTACTGTGTTCAGCTTTGGAGTCCTCAACCCAGGAAGGACATGGGCCTGTTGGAATGGGTCCAGAGGAGGGCCACGACGATGATCAGAGGGATGGAGCACCTCCCCTATGAAGACAGGCTGAGAGAGCTGGGGCTGTTCAGCCTCGAGAAGAGAAGGTGCCAGGAGACTTTATAACAGCCTTCCAATATCTGAAGGGAGCCTACAGAAGAGCCAGAGAGGGACTCTATGAGGAAATACAGCGACAGGACAAGGGGCAACGGTTTTAAATTGGAGGAGGGGAGATTTAGATTAGACACCATAAAGAAATTCTTTACAGTGAGGGTGGTGAGACACTGGAAAGGGTTCCTCAAGGAAGTCGTGGATGCCCCATCCCTGGTGGGGTTCAAGGCCAAGCTGGATGGGGCCTTGAGCAACCTGGTCTAGTGGGAAGTGTCCCTGCCCATGGCACGGGGTAGAACTCGATGATCTTTAAGGTCTCTTCCAACTCAAACAATTCTATGATTCTAAAGTGATTTGGAATAGGTTACAGAATCACAAAAGGACAAAATACTTATAATTCAGTGATGACCCGTGAACTTGTCTTCTCATGCATCCAAGCATTGTGGAGATGTCCTCAAGGGTATCTGTAGCTGACCCAGTGCAGATCTATCTTAGAACCACAGTATAATTTTGGTTGTAAGTGACCTCCACCTGGTCCAGGCTCTTACTCAAACCAGGGCCATCTTCAAAGTCAGTTCAAATTTCTCAGAGGCATTTCCACTCAAGTTTTGAATGCATGAAGATCTCACAAACTCTCTGGCCAAACAGTTTCAATGTTTAACCTGCCTCATGGCGGACTGTTTTTTTCCAATATCACACTGGAATGTCATTTGCAGCAACTTGTGCCCATGCCCCCCAACCTTTGCTCTGCAATTCCAAGAAAAATCTGGCTCTATCTACAGTACAACTTTCCACTATGAAGCTTGACAAGCAATAAAATTCCCTCATATGTTGCTGATCAGAGACTGGTCAGGTGATAATCAGGAGGTCTCCCTCCAGAATTAGAAAAATTATCTTCCAGTGAAGCAAAATTAAATGGGTTATAACAGTATATGAATATATATTACACATTAAAGCAAAATAGCCACAGAGTTTAAGAGCTGACATTTCAGTAATGAAGCTAACATTTTACTAAATAAAAATATTAATTTATAAGACAAAGCAACAAATTTTAAAATACTCATAGCCCAGCATTCTGCAAGACAAAGAAAACAGTAAAAAGGACAAGGAAAAGTAACAAAAAAGAATTATTACTCCAGCTGTATTGGGCAGGATTTTTGTTTTCATGTAATTAAGTGTGATAAATTGAAAACAAACATGAGAATTGCCATTAGAAAACCTGAAATGCTACTTAAAATTGGAGATAATTATATTACTCTGTGCTACTGTGAACTGTGCTGCTACTATGAAATAATAGATAGCAGCAAGAAAAAACCATAAGTGCTATCTTGTGAAATATAAAAAGAAACTGAACTGTTTTAAGATGCAAAGAAAATTGCATGCAGGGTTAATATGACACAGCATGAAAGAAAGAGATTTATCAAGAAAACAAAACTGATTATTTCTCTTAGGACAAATGAAAAGTGCATTTTCAAACTAGCAGCCCTGGTTTGTAAGGGAGAAAGAGACATCTGCAATTAATAAAGGGAGTGGGTGGAGAACCCAATCTTCTGTCATATTGGGTAAACACCATTAACAGTGCTGTGATATTAAATGCTTTTATGGACAATCCAAATGTGCTCTGCTTCTACTGATCTTTGCAGTGTCCTCGGTGAGGTTACCAGGACCAGTGTTTCTCTCACCTCCCCATGCAGCTGATACCTATGTCCAACTGTGGGCAGCAAACTTTGAGGCCCACTCAGCCACACAGGGAAACCAGGAATTTTACTAGGAACTAAAGCAGAATGTTCTTGATTAACAAATCAAATTCATGGCTCAATTGTTCCCTCCTTCCTCATTAAAATTCTCCCATGTTTAATTCTCCCAAATTAAAGTTTTGATAATTTAGTGTAACTTTCAGGGGTTGTACCAAATTAACAGAGAACAGGTTTTAGGTTGACTGAGAAAGGCTTCCTATGATGGTTTCAATAACTACAGAAAAAAAGGAAGATAAGGAATCAGTGACTAAAAAAGAATTTTTGCAATGTCATCAAGAGAAAATATTTTCTTTTATGGAATTGAGACTTCAACTTCAATAAGTTCTTCAACTTCAACCTTCAACGAGACAAATATATTCAGAAATACTGAATAATTTTCCTAAACACAGCTTAAAAAGATAACAAAGAAAGGTGCCAGGGCTGGGATTACTTAAGAAGAGAAATTGTAAAATAGAGAGGCAGATGAGTTGAAGGATTTAAATTTCAGATTTTAAAGACTGCCTCTTCCTTTTCCAAGGGAAAATAAATTGCTGAGAATAAATGAGAGTTAAAGGTTCAGCTTAATAGTCTTCAAGATAGAGAAGAGGAAAATTCAGCCTGAAGTTAACTTCTGAACCTGAGAAAAAGACCCTGTGTCTGCTTTCCCAAAGACTGCCTTTATCTGCCATGTGAGTCTCTCCATCATCAAGTACTGCAAAGAAACAGCTTTCTCACTTACACATCTGGACTTCACTTAAAACTGTTTTGGAAACTTTGTACAAAAAAAAAGCTGGCTTTTGCCACAGATTCTATTAAAGGGGAAGTAAACTGTAAGAAATAAACTGTAAACTAACCCTGCTTATTTTATTTTTAAATTAATAGAAGTCACTGTTGAAGAGGGGCAATGAACATATGAGGAATTGTTTGAAATTAATAAACACATGCTAATGCAAATTACAGATGAAAATTTATTCATATTAATATTCAATAACCACCACGTCAGTTTAAAAATGATCTGTGTTGGTTAAGTCAACTCCTATTACAAGTTGTAAACCATTATGTTCCTGGGAACTATTTGAGAAAAACCTAGCTGTGTGCCAAATATATTAATTCCTTGAAAAGATTATGAGCAATTACTGACAACATGTTAAAAAGTTTAAGGACAGTACAAAAGATTATTTTCTGTAAACAATTGCTTCATGTTTTGTTTGGACTATTTAATATTGAATAATAAAAATAAGTGAATAATTGTAATCTTGATTATACAAGTGATTTGACCCTCTACATGAACATTACAAACTAAAAATAGGCTGATATGTAATGTGTAATTAAAAGTAAAGAGGAAAGTAAACATTTTCTGACAATATTGTTAGTTATCATTTAAATACCACTAGGTTTTGAGAACTTCAGGGAAGTGGGAAAGCAGTTTTGCTACCTGCAGTGATTCTTGTAATAATCAGCTAAATGATCTCACAACCTTTAAAAGCATTGCTCACTCAGTAGTTCCTTCACTTTCAAAGGCAGAAGTCAAACGTGAACACTCTGAAAAGGGGGTCAATATCCAGCAATTCCAATCATTAAGCATGAGAAGTTCAACTCATCTATTTAAAACAGCCCAATTCCAGAATCCAAGTTGTTTTACACACCTACATATTTGAGATTCAGGAAGATATCTGAATTAGGATAAATCCAAAATGGGAATAGCAAAGCTTCATCTTGGAAAAGTCACAACAAATGCAACATATCACTATTTCACTTGAATTCTAAAATCCCTATATAAATTGCCCAAATTCAAATTATTTTAATGTGAATTGGCATAATTTGAATTTTTTTACTTTTTTATTAAGAACATGCATGTCTAAAATCCTTATCTATATACACCGGTACCTCAAATTAATGTTTTAAAATAATGTAGATCAGAAATAAAAGCCAAATTATAATAATAACAATCAATCATGTACAAAGTCCATTCTCTCATCTTCTCAAGCAAAAAAATTTATAATATATGGATTACTAGAAATATTTTATTATGACAAAGGATGTAATTCCTTTTTTGTGTATTCTGCAAGATAGAAGACAATTACTGACTATGAAAAGGAAAAATACCAGCTACAGTAGTAATATTTGTAATACATGGTTATAAAAGCCAATACCTGAAAATGGGTGAGAGATACTGGAGAAATATTCCAAGTATAGCAACACAGGCTCAGCAGCGCCCCCTTTGGGTAGCCCCTCCTGTTCCCCGCTCCCACCTGGGGTTATAATGTAGCCAGCCCACATGGCTTCAGTAAGGCTAACCTTTACTTCAAGGTTTTTTACATCATGGTAGTGGAAAATATGCTGATACAGGGCCATTTCACCAGTCAAGGCAAGGCCAGCATATCAGTGGAGGGCAAGGATTAGAACTGACAGCACTTGACTCAGACCTTGATGCACATTTCACTTCCTTGAAATCATATAAAATGCAGTTTTAAATGCAGTTGTCTCATATTTCTTCTAATTAGGAGCGCTGTCCCTCAATAAATTCTGATACTGAGAAATGCAAGAAAGATATATCACATTTTCAGTGCTGCAAATGTGTCTTATGAAATTACTTCTCAGTCACCACTGTGTCTGAGCATATGCACAGGAAGCCTCATGGTTACTAAGGGTTTCACGAATCACACTCATTTCATGATTATTTTAAGTGCTATGAGTGGTACACACTGATCTGTAATTATGATTCAGTCATTAGAAAACAAATATTGAATATGCTGGTAATTGAGCCAACGTTTTGATATACCAAAACTTCAATCCCATATTGAAGAATTAAAATAGAAGTTCTCCAGGAATATAACACACATTGAAATCTACACTTTCTTAATGAAAAAGCTCTGCTTTTTCATAGTGATAGAATTATCTTGGCTGTTTAAATATTGACCATGTTTATGCAAGGTGAAGTGGTTTTCCTTCAGGCAGGCATTCTCTATTAGGCTTCAATACATTTTAACTTACTCATCCTATAAATTTTTTACTTAGCACTCTAATACTGTATAAATATTATCCTTCAGGTCTTACTTAGTAACAGATTCAAGAGTTTTTAAAGGCTAAATAAAAATTTAGTCAAAATCCCTAAGTTTTCTTTACCATGTAGCTGCTAAAGAAAGACAGGGAGTCTTGCACAGTTTCCACCTGCCACCATAAACTGACCCAAGCTCTCTAAAGCTTTTTTTAATTTTGGCCTAATTCTTGCCAAACCTGATCAAACAAATTAAAAGTGCCTGAGAAGCCTTAGCATCTTAACCTCAGTAAGGTTTGCATTTGCAGCTCTGTAACATTTCATCTTCATCATCATCATCATCATCATCTTCATCATCTCCATCACGAGCACCAGCTGCTCTGGAGAGACACCCCAGAGAAGGAGGCTTATCTGGGATCCTGCTGCTGCTGCTGTTCCCTGCTGTCTCTCTCTCACCTCCCTGTGTCATCAGCACAAATTCTCACACATGTGAATTTGTCTCACCTTGGTGCACACTCAAGACACATAATGAAATCTATTTCAGCCAAACTTCAAGGGTCTTTCAAAATTTTCTCTCACTTCTGCTAATGAACCATCATCAAAGCTCATCTGGTTCCTCTCTTCAATTGCTTTCCAGGTGGAAGCTTAATTGAAAAATCCTCAAACTTTGAATTTCTTACTAAGCACATAAATTCAGGTGTTTTATCTGTCTTTTATTAGATCCAATCAACTAGTTTTTCCTTACCCTAAACTCTACGACTGTTTCTATTACCTCAATGTCTGTTTCCATTATCTGATATTCCCATTTAACAATCAAACCATGAAATCAAAGATAAATAATGTACAATTTACAGGATTGATTTGTAAATTGCAAATTATCCTTCTAATGGCTTTTGCTGAATATTATTTTTTGTTTAAAGATTGACACTTGACCTACAAGATTCCCCTGAATTGTATACATAGTCATAGAGCGCTAGGCTTCATCTTGAAGTTGACAAATACTTGAACAGTCTATATGTCTCAAAGTCTTCATCGTAATTCACTACCAACAACTAGCTGGGAAATCAAATGTAAACTTGTCACCTGCCAAAAACCATGCTTGAGGATGATAGAAGGCTTTCAGTACATCTTACTTGCTGGAGCTAATATGATAAAAACAAATAAAACACACATAGCCCTTATTCCCACAGCTGTTTAAAGAGCTTTATTTTTCCTGCAGAGAGCAGCTTTAAGCACAGCGATTGAAGAAGCTGCTAAAAGGCAGAAATTAAGCTTCTGAATCTTCCAAAGCAGTCCCCTCCATTATTTCTAACAAAATATTCCATGGCAGAAAGAGGATATCTCTAAACAGAACATCTCATACTCATATTTGAGTGCTGGCTTTAGATTCCAGCAAGAAACTTGCTGGAATCCAAAGCTCTGTACCAGAGAAATTATCAAAGCAGCGCAGACCTAACACATCTCCCACTCTGTGCTTCAGGGGAGCTCTCTTAGCCCTACCTCACAACTCCCAATCATCACGACTTCATCTCTCACACTTGTAATAAAGATCATGAGCTACTTCTGCCCCAGGGATGGTCACAGAGTCATACAACCAACGTAATCCTACTTCAAAGCTCTAACTTGTCATTTGGTTTAGAAGTCCTACTTTCCTACGTATAATTAAAATTAAACACTTGAAGTACCAGAATATAAAAGTTATACTTTTAATATATAATCACACCTTCCAGTTGGGATGACAGAGCCAATTTATCTTGAATTCTGTTTTTAAAGTGTATCATGGGTACTTAGGAACAAATTACAGATTTGTATTATGAATGATTACAGGCTATTGAATAAAATACTAAAATCATTTAAGTTACCTTAGTCTGCCTAAAATGTTGTATAAAAAATATACCACCAACTTAATTCAGATGTCTTTTTACTGAATAATTAACATCTCCAACACATCTATTTTCTGTAAAAGAATTTTTCATTCCAAAGACAGAGCAAGACTACAGCTTTAGTACAACAGCTGTAGTAATCACAGTACAATTTTGCTGCAAAATCATTACCACCACAGTGGTTCTGAAGAAAGGATACAGTACGTGTAATGTATAAGACAATGTAAAAAAATTTGAATAGGGATTTTATTTAAAGTTGCAATACTGCAATTAAAATGAAGAAAAAAAAAAAATGGAGATGCTAGAATCCAGCACTCTATGTTATGTGTGAAACTAACTTCTGGTATTTGGAAGTGTTAAAAATAACTGTTCTGCTGAAGAATTGCCAAATCAAAGTACTTCAAAGTAGGTTTGGTAATGAAAAGTAGAACATTAGAAAAGCTTAAACACACTGTATAAATGTTTAAAAGAAGAAAGATTCAAAAGGGTGAACTCTTCCCCTATATTCTTTAAGAATGATTATAAATAGGATGAAATGTAATATGACCATTCTTATTTACACATGTGAGCTTGATTTAGGATTTGTCTACACGAGAAACTAAATTTGAATTAAGATCAGGTAAGAAGCTGAAATTCACTATCTGTCCTTGAAGAGCTCTATTTTCGAATATTTCAGGATGAGCAGAACTAAACAAAACCCAGTCTCTCCAGCAAATCAGGAAGAATATTTTTTTAAAAGTTACTCTTGAACAATATCACATTAAAGCCATTATCTAGCCTATAATATATATTTGCTATATGCATATTAGTTTTTGTTCTGGAAACACTTGTGACAGGAATTGTAGCAAACCAAATAAGAAATCATTTGCAGTCAATGTCTGGTATACAGGTGCCAGTTTCCTCAGCCTGCGAAGTGCCTGGCACCTCAATATATGGGGTTCAGGTTTTTTGCAGGTCTGGAAAAGCAAACTGGATTAGTTGCTGGTGTTTCCTTTGTCTTAATTCATGCTACCCATAAGAAGTTTGCAGTATTCCTTCCACATTTAATAAGAACAGACTAATGGACTGTGAAAATATTATGGAACAGGCCACTGTCCTCACCACAGACTTGCATAGGTTTTTCTCTACTGCACTCAGGACTTCAATGAGTTTGGGTCTTTTCTCTTACACATCCCACAAAGCGCTATAACTTATCTGTCCCAACAAGATAGACTAACCCCAACTGCTCTTCACATTTGCCTGATTTGAAAAAATGCTATTAAACCAATCTGATTATCAGCCTATTCACTAAAATACCTTCCAAATTGTTGATGTTCCAGGCTTGAAGTGGAGCATAGTGCAGAATCTAGCATCAAAAGTGTTCCTTTTGTCTTGTTTTGTTTAAACTGAGAAAATTTAGCAAACATAGACTGCAACTTACCTCCAAGATATTATTTTAATCTTTTGTTTCTCATCATTTAGGTAACTGACTTTAATTTGCCCGTTTATTACACTTTACACATATTGTAAGAAAACCGGATTGAAAATTCATAACTTACTGCTCAAACCAATCATGACAATATTCAGAGAATATTCATCATCAGAGTAACATGGAAACTAGAGTCATTCATCAAGAATTTCACAGCAGATAACATTTGACTTAATAATCTCTCTTTCTCTGGGTGAAAGAAACACACTAGAAAAGGTATCTCTCAGACTGAATGTGATTACAGCAGAATTTTTCAGAATATGTCACAGTTCCTATAGAAGAGACGTATTTGCTTCTTTATTTTAGAAAGAACATTCTTTAATTAATTATCACTCTGCTCTAAGGAGCTACACCATTGTATTACTGACCCTGCTAACTAGAAGATCAGATCCAGCATCCTTTCTAAGACAACGTACATGGGCTGTGCTTTATAGAGCACCTCTTGTGCTCTTATAGTAAAAATACATTAAAATAATTGTTAAAAGTTGCACAGTTCCATTACTTTCTAAAAAAAACCCTACACCAATTTAATAATGAACCACATAACTATATTAATCCAGCTACATTTAATTACTTGTGAAGTTGTTTAGAAATGTCCTGGTTTTTATCTGCACAAATGCTGTTCCAGAAAGACCTTTCAGCTAGAAAATTACTGGGCTTCTAGGCAAGCAGTGTTTTTTTAAGAAATTTTCAAAATTGGCTTTTAATAACATAAAATTCTGTTCTTGTCTGTGCCTTTCTAGGACTCAGAAATTAAAATCTGAATTCTTCAAGGGAGTGACAGTATAACATCCCTAAATGTAGTCCTCTAGGGATGTGAAATCTAACCTGAAAAGTTCAGCTCACTTATGGTCATGACTAACATAATTGTTAAATTGTGCTTCATCTTTCATAGCTCTACTGAATGAATCACTATCCTTTAGTTTCTCTGCAAAGCCTTGACATTCCTTTCAAAGAATAACCTGGCTATATTTTATTTTCAAAATAGAAAGCTAGTTCTTGATTCAATGATATAGGATAACATTTGTTTACACGCTTACTAAGGATTTAAGAAAAGCTTGTGTGTATAAAAAATCAAAATAGGCAGTAAACCAGTTTGTTAGAAATTGTAACTATATACTGTGATTTACCTGTCATATTCTCAAACAACATAGATTTGTTTTCCACTGCTTTTCAGATTTTGCTATCGCTACATATTTTTCCTCAGTTTTGAAATCAAAGTATTCATTTTAATCTAACACAGCATTACTCAGAGAAGTAAGCCAGTAGTCTGCCCAAGAAAATCAAGTCAGTTTTAATACAGTAGCAATCAATCCAGATGCTGATCATGAGGGAGTGCTTACCTGAATAAAGACCATAGAGAAATACTAGAGCAAAGCACAAAGGAGTATTAATTAAAGCAAATGTACAGGTGCTTTGTCCAGTAGTCTCCTATCGATATATTGCTTTCACCTGCAGATATCTACATAACTTCATGAGTAATTCAGCAATGCAGGACATTCTTGAATGGATATTGGTGAAAGGAGAATTAAGTGCAATGCTTAATACTGGTTCAGTTCTGATTAATGTGGTTTTGCATGTGTATCTTGATCAAATAAATTACAAAAATAAGAGTTCAGGGTTAATTGAGAGTGTTTACAGCCCGTTTCATTGTGATCATTGGTATGAAAAGCCTCTAAGATTTTATTGTCATTACAGATTGTGAGTAGTCACGTTAGAGTGCAATTTCATCCTGGAAAGATAACGTGAAAATCACAGCAAATCAGATGGATATCGCCTTTTTGGGAGACCACCACCCTTTCCTAGGTCAGCAAATGACAGTAACTGCTAAAGACTGTCTATGTGCTTATATGGCCCTAATACCAGGGGCCAGGACTCCGGCTGGCTATATGCTATGCAATGTTCAACAACACTATATTTGACCATATTTGGAAGTGAGTATTCTAACTATTTTATATCTATCTCAGCTCATTATTTCAGTGGGTTTTTGTGTTTTCTTAATGCCATATTTTGTTATTATTGACGACTAGAAATTCAATTGCAAGGAACATTAGAGGCACTCATGGACTCGAAGCAATTCTTAAGTTGATTCAAGGATGTAATTCTGAAAGATGCGTGAGAAATTCCACTGTTAACATTGGCCACAGATTTCCATTTCGTGCAGTGATGCACACACAAAGAAAGAGAGACCTAAAACAAACTACATATCTTACCATAGTGAGGATACACCTCAAAAAAAATTATGGAAAAGCAAAAAGATTGCAAAACACGCAACTGGAAGGTATATATATAACTATGCTCCTGCTTATTAAAAATTTGTAGTGCCAAAATTGTTAGAGATATTCCCATATATAAATCAAACACACATTGAAGTAGAAAAGGTGCACTCACCATGAAGCTGGGGGATCAAATCAACCAACAAAGAGATCTAAATCTTTTTAACATTTTTAACATTTAAGGCAAATGCAGCAGTTATTCCTTTTTAGGAAACCTGTGTTGAAACGCCTGATTGATTAACTGAGAGTATGCAAGAAAGTCAGGTTAAAGCCCTCCTCTGCCACAGTCAGCCAAAGAATATAAATGAAATGTGAACAAGTCCAAGACACTGACATTTAATACAGTAACTAAACTACCAAAAATGTTTATGAATTTTTTTGAAGAAACTTGCTCAAGCTCAATAACATGAAATTGAAGTGAGATATGCAGGAACAATTAATCCTTATGAAAAAGCAGGTATATGTGCACCCAGAAAAAAAAAGATATGATCCATGGTATAACTGTTTGGAGAATAAAGGACTGTAAGTATTTTGTATCATTTTTCTATTCATCTTCAGGTTTTATTATCTTTGAAATTTGCTGTCTGACAAATGTGATTCTAACTTTGCATAGATCAAAATATATCTTAAACTACTTCTAATATTCTACTTTTGGACTTATGTTAAAGTAATTTACATGAAGAAGAAATTTAAGTAAAATCAATGCAATAATTTTCCTCCTGTAGATCCTAGATCAGGTATTAAGGAAATGCATTTGTATTATAGTGAATCGGATTTATTGTGAAGTTAATCCAGGGAGTAATTTAAAGTATGCTTTGCCATAAAATAACTGGTTTCTACTCTTGTTTTCAAAATGTACTAGTACATAAATACTTGTTTAAGCTTTTCATTCACTATGATTATTATTTTGAGGTCATGCCAGCTGCATTTAGTTTAAATTTTAATCCAGAATAGTTAATCTCGGAGTCTTTTCTGGAATACCCTTACTAAAGTTCAAACAGGAGCACCATCAAATGAACAAACACAAAATAGCAGAGTAAGATATTCTTACAGTACAAAGAAAGAAAAGTTTTCAAAATTGACCTCACAAAATGGCAAAAATAACCCTTAAAGAAGATTAATCAAAAGAAGGTCTAATAATTTTCTGCTAATAGAATTGAAGGCACTTACTCAAACAGTTACTCTACTAGATTCTGATATGTTGAAAAAAGAGGTCTTGGCACCTCAACCACAAACATGAATACAGAAATGACATAAAGATTTACTAAACTTTCATGACTCCATTTATACTATCTAGTTATCTGACATGGATTTCAATTATTTTTGCAGTAGGAGGAATTAATTAATCCTACTCAAAGGCAGAATAGCTTGACATGCAGATACATATTTGATCATAGATTGACATGAGCCCCCAAATCTGACAACAAATAATTTAATCACGCGAATAATTCCTTTGTGAAGCAGATTTCAGAGTTTTATCTCTGTGGCTAATCACCTGTAGTTACAACCAGGCTGTCCTAACATTTTAATCCAGGCTGCAATTATTTTTAAATTAATTACATTAATCTCACAAGTTTAACTGCATTGTACACCTACAGACCTTTTCCATACAGAAGCCTATGAAAGCTGCAGAGCAAAGTGGTTCAGATTTTGTTAAACTCCAGTACTCGTTGTTCAGTTTAGCCCAAAGATATATAGAATCATAGAATCATAGAATTGTCTAGGTTGGAAGAGACCATGAAGCCAATGAATTGCCATTCATCTTTCCATGAATGCCAGGCTGCCTCCACTTTCAACCAAACACCAACAAGCATTTCCCTGCTCTCTCCATGTGTTCCTGCCAGGGCTCATGAATGCCCGCTCTCCACATCCATGTTCCAGTCATGACACTTAATCTCTTTAGTGTTCCCTCTAATCTTGGGGTAAGATATACAAAAGACAGTTTGCTCCTTCAGACCTTCCTTCGCTTAGGTCCCTCAAAATTTTTGCTCTAAACTAAGCCTGGAGCTTTACAGTTTTGTTTCTTGGGTTTTGGTGGTTTTTTCCTGCCATTCAACTCCCCGCACTCTAATAGACATACCAAAGAGGTGAACTGAGGAGCACTTGCATTAAGAGGACATTTTCCCTCACCTTACATTTCATCTACATAATACACTACACATAACTGTATAGCTCACATACTGAAGAATTTTATTAATACGCAGCTACACTTTAAGTTTAGATGTATGATTGGATCATTTTTTTTTCAAATGTTTATCTACAATGATTTAAAAGTAACACACTTGTAAGTTAACAACAGTCGAGTCACTGGGCAAGGCAGCTTCCTATAGATTATTCTTGTTGAGATCTGCTCTAATGACGATACAGGAATTTATTTTCAATATTTAAGTGATGAAAAGCAAGTAAATACGAAACATTGTATGTTCTCTAATACTGAAGGCAACTGTTTCCTAGAACTTTATCACTCTGCAATATAATGCTGACGTCAGTAATAGTGTTAGTCATCACAGGTCAGAATTTTAGTTGGCATGAATCTCACAGAACACAGAGGAGTTACATCAGTTTACATGAGCACATGTGTTTTCATGTGTATTTTGGTATAATCACATGAAAAAAACTAATCTATATTTTCTAGGTGAAGACTAGAACTGCACTGATATTTATTTTTTTTTTAGTTCAGTGCATATTCAAAGTCATTGAGCAACTTAATTATGAAAACAGATAAGAAGAGTTGTTTAGAAATATATTATCTCATGCCTATAATAAAGATATACAGATTAACAGTTCATGAAAGCTATTTTACTGCTGTCACCAATGAAGCACAATTTGTGCTTTAAAAGGACTTAATTTATTGCTTTCAACCAATGTTTCAGTCCTGAAAATACATAAAACCATAAAATATATGTGCATCTTCTTTTCACAAACGGCCTAGCTGACAAAGAATTCAAGATGGACTCCTTTGAAAATCCCCAGCAGGAGCAGAGTCAGTGTCCCAAAGAGCCAAAGAAGCAGGCAGCTGAGCCAAGAGACTGGTGTCAGTATGGTGGGACTCGGGGACTCGTGAGACAGAACAGCGCTCCCACGCACAGCAGAAGGATTCATTATGTAAGTATTTCTCAAACAACACGAGTACCATGCTGCCTTTTACTATAACCATATCTACATATTGGAAATTGTGATTTAGCACTAAACTTCAGTGAGAACAACCTTTCCTTTCCTCGCTGCTATTTTTGTTACATACAAAGAATCAACTTGATCGGAATGGCTGGTTTCTGTTGCAGTGCTGGTTGGTTTTTTCAGCAATGTAGCCTCTTTCAAGCTCCAAATTATAAATTTGATGCATGGCAGAATAATTTTGAAATGGCATGAAGCATTCTAAGAAGGAGACACATCATCTTTAACAAAAAAATTATTTGATTTTGCAGTCCTTTTATGCACACTACATTCAACTCTACCAGATTTCTACTAACAGAAGGCTAAAAAATGATGTTTTAAACTACCAGTTTCAGGTGTCTTATAAAGCAATCGTAATTTTCATTTCTTTATTGGTGGTGGGATAAATGATACATTAAGCATCATTGTGTTTTTCAGTAGCATCCTTTATAACACTGTAAATTTAATACATGTAAGGCCTAAGTGTCTGGTTTGGAAATTACTTTTTCTTCAGATTTGCTCCAATGTTTTCTTAGGATGAATAAGGCAGTTTTTGACTTGCCTTTTTGAATCTTTTCAGTGCTTCCCAATCCCACGTTTGTAAAACTGTGGCACTTTTCCAAAACATATTGTCACATGAATCTTATATAAACAGAAAAATCTCTTTAAACAGTATTTTGTGGACCTACATCAGTGAATGAACATGGAAACTTTTCTTTTATAAATAGGATTACAGGAACCCCATAAAAGTCAGTTAAGAGGTTTTTCAGACCTTTTAGAGATTTTGAGTTTTAAAAAGAAAAAAAGATAAATGTGTTATGATAATCCTAGTCACAAACACCTATAGAATCTCTGTTTATTAGACCTGTCATTGCATTTAACTAGCTACTCATAATTCTTAAAAAGATAAACATGGCTGTAAGATGGATTCATGGTAGTCTGCTTTCTCTATTAATAAAAAAATATCCCCGCAAGTCCTCTCTTGGATTAGATGGTATAATTATGCGATCTACTAGATTGTTTGCCAGCATCTTCTTATAGAATGGGACTGGTTTTATTTAGCTGCCAGATTTAGTGATCATTCTGAAATTTAAAATGAGAATGTCTAATTTTTTAGTAATCACAGTAAACAAGTATATTACAGTGGTTTTCCTGAAGTCAAATGTTCTATTCCACATTCAGATTTTACATAATCTCAATATTTGAGATTTATGTTTACATTTAATGCTATGGAAATTCATATAACTTAACACAGTAAACAAAAAGGTCGGAACTTCCTCCGACCTTTCAATATATTTCAGAAAGAAAACAAAAAAGCTATTTCTGAATAATGTGGAATTTATCAAGTAGGCTTTGAGTATGGATCTTTTTCTCTACCAAAATTTAACTGAAAATTACACAGCATCAGAAAAGCTTTTGGGTTTGAATAGTTAGTGTATTCTTAGGAAAAGCAGCCTGCATGTTGTCAAAAACCTCTTATCAATACAGCACAGAGCAGTGGAAGCATTTTGCAGTCACTTTGCTTTTTTCTGAATGTTTGCAGTGGTACATGACAGAACAGCTTTATGTCTTTGGCAGTTGATTCTCACATGCATCAGCCTCTGGGCCATCTGATAAGGATTATTCTGCTTCCCTAAATCAGTAAGTACATTAGACCTCTGCTTGGCTGACGTAAGTATGTATCAGCCAATTCCCGAATGCCTGTTTTATCAGAGGAACTCTCAGCAGCCCAACAACAAACAACAGTCTGATCCTAGTTCCTAGTCTCAATGATTTTATAATCCAGTTCACTCATGGCCACTCAGACTAGGACACCAGGATGGAATAAGTACCAGGATGTCCAGCTATGAAAATAAGCATAATAACTCATGATTCTGTAGTTTCTTCATGTGCAGACTTAACGCAATTGACTCACCTTTTCAGAGAGGACCAGGTAGTAAAGCATCAACCAAGAAGGAGGAACAAAAATCATGTACGTAAAAATTCATAATGAAACTTTAAGCCCCGACCACATAGTAAGAGCTATTTGCACATAAATATACATATTATAATACCTAAGCTAGTTCCACTTACAACAGAACAGGTGTAATTATCCACTTATATCAATAGATTCACAATTTCATCTAGTAATAACTCCATGGAGTCAGCTAGACTGGACACGTAATTGTCATCTCTCTAGAACAGGAGAGGTGCCTTGTCTTGTGCAGGAGACTTTTGTCTTGTGCAAAAGTACCTGATATAAAGATTTGGATTTCTGCATTCTATACCTTTTGTGAGGAACAGCAATAATTATTATTAATATTAATTATGATACTTAACACGTTCTGATCCCATATTACCAGCATATGTTTTGAAGACAAATTTTCTAGATCAGATTATTGAATGCATTTTAAAAGATAAATATCCTGGAGAATTGGAGCATATTATATCTACGACAAAGAAACTTTAAAAATTCCTGAAGACAGAATGTAGATTTTTGTTCTTGTTTTGTTCAATCATTTTTGACAGAATGATAGAAAAATTCAGCTTCAGTTCTTTGTCTCTAGAGAGACACACATCAACTGAAAATATCTGCGGATGTCAGATTGAAGAATGCTTGAAGAATCATAACTGGCATAATGCCAAAAGATCTCTTGAACTTTAACCTGCCTATCAATACAGAGAGCTGGCCATCAGTATCAGCTGGAGAGCTCATGTAGCTGAAAACATATGGGACCTGTCCAAGTGGAAAAAAAAATGGAAAAAAACCCAACAACAAGCTACTGCCACAGCAGATAAATACTTTTTTTCTATCTCTTTTATTTGAGATGGTTTTCTACCTATCGCTGTAAAGGAAGCATTTCCAAGGAATTACATATAGCTGAGATACTGGAGGAATTGGCTTCCTCCCATGGCCCAACAAACAGTGCCAGAAGTCACTTTACTTTCTCAAGCTAGGTCAAAGGAAAGGAGCCAACCTCCAGAGCAACCCAGTCTGTCTTCAGGTGTGAGGTCTGGCATAAGTTCAACTCTGATATCATGTTAAAATTTCAATTATTAAGGAAACCTTAAATCAGACTTGAAAAAAGTATTAATTAAATGGATAATCAACATTAGATATGTAAAAGGAAAAAAACCAAGCAGTATTCATAATAAAACTATAGTATACCACAACTGATACAACCTCAAGCAAGGAAATGTTTACGTAATAAGAGAAAGGTCCCTCTTATACTGATTTTGCTCTAAATCCTCAGCATTTAAAGCTGTGCAACCAGTTCAGTCTGCAGTATGTACATGTTTGAAAGGCATGTAGCTGGGAATGCTTTATGCCTGTTTTTCTGTCTTTTCTGTCTCTGAAATAGAAGGAAAAGCAGTATAGGCACATAATTATGGAGAAGATTAAAAGCCAATTAAATGCACACCATAAGATACAGATTTTCCATTTCCATCAGCCAAAAAAACATATCAACCTCTTTTAAAAGCCAGTGCATACAAATAACGTAGCTGCTTAGGTCATCTGGAAAGCTTTCTATACAGTAAAGAATTGAATTATGGTTTCCTGTTCCGTTACTTGCTGTCTTTGGTCAGTGCCCAGGTGCACAGAAAAGTTTTCAAAGTAATGTTTATCACTAAAAAAAGAAAATGCTTGAGAGCTACAAACTGGCTAGCTTCTTCAGCAGGAAGAAGAGGATTTGCTTAATGTTGCTCTGGCACACAAAACATAAATCTGGTCTCAGAGAGAGATGCTATATAATCAAGTCTTTTGCTTCTTTCACAAATTGTGCACTGCCAGAATTGACAGAAGATTTTACAAGCCCTAAAGTGCAAAGCCTCCTGTTTAAATATACACGTACACTTTTAGCTATTAGCTCTAAAATTTGTGTGGCTTTGCTCCTTTAATATTGTGAACAAGACAAATTTTGAATGGTCTGTTATTTATCAAAGTTCCCGTCAAGAACAGCTGCTGCATAGCCAGAACTGGAGAGGGGAGAGCTCAGTCATGTACATTTTACCCACAACAGCAGCAATTACGTGTATAAGCAGTTCCATTAGCATCAAGAGGGAGACGATGTAATTACAGATTTGTACAACTTGGCCTCAGAACAAAACAAACGCAAAACCAGGAATTCAATTTCTGATCAGTCATCTTATACATTAAACATACATTATGCCCACAAACAGGGGGCTCAAATCAGTTATCTAATAGAGGCATCTTGCACCATTGGAGATGCCCTGGATTATCTCACCTGGTCCCCAGCTGCTGCTCCAGAAGAGCGCAGGTGTCCTGCAGATCCTGTGTCATATCTGCCAGCCCTGGGTGGATGTCTCAGGCACCCTTAGGTGTCTCAAATGTCACTAGGAGCCTGTATTTGAGCTACTGACTCAAGCCTAGGCTGCCATTTCTTTACAGGTTAAGCAGACACACGTTCCTTCAGATAGAAGATACTCAGTTCAAAAATCACTGAAATCTACTTGAAGATAAATGGGAGAAGGGTTACATTTCTTCAGAGACAGAGAGTGTGTGGGATGGTGCTACTGCTGCAGTATGACATAAAAAGCCTGGTCTCGTACATGTGTTGTGAGGAGAACAGAAAAAAGAGAGAAAGCCAGGGAGACAGAGACAGAGAAAGCGTGTATATACTGCAGTCTTCTGAGGTGCCAGGAGCACAATTATTCCTTGTTCTGCATGATTTTTCACCTTTTGCAATTGATTATAACCTGGTTTAACAAAGGAGACCTCGTCATTTACTACCAGGTTTTATCTTGCTTCTCAGTCAAGCATGATGCCTGATTAACATGCATAGAAAGCAACCTACACCATAATCTTTTTTACATCACCAGCATTGTATTAAAGGAGCACAGATTAAATCCACCTCCGTTGCTGGGCAAATAATGCACTGGCCATAACGTAAATGGGAACCAAACCCATCAGATAAAATACAAGCTGATTTTTTTTTTTTTATTGTTCTCTTTTGAAATCAACTCTGCAGTCCTTGCTTGGACTCAGTGCTCTGAATTCAATTTATTAGTCACCAGGTCTGACTACTCAGCTACCCTGGGGAACATGAGAATGGTCCAGTGCAAGGATCTCCCTCCTCCCCTTTCCTATCTCCCAGAACTAAATCCTCCCAGTCATTCCCCTTGCCCCTCTGAACTGAGGACACAGGCTGTGGTTGCCAGGGGAGAGACTGGTTGAGAATTTTTTTTCTGTCATGTGTGTGAGACGGTACGTGTCCCTGAGGAACCGGACATCACTGCTCATCACGACCGAAGCCGAAATCTCACCTGTCCTTCTCATGGCACCTGCTTATTTGACCTTAAATTCCCTCCAAATCACATCCAGATACTTTCATGTGAAGATGGGAAAGGAACTAAAGCACAAACTTGTTTAAAAGTTATGATTATCTTAAAGACAATTTTCAGAAATTAGCTAATAATAAAAGGCTACATAAAATGATAGTATCTTTAAAAAAAGGCTTATCACTTTACCTTGTTTTTTTTAAAAAACAACATAATTTAAAAATTCCATTTATCAAGTCCAAGCATGTTTCCAGGCTCTATGATTGTATGTGAGGTCCAAAACTCATACTTAATATACAAAGCAAGAATATTTTTAGAGAATTCAAATTATATGAAAAAGATGGATATTAAGCTAAGACTTATAGCTGGGTAAAAGGAATCAGTGGCTGAGAAGCAACTGAATGATCATCTAAATGGGTAATTACTGGAATGTCCTGGCTGGATTTATTGAATCTTTATCTTATGCATCCCCACTCTAACCTGGACTACAGGGAGTTCAAAAAGTTTAGCTGACAGGAGGTACATGCCTTAGCTCCCCTTTGCTGCAGAGTTTCATTTGTACAAAATTATGGACTATAAATTACGCACAATACTTTATACCATAGGCCAATTAGAAGACTTTATAAAACCAACCAAAGTAACAGTTTTCGTCTGTAGAATTTACAGACATCTCAACGGTTTATCATATATTTGCAGTGATCATGGTATAAATATCCTTATAGGGATGATCAATAATACTTATGACATTTCCATTTCATGAGGTTCTGAAAATCATTTGAAACATGATACAATCATGCAGATATGAGTGGATTGATGGCCACTGTACACAATATCCTGAAACATAAACTTCTAGTATCTTTTTTTTTTATTTTAAGAAAACAACATTTGTTAATACAATGCCATTTTTTCTATGACAAACCAGAAAATTAATGTGTTCACCAAAATACTGGTAGAAAACATCTGTGGTACAGATGCAAGTAATTAATATAGGAGTCTTATATGTTCAAATTAAGATATTATTCTGGTTTTGAGATTCTCATTGAAGAAGAGAGCAGTTCTGTTCTTTCACCACTATTCACTCAACACTAAAAAGTGGGAGGAAACCATCTTATGCTGCTGCAGAGAGCTTCCAGCTACTAGAAATTAGTTAACTTTGCTTCCAGCCTAGGGCACTACCATTGCTTTATAGAAATTTTGTCCTAAAAAATTGTTATAGAAGTAATATAAATAAACACGTCCTTCTACCTTTACACACAATCTATTCCACTAAAATCAGACTAAGCATCAGTAAGACAACAAAATATTGGTCTCGCACTAATTCAGACACTTGTTTCAGCTCTTTTAAAATCCCACCAACTCTCCCATACTTCTGTCCCTCTTAAAGATGTCAGAAATGTCACCAACCCCACGCAGCACGGAGTCTGGGGTAGCTGCATAGTGGAGACCTGAACACAGTTGTCCCAACACTGAGGCAAAATCAAGTTTAGCCTGTATTTCTGAGAATACTTGAATTGGCTCTGCTGCAAATCTATAATTATAATATTTACAGTTTTCCAAAGGAAAGAAGTACTATTTATTAAATCAGAAAGTCTCGTTTGTGAACAATGGAAAATACTACTAAACTGTACTTTTCAAATAGTGCCAGCTATTTAGCTGCAGAATTGCACAGCATACCATATCACGTCACTGGAGACTAAAATAAAACCTTCCCAGAAACCCAAGTGCCCTATAATACTAATTTTAAGAAGTTCCGCAGTTATTCCAAGCAAATCATTTTATCTAAATTTGGCTATTAGTTTCTATAGTCAAACTGATTTTGAAAAAGACTGTATGCTTGGAGTAAACATTAGAAACAACACGGAACAATATGTTTTCCCTGTGCACCACATGAGCTGTATCTCACTGAGTATAAGCAGATATTCTTTTCATTTGGTATTCTGCTTTGGCACCAAACTCCCAATAATTATACAAAGGCTTCTTAGCCACTCCATGATGTCTGAAGAAGAGTCTCCATAGCAATATGTCTCTGAATATGTTTCTAGAGGTTAGAAAGTAAAATTTGAGAGCTATAAGACCATAACTTCAGTTGTACAAAATACTTCAGAGTTCTCTTCAGTCCAAAAGCCCCAAAAAAGACAAAAAGGTCCCACTCTTTTTACATCAGGACCCATCCATCAGTCTGGCATATTCATTTTAAGTTTTGCTTATGGTTTTGATGCTATAGGCATTGCTGAAATTTTGTTGTAATAACAGGTGCCAAAATAAAATAGAAGCAAAAGACAGAAAAAGAATGGTACATCAGCAAAAGAGTATAATAGCAGCAAAACGTATGAAAGTTCCCCACTCCCTGAATTTTCCTTTCCTCCCTGACTATTTTCAGTGGAAAACCTGAAAATATCAGAGTCTCATCCTGCTGTTTCCTGAGACAAGAGTAATCACCAGTGTTTCACTAAAAGTTAATTGCCCTGCCATTTTTTATTTACTTTCGGCTGAGAGATGCACTTATTCATATACTGTGTTTGAATCTGCCAAGAAAACAGAATATGCTGAATCCATACTTAGATTTCAGAAGTACCTAGAACTCAGAGCACGGTGGGACAGGGCAGCTGCAAAGGCTTGAAAGTGCTGAAGTCTCATGAATCCTGACAGAGGAATTCCCTTCAAGGTCAGGGACACCTATGTCCTACACATTCCCCAGCCAGAAGAATTTCTTCACAGGAAAATAAAATACAAAAAAAATATGTTGGGAACAAGAAAAAAAAAATAAATAATACTGTTCATATCTTGTAGTAACTGAGAAAAGGCATTCAATGCAAGGGGAATTTTTTTCCTTCTCATCCTCACATCATGTAATATTTACATAACTCATTTACTCTTCTTTTAAGCTGGGAGATACACCATGTCCAAATGCCAACAGTTTAAATGATGTCTTACTCTGAATTTTAAAATATAAACCTCATCATGTAATTTTTATCCTTTTCAAGAATGACAGGTCATGCCATTAAAACCATGAACCTGACCCAGTGATTTTCAAATAAAAGGATATAAAACTGTTTTGTGCTTGGTATTAACTTTAGAAACTATTCATGTGAATAAAAAACATAATTTAAAAAAACCCATTTTTTTAAATAAAAATATGGTGATTTTAGACTACTTAGCGGTTTTAGAAATAGTCTAGAATTTCATACAGAATGTCAAGTCTGATTTTTGAATTTTCAAAAATCAAAAATAAGTTCTGACTTCAAAGATGGTTTTCCAAAAAAAAAAAAGAAAAGAAAAAAAAAAGCACATGCTCACAGAGAAAACATATGTTATGTGAAACTAACCATTTTGTGGAAATCTTTCATAAAAATAGAAATCTTGCAATCATAAATGACTTGAAAGAAATACTTTCAGAAGAAATCTGCAGTCAATCTGTCACATACATTTAATCATTTAGTTACAAGTAAAAGGCCCTACAGAATCAGCAATGAAGCATTAGATCTCCTTTTACAACCTGTGTGTTCTGCTCTGCCATCACCCTAACTATGCCACCTTGGAAAGTGCTGCTCTATTGTCAACAAAATCTGAACAGCAGGTTCAAGTTACTAACATATCAATTAAAAGTTTACTAAAAACTCTACAGAATCCTACCAATTTCTTATTCCTAGTTAAAGACAGAACCTTTGTTAACTTCTCAAAATTTAAATGTTACCTAGTTATTTGGCTTCTACATTCAGTTTTGAGCTAAAACCATCAATTCATATAAACATAGTAATAAGAGGTTCTTCAACATTTTAAAATTAATACATGATTAAGAGTTTCTATGCTGTAAGTTATCTAAATTTCCTAATTTTTTCCTTTTAATCGTCAGAAATTTAAAATAAAATAGAAAAATATTAAGTGTTTGAAAACTAACCTAGGAGTAAATTCTATATAAACCTCCTTGCCAAAGAGCTGTATGAATTTCTGTTATTGTGACAATGTACTAAATTTATTTCTTGGGAGTTAATTTCTTCATTTTTGTTAAGACAGTTTATTTTCATAGAATTTAGCTGTACTAAAATATGAAGATACAGAGTAGAAGAGATTGGTCATATAGTGTTGTTTTTGGTAGATTAGATTATATTTATTTTCATACCACTTTCTATCCAAGGATATTGTGACATTTTATAAACAAGTTGAGACTTACACACCAAATTTTATCTTTGTTCTACAAATAGGAATACTGAGGAACATGAGAAGATAGGTGCCAGGGGTCATGGGAAATAGGACACAACTCTTTTGCCTCACAGGCTTATTCTTCCCACTCTGTGCCTTGTGTTTCTCCCATACGCTGAAAAACCAACAAGGAGTCACCTGCATTGCCCAGAATTACAGTTTCATGACACCACAGTGATTGACTACTGAAAACCACCTGATGGTGAAATCTAGCTTTTGAATGAAGTTAAAAATGTTTCCTATAAGCTCTGGTCCACTCCTTAAATCACCTTTCTGCCATACTCTCCACTAAGTTATCTCTATTTTGCTTAACATGGTCATACTACTCTTCAGCTTAAAAAAAAAAAAAAAAAAAAAAAAATCATTTCAGAGGAGTTCATTGTGCCAAATCTATCAGATGGTTAAATATGAATGAGGAGCTAACTTAAAATGCCACATTTCATTGCAAAATTAAAAAAAAAAAATCAGTTATATAATTTACATATTTTCTTTCCTTTATGAATAGCAGAGGCAAGTGACAAAAAAACAGATTCTGTTGTAACTCCTACAATACAGTAGATCCATAATATTTGCAGGTAACTTATATATTCATTGAAGAAACTACAATACTAATATTAATTATGAAAAATTAGGAAGAAAAAGGTTGACAATTTGAGGTCAATTTAAGGTACTTGATTATAATAATCACTTCACTCTAAAGTTATGTACTGCAGATTTCTTGTAATTAAATCAAGGATCAATGAACATAGAAAGTGCATCAACTTGCGAAAAAAAAATTGCTTTTTTTTTTTACTTTCTTCATTCCTTTTCTTTAAAATTCAGTAGCTCAACTAGTCCAAGAAAGACAAATTTGTTACTCAATGCAAAGGAATTTGGAGGATATCAAATGTACATAGCAATAACCCTACTGGAAACTACACTATAGGTAACCCACATATAACCATTGATCTGTCATAAGTCTGTGAAGTCAATCTTTTCACTATAAGAAAATTACCCTTATCATCTTTCCTAATTTTTAAATTAAAGACAGATTATTCTAGAGTGCCAGAAACATAATCAGTCTGACTAAAAAGTATTGATTTTCAGCTGCATCATGTTCAAAAGTATCATGATGTGGTACTTCAGTTTTCAACAAATTCATGGACCTAATTGTAACTCTCCAATACTGTAAAATACAAACTTTATTCTTGAAAGCTGGGGCCATTTGAATGTATGTGCACATACAGAGCTAGTAACTGAGACCATCCTTGTTTCAAGTGACATTAGCAGCTCAGTGCTGCTATTTGTTACCAAAGTCACTTCTTTTTCTAGTAAAATAGGCAAGCATAACATGATTTTTTTTTTATCTACAAATCATTTTATACGCAGTATGCTCAAAAGAACAATAACGTTTAATGTTTCATTTTTTCTCAAAGCACATGAGAATAATTGCCTGATTCTTGCACAAGATGAGATAAATACTTCAGGATCATTAAATGACACATATCCTAATTTTGTTAAATCTCTCTTTCTAAATTTGTCTCTGTTACACAACGATTGAATTTCCATCACCAGTTCTACTGCTTCTTAACAAACAGCAACATTAGCCCACAGTTACTCTCTTATTTATTAAGTCCTTAAACAGGTTGCCATATTTTAGGTTAGATGTTCAGAGATATATCAATGCCAAAATTTGCTTTCATAACATTAAAAAAAAATTATTATGCAGAAATAAAATTGCTTTCAAAGCTGCTGGGAGATAGGCTGTATGTAATATTACAAAACTTCTGAGAGTGAGCCCGTTATTGTCAAACAGGACAAACAGCTCTACAGCTGAGAATGAATGCATGACATTCCTCACGTGCAATATTTCCAGTGTTTACAACTATATACTACCGACCTCAGGAGCATTCTCAAGACACACTTTTAAGAACATTTACTTGTCTTTTAGTATTTATGTGCCAAGGATAGGAACCCCACTGATAGGTACTGATTAAGAAATTCTGATTATTTAGACACATTTTTCTTTGGAAAAGTATGCATAATTTATTGCTCTGAAATCTTGTCCCCACCTATAAATAAACTCCACAGAACCAAAATGAAATATGTATCTTATTTCACTATGATCTTGAAAAGTTTTTGTACCTAAAATATGATAATTTTTCAACTCCTGTGATGACTGCTTGTCCAAAATCTTCATCTGCAGTGCAGATGGGGGAAACTCCACCCACAAGCAATGGTAAAGGCATATGAAGCCACTAGTGGAAGAAGTTTCCTGAAACTATCAGAAGTCCCCCACATGCCTAAGGAGGAACAGATAAAGTACTTACAAGCAGATGCCTCTTGCCTTATTGTCTTTAATTCAATACACCCAGATGTTAAACACATACTTTTCTGCTATGTCAGAGGTGCATATTGTTTGACAGTAAATCGTATCAGTCAGCAAACAAAACACAGAATTAGTCCTTCTATCAGCAGGGTATTTAACTCTACGATCAAGACCAGCCTATTTAAGACAACAGCCTACATCTATGTTTAAACTTCACAGATTTGAGTGTCAGACAGATAGATGACCTTACCTATTCTGATGACTTGTATAAGATTTTGCAGCTGCTCTTGGTCAAGCTGAACAATGATCACCAACTCTTTCCGGTTTGCTTCCTCCTCCAACAATATTTTTCAAGCAGAGATACCACACAGATTTTCTTATTTATTTTCTGCAGACCCCTGGGAGGTAGAGCATAGAACCTCACCAGCTATGGACCACAGACTACAACGCATGTGCTGACACACAGTCGTACCCGGTGGCATGTCAGGACATCTTTACAGAAAAACAATCTAAGACTCTGGAGGAATTATTTCAAAAACTTCAATACCGCAGAGTTTAAACTTAATTGATTTATGCCTTATGGTGCAATGGCATTTGCCTAATTGTGCTTTCTCAGTACTACACAAGAAATGGACAAGCTTTCTCAACAGCATGTTACATTATTCTGCAGAAAGAGAACTACTGTATTTCCCCCAACGTTCATGCCCCAAAACTCAGTAAACATGATGTATTCTCTTTGATAAGCATGTTTCATGGCAACATATCAGCTAAAGAATGTGTTATTATTCATCAAGATACAGATGATAAAGTCAGAGTTCTTTAGCTAACAATAGATTTTTTTAAAAAGAACAACACTAAATTACCTTATTATCTCCACCCCTGGACTCCAAGGATATATCCTCTTCTTTCAAACTCAGCTGAACAATAGCCTTCAAAAATCTAATCAAAGTGGGCCCTGCTTTGGAGATGGAGGTAGATAAGACCTCCAGAGGTCCCTTGCAACCTGAATTATTCTACAATTCTATGACTGTCATGACAATAGTCTACCATTAGTCTCCATTGTCCATTAGCTTCTCACACCAACCACAGGGGACTGCTAAAAGGCAAGTGAGTCTTGCTTTTCTTGGCTCTCTAGTTGATGAATCAGCTTATGGATGGGAATCAAGGAGTCTTGGTTGGTGCGATATTGCTGCCAGCACACCGTTGTGGCAGCAATCGGCACCTGTTGTTCTTCAACCCTCAAGAGCCCCAAGGGGGTCCTCAAAGAGACCAGGCAAGGTAGATAGTCAACTGTTGAATTTCTTCCATCTCTACAGCAGCTATACCAAAAGCTCACTGGTACCCTTTTGGGTCCTTGAAATACCCTCTCCTGAGGCAATCTATGCCAAGAATGCATGGTGCCTCTGGGACAGTCATAATGGGGTGCTTTTGTCACTAATGCCCTGTTAGACTTACTTCAACTTCCAATACAGTCAACTGTTGGGACACTTCTGTTGCTCCAGAAATAGATATGTCTTCTGCCCCTTTATAGCTTGATGGCATTACGGTTCACTGTGCACTGGTGTCCACCAGAGCCTTTTATTCCTGTGAGCCTGATGTGCAAGCCCATCGAATCCATGCAGTCCACTGTTGTCCCTTTCATCCACCTGGAGGCAGGGACCCTCTAGCTCTGACTGCAGTATCCAGCATCAACAAACGGGTTTGTGTGGCTCTTCCTGTAAGCAAGGTCTTCAGATTTTCTTTCTTGTTAGACACAATAATCATCGTGAAAAGATTTATATAGGAAAGAATTTTGTATGAATCAACAAGCATTCAAAAAATGCCTGTCTAGAAGGAATGAGCAAAAAAACTAAAGTCCCCCCAAAGTTTGCCAGTATACTGACAATATACATATATAAAACTGGAGACCAATGAAAAGTAAATGTTAGAACCAAGGGAGGAAAATTGCAGTGCTGGCAGCTACCAAGAAGTCATTTGAATTTGTAGCTCCTAGTAATTCAGAACATACATTAAAAGCATACTGATTAGCCGGGGAACTATGGAATCATAGGCAATTTAACTTTTTGGGTTTTGTCAGGACTCAACCAAGTAATCTCAAGTGCTTTCTTGATGGACCATTAAAACAAGTAGATGAATTAGGTAGAGTAGAAATTACATCACCAGATTTCCAGAAAGATGTGGACACTGGAATACCTGGAAATATAATTTAAATTGGCTCAAAAAGGAAGGTAGTTTTGAGAACTAAAAATTTACATGAAAATCATAAACAGAGCAGCATCGAGATGAGATGATATATCTCATTAGCAATGAGATTGCTAATATCCAGGACAAAAACTTTTTTTTACTTATTATTTAATAAAGGAAAAACATTGATGACATTTTGAGATTTCAAGCCAGGTGAGAACAAAGAGGATTTAAAAGGTATTGCAAATGCACAGAAAACAACATTATTAAAATAATCTCACATGCTTGGAGATTATGAGAATTATGAGAATATGGAAATGTGAGAACATTTTTCAATATGCATTTCAAGGGGAGAGAGAGCTGAAAATGAACACTACTGAGATAGACTTCAGGGGAACAAATATTCATGCCAGCATGTCACTAAAAAGACGCCTGTAATTTGGAGATGCTTAACTACATCTTGGAAAAGAAAGAGAGCATTACTTCTCATATGACTTTGGTATAAGGAAAAAAGGAATTAAGTTTTTCTGTAACCAATCATATCCATGGAAAGTAAAAATTGCTCAAAGAGGGCATTAACTGGAAGCTTAAAAGGCTCAATGAAAGAGAAAAGTTAAAAATAATTAAGTATAGATTGGTTCACATTTGACTAGACTGACAGCATCTACAAATATTTTGAGATCATAAACAGAAAAGTAGAATAGTTATTCAATATGAGACTTTTACATTAATAGCCTGAAATTAAACATGGAAAAATTGAGACTGAATATCAGGAAGGCTTCCTGGCAGTGAAACAAACTGGGCTCCCAAGGGAAACAATGGAATCTACATAGCTTTAAACTTCGAAAACTAGACTAGACAATAACACTCAGTGTAGTTTGGCGAATATTTTTGCATTGGCAAAAGATATAGATGCATGACTTTATACTGGTAGGTCATTGCCATCCCTGCTTTCCATAATTCTTTGAACAAATACATATGACCGCCACCCCCTACCAGCTGCACAGTCAAGAAAGTTATCTGTCTCTATTTTCACTTAGATTAGCAAAAATTGCAGTCACAGTTCCCCCCAAAAGACCCATCTTTATAAGGAAGTTTTAGTTATTCAAATGAAATTCACAAAAGTTATTAAATTCATAGTCAAACCATGAGTTCGCGTTTGTTTTGTACTATGGTTTGCTTATATATTGAGATAGAATAAAAATAAATTACTTTAGGTGAAGTTTAGCCTATGATCTGATGGTTTGATCTACTAGCTTGAAAGTTAACTGTGCTGCCAAGTAAAATTGTTATGGTTTTTGTGCATTGTTGTCATGGTGACTACAGTTGGTCTATAGGTGTATTTTTCTCATTTAAAATCTAAAGAGATATTTTTAATAAAGTCAATGGGAAAATACTTTTAGTTTAAAGTTTAACCATCCTGTTAAATATTTCCTCTTAATAATACGCCAAAACTTTCTAAACCCTCGTGATACTCATTCCTTTCAGCACACATTGTTTTCTTTACAAACAGAACATTTTATGTTTAGTGCCAATTACTGCTCTTGCTTAACTTCCATATAAACCCAACTGACGTCAGCAAGAATGCACAGGTGTAACTGTCAACAGAGCAGCAACTCGAAGTTAGCTGTAGCAAATTAAACAGTACACTATGTACTAATATGCCATTAAACACCGTGATTTTCCCAATTCAGAATGTTTTAACAAGTTGCATAGTTTATTAATGTACCTTTGCATATACTTACTTACATGGTTTAAGTCTTTGCATTAACTGCTAAGAAACAAAGTTACCTTGTGTGTCCTAAATGAAGAAAAAATATTAATAAAATTGCCTGGAGCAAAGTTGTTCTGCCTGTTATTTATGTCACAAAGAAACGAAAGTTAATATTCATGTACTGGCTAATTTTTGTAACATGGAAACATTTTGCTTTCCAAAATTAGGTAGTTGATTCGGGGTTAGTTATAAAAACCTCCTGTTTGTTCGAGAAACAAAACTGAACTGGCAAAATATTTGAAGCACTGTTCAGTAACTATCATGAAACAGGATTATAGAGAAAACAAATCACGTAACAGGAATATTTATTCCTTAAATGAAGAAAAAAAAAAAAAGACACTTAATAAGAAAGAGCTTTTCATTCTGATGAAAATTAGAAGGCAGAGCGCTCTTGTAATACAGTAATTTTGTACCTTTTAAACCCGTTGCATTAATTCTTACATATTAAGATAGTATTACAAAAAGTATTATAAAAAGTAACAGTGAGAAAGTGCTAATAAATCCAAGGAAAACATGATACTTATTTGTGAAACAGAAGGTTTGATGGCACTGTAGTTAAGGACGTCTTGTGGCTTCTAGAGCTCTGTTTATATTTCCAATACACTATGCAAACTTTCTTCAGCTAAAAAAACATGCAGTAATGGAACCAGGGGGGAATAGGCTATACTGTGAACAACTATTCTGTGATACTGCCATTACAGCGTCATGTCCCCTAAATGGATAAGAAATGTGTAGTCCATCTTCTGGATTTCTTTTGCTGTACGAGGGAATCGCACATCCCTGCAGAAAGCAACACAAACTTAGACTGTCCTTTAGGGCTGAAAGTAGAGTTTAAATAGTAATAGGTCTATTATTGGCCCTAATTTCACTACAAATTGGCATTATATTCAGGGATGTCAGCATAATTAAATACACAAGGGGAAATAAATTACTGACACAAAAGTGATAAAGTTTATCTCTGGTTTAGAGGGAACCATCCTCAAGATCAATATTTTATAGAATCTTGGAATAGTTTCCATTGCAAGGGACTTTCAGAGGTCATCAATTCCAACCCCCCTGCAATGAGTAGGGACATCTTTAACTACACCAGGTTGCTCAGAGCTCCATCCTACCTGACCTTGAACGTTTGCAGAGGTGGAATATCTACCACCTCTCTGGGCAACCTACTCCAGTGTTTCACCACCCTCATTCAAAAAAAATCTTCAAATTTCTTCATAGTTTTTACTATTATAAATACTGTGTATCCATGTGAATTATTTACCATAATGGTGAATGTGGTATATTAAGACCTTACTTTGCACCAGTATTTTACATAGAACAGCTCTCTATCCCTTCTGCCAGAACTAACTTCATATGGCACCAAATGGGGTTATCAGTGATCAGTATCCAGTGCTGTGATCGTACTCTATTCTTCCCTGTCATTCACATGCCCCTTCCAGTTTCTCCAGACGGGTCCTGGTAGGGTGGTCACAAGGTGAGTCAGCTCGGCAGTCTGAGCTGAAGAAAATGAAAGCACGTTCTGCAACATAGGTAAACAATAAAGGGTATGGGGCTTCCCCCAGCTCACCTGCCTAAACTGACTCACCTCCTGGCTACAGCTGCATCTTGCTGTGACAGGGAGGAGAGGGAAACACACAGCCAAGAGGATGTCAGTGTAGTCCAGGTGTATTGTGAAACTCTTAATAACATTGCAGGGAGTTATTCCAACCTCAGTGGGACATACAATAGGCTGTTTCTTACCAAAGCTATCCCTATAATAGCATACAGATAGGCGACGTTTTCCTGAGAACAGTGTGACTTTCAGTTACATGGCAGTTAAGGTGCTCACTTGGCATCCTAGGAGTTATTGCGCATGTGTGCAATGAATAATTGGGGAATTACATTCCTTTTAAATTCATATGGCAGTACAAACTGATACGCTGAGAGGCTGGTGGGTGTTTCTGGATTATGGGCCAACCAGTTTGATACCTAATTATCTTCACCTTTGCCCATCACAGTTTACATATGTATTTAAACTTGTATATACCCTCATAATTCTGTTTACTTCCAGCAACAGGTTCAAATCACTGTGGTTTTTTGTTCAGTTCCTCCTTACACACAGACTCAGAGTGAAGATGCCAACAAGTTTAGATGCCATCAGAAACTGTATCTTGAAAGGAAATACACTGTTTGAAAAGTCCCATTGCACAAGGTCATACCTAATGTCACAATGAGAAAACGACTGCATTAGCTGAGTAATCCTTGTGATCTCAGTAGAAGAAAACCTTGCCAGTGAATGTTTCCAATGCCAGTCTTGACATATTTCTTTTCCACACCTATATTTGTAGAAAGATTGTTTAACTAAACATTAGAGCCTTGAGATGTGCTCACATGCAAGACAGTCTCTGTGTACGCTGTAGCTTAGATTAGCTACTAAACCACTTCTGTCTGGGAAAAAATAAAAAGGTAACACCGAGAAATACAGTAGACAAAGTTGTTGCAAAAGAGAAACTGGTAAATATCTAAACTATAAGGAAGAAACTCAATATTAACAGAGTGTAAAAAGCTTCAATTAAGCAGAGCAACAAGGAATTAAAAGACAAACAGAAAGCTGATTACAATCAATGAGATCAAAGGGACCCTTTCAGCAAAGCACTTAATATGAATTACGGAAGAAAGAGCAGAACAGCTTGTAGTGCTGATTTTCCCATAAGTCTATTTTAGTATATGCAGTATCCTAATCAAGTTGTCTTCAAGTGATAGTAAATCAACAAGTAAATCTGCTTTTTAATCCATTTTGTACCTTTCTCATCTATCCTGGGAAAATTTCAAAACTGCTGACAGGCCCAGCATGGAAAATCATTACTTAGTACAGTTTCCCATGCAACTGTTTTCTTACCTGTGCATGCACTAATGATCAAACAGAGTTCTTGCCCACACTTCTTTGAAGAGGGCTGCATAGCACTACAAGCAACTTGGTAATGTTATATAACTATTTGTAATCTTTCACCCTTCTGTGAGCAAATATTAGTTTGAAAAACAACAAAGGTAGAAGAATGCTGCTCTTCAGAAAATAACTGGTCAGAAAATATCTACTTTTTACATTGCTTACTATAATTTTGCTAATAAAGTATTGAATGATAGCCCCTATAGTATTTCTGAAAGCATATCTGGGGACACGACCAATTCCTGCAGGGAAAAATGTAATAACAAACTGACCACTGAACATGAACATCCACATTTAACAAAGATTAAGAAGCACAGAACAGATTTTCAAGCACTCTTTCAGGATATTCAGTTTTGTGGTCACAGCCTTAACCCAGACAGACATGACTTAGAAATAGTGGACAGCTCATGCTCCACAGTGAGCTGTTCATTCTCTATTTTACCAGTATTCCTTGAAGGGTTCCTGAGCAATCAGCTTTAAATGAAATTGTTATTCTACCAAAGTGCTATTCTGAATTCACAAAATTAATGTTTTGCCCTCCTTTCTCAGAATATATCAGAATCATAAAATACCTTGGGCACACTCATATCTGAATAACAAACAAAATACAAAGATGGTGAGGAACAGCCCAGGCCTCAAAAGCTTTGTGATTTCTCTTTAAAATACTCACAGGATGATATACAACAGCCTATGAAATCTTTTTTTATGGAATGTGGCTTAAGATTACATTATTAGGAGGAAGGAAAATTAAATCATTCTTTTCTAAAAAAAAAAAAAAAAAAGGAACATGACCTAAACAAAGTGTAGACTGATCACTAGTTCCATGTCAGACAGAAATGAATTCCCAGATTCCAGGGCTAAAATGTCTTAAGTTAACATCCCTTCTCTCTTATTAGATTTTTTTAAAAGAAATCCAAGTTCCCTTTATTCATCAGTTAGAAACTCTACTGAAGTAATTTTATTAACAATTCTGCTTTCACATCAAGACAGTAAGTAATTAACAGTTGTACTATGGCAGACACATTTTACACAGATAAGAATACAGAACTAACAGTCAAGAAAAATAACAGAGAAAAGGTTACAAAAGGAATTTTCCCATGAGCTTTCTGCTCCCTACATGCTATAAACCTTCTCATCTGAGAAAACTCAGATGGTCACATCATACCAAAAATTACCAAGTGAAGTGGGGGTAGGATAGTAAGCAACTTTGCCAAGCAATGACACTGTTTATGCACTCTCGTTCCCTTGATGATGGTACTGCGTTCTCACAGTAAAATAGATTATAGAAGTTTTGTTTGCAGAAACTACCCAAAGAGAAAAGAAAGAGCTGTATGAACTAGTGCAAAGAGACACATAACTAAAGCAAATATTACAAGCAGAATCAAGTATTTCCTGTATTTTTCTGATTCATATACTCCCTGAGAATACATATTTTCATTGTTTAGTAGAAGGCCTAGATGAATTTAATGTTCTTATTTTGATTCTCTTTAAGAACAAATTTTGTAATAGTCTTTTTGGCCTGACCAGAACAGATTGTGGAAATATTTAATAAAACTGGTTTAGATTTCACTTTGTTCTATTTCTATAAATGTTTTAAAAAAGAAGATTTAAAAAACCAGAGGCGTTTACTTCTGCAGTAAAAGTTACTAGGTTTTTGTTAAAGCCGTGCATAGCAGGATTTCAGGGTATCAAAAAAGAAAAATCTGGCCCCAAAAATGTACCTGCATTTCAACTTTCTGCTTGCTGGACTAACTCCACTATACTGTTCATTGAGCAATCAGGAACAACCTGAATACACGCTGAAATTGTACTGCCATCCAAACAAAGATGCTTTTCTCCTTATTTTTTTTCACATGAATGTAAATAAAATCCAGGTTGTGTGCAGGCTTTTGATTTGCTTTAATGAGCAGATTCTTACTCAACTCTATGTAGCAGTTGTAGCTTTAATCATTTTGACAACCTTGAATTTTTTCCCTGGGCTTCAGGCTTGCAGGAACCAGGAACCTCATAGCAAAATTGCTAACAAAAGCACTCTGGAGAACAATGTGACTGTCTTGAAAAGTCCCCCAGCATAACTGCTTGGTAATTTCAAACCCAATTCACTAGCACAGAGGAGTTGTGAAGACAGTCTCTCTCTGAGCTGGACAGAATCCCCTGGGGACTGTGATTAACAAGCCTAGCAAGCTAAACCCCAGTATAGTAAACCTTGTTTATTAGAAGGTTATAACTATCAGTTTGATGATAAAACTTCATTAAGTCAGTAAAAGGTACAATGTAGATGACAAAATAACCTCTCTGCCACATTTCAAGTGCCAGGGAACACAAGAATCATTCTGAAGCAGGAGTCTGCGCAAGTAGAAAACAACATTTTTTGTCTAGCTCCAGAAATGGCTGTACTGTTTTGGCTAAAACCTTCAAGTGAGTACAAAACCCAACAACAACAACAGCAAAAAAGCCCCACCTTAGGAAAGACATGTAGCATAGAAAATTTCAGTGTAGGTTTGACAAGGTTATAAATGAAGGAAACAGGTCTTTATAATCAAAGTGTTGGGCAACTTTACCCCAACTGCATTTTTCAATTTCCATTATTCCTGCTACATTTGTACCTTTTTGTCTTTATTACCCACTCGAATTGTATTACTGCCTGGAGGACTCTCCTTATGTAAAAGTTTATTCTCCTCTGAAAACTCACTCTCTCCCTATCTCCTCCTGCAGCTACCTGCTACAGAACATGCTAAAAGTTTTGACATTAATGCCGAACAGAGCACAGCCATAATATTTGCCTCTTTTAGGGCTGCAGATGGGGCTTTATTGTCTTAGTGAACTACAACTTCCCATTCAAGAAATGGCATTCAGAGGATACAAATTTGTTTACAGTTAGGATATTTTTCATTTTCCTTTAAATTTCCTTACACCTTGTTTTCCTGTGCTGTTCCAGCTCATCTTCATATTAACAGTTTGTTTCTGTAAATGCGCTTCAGCCTATAAAATTTTTATTGTGAAATATCTTGACTAGGAGATAGAGCACTAATCTCTAGAGCAGAATAGAGACAGCAGCCTGTATACTCCTTAAATGAGACAAGGTCTTCCCAAGGTTTTCCTGTCCACTTCAATCACAGTTTATTACAGCCAGAAATCATTGTATTTTGCATTATGTTACACAGATAGAAAAAAAAAAAGGAACTTAGCGATATCTATGGAGTACTTAAAACTCATAGATAAGAAAACATCAAGAAAAAGATAAACAGATATTACCCTAAAATAAAAAAAAAAAAATTTATACATTTCTTTATGTATTTTCTTACCCAATCAAGAAACACTTTGCCCGAGGTCATCAAAAAGATTTTCCATATTATGACTCCAGATTAAATAAATGTTTTGAGATGCCCTTCCCAAGAAAGGCAATAAAAAGAGAGGGTACTTCCTTGTGTTTAGAGGTATTAAAAAGAAAAACATCTCTGAAAACAAAAACTATCTATGTTCCTCACCAACTCTGTATGTAACTCCAGAGTGACATTACTTATTTTATGTATGACCTGACAGGTTTTAAATTAAAATACAGTAATAACAATAATCTGTTGTTCTCAGTAATAGACATATGTACACAAGGTTCAACTTTTGAAGATGTTCTAAATGTCTCTACAGTTTCTTAGTAAAGATGCTTCACCATCTTTGCTTACTGCCAAGGACACAAAGTTTTGTGGGAGCTGTTAAGATGTAGTCAGTAGAGGCTTATTTTGGAATACAATATGAAATAAACTCTATAGTCAGAAGGTTCTCAAAGAAATCTCCTCTCAGCTTCCTCTCCAGTTCTAAGACTTTGACTCTAACTGAGGTCATCCTGGAGGTCTGAGAGATTAAATGAGAGCTGAGCAACACATTTATATGACCATATTTTCTGTTTCACGTTTAAGTTTCCATAGAGTCGTTCTCTTCACTTACAGTCAACAGGGCATCACTCCCATACCTTGTTCACATTTTACCATATGGCTATCCACATGCTTATAATCAAATATCCACAAATAATGTTATGCCTTTGAACATTTCTTCAATTGCCTCCAGGAGATCTGTCAAGTTTACTTGAAATTTTAAAACCTCCAAGTTGTATGCCTCCCAGGTTTTCATTCCAAAAGCCTGTTGGCTGCCTGTGTCTGATTCCTCGTATCTTGTACCTTGTATCTGATGCCAGCAGATCCTGAACCATTTTTCAGCATCTTGAATTGTTCTACAAACAACTTTAAGTAAACATTTTCAAAGATTCATAAGGAACATTTTTCCTTTGTACCTTTGAAAATCCTATACTAATCCTCCTCACAGCTCAGTAGAAACACTGGGACCAAATGTCTAAATAAGCCAAACATTCCCAAAGCAGAAAATGGAAAGAACTGCTAAAAAGTTAGTAAGTGCATTTTACACAAAAGTAAGTGCACATTTCTAATCCTGATTTATCAATTTCTAACAATAGCTATTAACTTTCAGCCTTGCAGATTTATATCTTTTTTAACCTAAAAGGCAACTTTATATTTCTACATATATAATTTTGTTAGTTTCTGCTCGAATTAGGAATACTTTTAACTGAAAGCCTTAAATCTGAAAACTTCATTGACAAATTTTAAGTTGCATAAAATGAATCTCTCTGTTATAAGACTTTAAGCAGGAAAATTCTTGTTGCTGAAACTGCTAGCCCGTAGCCATGTATAATGATCATTTCAGATTAAAGAGAGACCATCACAATTTTGCCTAGCTTTAATTTGCATCCTGAACATTGAAAAAATCAAAAATAAATTAACAAAAAAACACACAAGTTACTCTTTCTACATTTGACAATATGTGGAAGGACTTCTTTACCTAGCAAGAACTACAAAAAATGAAATCTAGATTTGTGAAGCTGTAACAACCTGTTTCATGCTGTGATACAGAGGCTTGGGACCAAAGAGAATTTTGCTTACCACAAAACATTGCATATTTCAAAGAAAGTATGTCAAACAAAACATGTCCCTGTTTGGATCTAATGTTGCACAAATGGTACTTCTTAATGGAATTTTGATCTGTCTGGTCCAGGTTTGGTAACACCATAACATTCTGCATTTTCATAAAATAATTAATTAATAGTCCTTGTAAGAGCTGTTTATCACTTTGACAGAAGCATTTCATATGGAACTGTATCAATCATATAGTTAATATCTGGTAACTGACATAACGGAATATAGCCCACAGGAACTGGTCCTTATGTTACTAAGCTGAGCAGCTGCTGGATACTTTCACAGCAATAGAAGGAGTCCATGAGTCCAGCAAAGTACCACAAAGATAACTAAAGGACTGAAGCATCTCTCACACAAGGACAGATGCAGAGCCTACCTAAGACATTTCTGACATCACGTTCCTAATTGCCTTTTGATGGCGGAGGTCTGACTCCTGATATCCTTATAAAATATATTTAAGATGGATTGTAAAGCTTCACAACTTTTTGCAGTAAAAACTGCAATCCCTGAAGAATTGTGTTAAATGCTGAAGAAAGCCTGACACTTGTTGCAATGGATGTAAGAATCAGCACAAAGAGCCTTCAGTGATGTTCTGTTTACAAGCTGAGCGTCATTAATAAAGGACTTAAAACTCCCTCAGGCCCTAATTAAATTAGTCTGTAAAGGGGGTCTGGGAATCTTGTGTTGAAGTTTATAGAACAATTACAGTTTAATTTTTACATACGGAAAACATTAAAACTACTGCTGTTCAGACTTTTTGCTCACTGCTGCTACCACCAGAAAGTCCAGCATAGGACAAGTAAAGAACTGCTCACATGAAGGCCCACACTAATAACAATCTGCTCACTTGAAGATTGGTGGTAAAGAATCTGTTGCTTGCCAAAAGAATTTTGCCATGTCCAACAGTTTTTAACTCATGAGTAAAGCTATCCATCTAGGCACAGCTGTGTGCAATATATCCAACACTGTAAGGATTTTCCTGGACTGCTTCCACATAGATGTCAAGCAACTTTTCTCATAAGATTTTGGAAGGATTTGTAATCATCTGGGATAAAAGTGTATGATTAAAGGATGGCTGGCTCAGATGGTGCTGACAAATATACTGGCATCTGCTATTCCTCCTCCTGAAAATTCTTTTACGAGGGAACCAGATCAGTAACAGACTGAGCAATGGGAGGAGTTAATATATCATTCATGGTCTTTGTGGTGAAACTTTATGGAGTCTTGAGATACCCCGTGGTGACCAAAAAGAGGTATCATTTGAAGAGCTGAGGCCCAGACAGAGGATCCCTGTAAGCAGGAAATTAAGAATGTCTGGTGCAGGGAACTACAGAGAGACAGGATCTATGTGGTTTGGAGTGGAAAGTCCCTCCTTTGCCTTGCAAATCTGATGAGGATCTGGAGATGAATACTTCTTTTAAGCATGTTACTATTGCAACAAAACCTAGATCCTTTGGAGGGTACCATGGTGGACACCAAGAAAATACATAAGGGAGTCCAATACCACTGCATGTAACAATTCTCTACTAACTGTTACCTAGTGTTAAAAGACTGGATAATAAGTTGAATTGGAATAATTAATTGATAACCAAGTATTTTCTTTTAATTAATAAATTAATTGTGGCTTTAATTACTAAAATCTGATTAAAAGATTCACATAACTGATATGACAGAAGATTTCATAAAGTACTAAGAACAATCAATGCAGCTTAATCCACACCTGATCATTACTGTTTGCAGTTGTTCAAATCTGCCCTCTGTCTGATTTATGGAAAGGGTCTCTGATACCTACATAAGTGTCCTAATTGTCATGCCATATGACAATCACAAAGTTGATCTTTAGTCACTCCCTTGCTGAGTACTGAAATAATCACTGACCTAAGTATGAAAATAGTTATTTAACTGAGTGATTGAGACATCAGCATGGGAGCCATAAACTAAAACTGGTTTGTATCCTAGCAGATAATTAATTTTAGTGGTAAAATATAAAAAGACGACATATGGGGCCAAGCTTCAATGCCTTCTGATCCAGTCATTAGGTATTTTTATATAAGGTCAGATAAACTAAGTCACATTTGTTTCATTTTGTCTGAGTGAATAAATGTCATAAATCTAACGTTTTTTTGTTGAGCTCTTAAATAGATAAAGACGCATATACACATGTAGCCTTGCATAGATATCATGAAGGATAATTGGCCAAACATAAGTTATCTGAATATTGTAACTAAAAGGAGTAAATTACAGTTTTGGACATATAACAAAGGAATCTTAAGTAGTTGTAGAAGTGATATAGCTCTGTATTTGGCACTGGCAAGATCAGTATTGGAACACTGCAGTTCAATAAGGTGTTCATAATTCAAGGAAGATTTTGAAAATGGGCTATAAAACTGGAGAGAAAATCCATTAATATATGGGAATGAATGCCTTACAGTAAACCTTCTGCAGTTCAATCTATATAGAAATAGAGAGAGTTTTAAAAGTTCCTAGTACAACAGTCTACAATGTCAAAGTACGGGACAAAAACTTAAAAAGGGAAGTATTTCAATCTATCAAGGTTATAAAAGTGGATTAAATTAAGTTTAAACTAGAAAAAATAACACTAGAGTTGTTACACAATCAAAGTAATTAATTAAAATAATTTACAAAAAGTAGTTTGAAATCTCTATCACTCATCATTTAACCATCTTTTCCTAAAAGATATGATTTATCTAACAAATGTTACTGGATTTGAAGCAGAGATTTATTCTAAGCAATCGTATGTACTCTATTAAGCATGAAGTCAACACAGGTAAATACAGCAATCCCTCTTGTTTGCAAAGCCCATTAATGAATAAATTAAAACCAGTATTGATTTAGAAATAATAAAGAAATTAATATATTATCATTAAACCATTCCTAAATGTCATTTTTTCCTGCTTTGTTCAGTTGCAGATTTTTATATAGAAGAAGATCTGAAATAGTTGATTCTTGTTATGCAGCAGTGAACAAACTCTAAAGCCATTTTCCAGTTTTAAAATTTCCTGCATACTTTGAAATATTCAGTTTCATTCTGCAATATATCATCAGATATTGTATATCTAACATAACTTTAACAATGTAAAGACTATTTCTCAATTCGTCTTCACACTGAGCAGCATCAGTCTTGAGAGATATATAGCATCTGTCTCAGCAGCTGGACTAAAGCTTCTGTAAAGTTACATGATAGAGCTTTAAAATTATAATATTAGCATTGAAGAAATATTATCTTGAGAATTGAATCAATAACAGTTTTTTATACCCAGCTTTGGCTGAATCTCAGGGAGAAAAGGAAGGTCTACAGTCTCTGGAAAAGGGGGTTGGCTACTTACGAACAATATCAAGGTGTAGCAAAGGTATGCCATGGAAAAATTAGAAGGGCAAAAGTCCAAGGAGAACTTAATTTGTCAACAACAGTTAAAGATAATAAGAAAAGCTTTTTTCAATATATCAATAAAAAAAGGAAGGCTAGGGAAAATGCGGGCCCACTAATGAATGACGTGGGTGCCTTGGTGGTGGAAGACACAGAGAAGGAGGAGCTGCTGAATGCCTTCTTTGCTTTGGTCTTCACTGCCAAAGCTGCATCCAGGGATGGGGCACCCATAACTTCTCTGGGCAACTTGTTCCAATGCCTCACCACCCTCAGAGTAAAGAATTTCTTCCTAATATCTAATCTAAATTTACTCTCTTTCAATTTAAAGCCATTACCCCTTGTGCTATCACTCCATGCCCTTGTAAAAAGTCCCTCTATTTCAGGAGAGCAGCTGAAGGGCATGGTTTGAGTGTGAAACTTTCTGGAACAAAGGACTTGATGACGCCAGGTGTGCAGGATTGAGGGAATTAGCTGACTAGTGAAGGCTGCATTTATATCAGCAGCTGCATAAGACCAGTCACTACCTACTACCTTCAGTGCGCATTCACTGTCCACCAAGATACCAAATCTCCTATTAAGAGAGGTGATTCCTGCTGGTGAGACAATCCACATGCCAGTTCTGTGAGAAGGAGTCAGTGCAAGACAGTGGTCAAAAAACTTCCTTCTGCTTGAGGCACGCATTCAGTTCTCTGCTTGCTGCTGCTCACCCGTGGTCACTGATGGCACTGCCAGACACAATCCTCAGGGCAGTACAGCAACCAGCAGCACATCAAGTGTCCAAACTCTTACTTCTAGCTGAAACCAAAGGTCCCAAAGAGACAAATAAATATCAGGAATGAATATTTGCAGACAAATGGTGTCAAGTAAAAAGACTAAAAAGATATACGGCCTTTGGGAAGAAGTAGCTTTATTAAATGACTACTTCAGGGATCAAATAATGAAGCAAATTTACAGAAAACTACCAAGATAAGGAAGAACTGAAACTGCCAAAAGTACATAAAGATAATGAGGCAAGAGCTCCAAGGTTTTTTTCGTAAAATAATATGTCAGAGAGTACAAAGTACATAGGAACGAGTTGTGGGAACCTAATTGTTTCAAGAATCAGAGATATTTAGAGAAGGAGAGAGATGATGGGCTATTATTTCAGTTTTATGCACAGTAATAGAAATATGCTATGACAAGAAAGTGCAAACAGATTTCTCTTAAAATGATGAAATCTTTGCACGTCAGTTACAGGAAAAGGAAGAAAAAAGGATCAAAATCAGAAAGGCTGAGGCACAAAATAAATTAAACTAACACAGATTCACATAGGCAAAGCCTGATGAAATTTATTGGACTTCATTCCATACTTAAGGAACTACCTGAAACTTTCTCTCAGTCATTAGTTATAGTGTCATAAATTAACAGGGAGGGTATAACAGAGGATATTAGAGGTCTAAGGAAAGGCACAAAGTACTTATCTTTGAGGAGGTAAAGAAGAATCTGTGAAATATATCCATCCAATTAACTGAGATTCACAGAAAGAATCAAATCTTGTAGCTAATAAGTCCATTTATAAGAGCATACATTTTAAAAAAGTAATAAAATACAGCTAAAATTAATTTTCCCAAAGCAAATCATGTCAAACCTCTTTAATATTCTTCTCTGCTGGACTAACTGGCCTAGTGTGTAAGGAGGAAGTGCTTATGTAACATATTGACTTTAATAAAGTCTGTCTCATTAGGAGAGCAGGAAATTCTCATAAAGAAAGTAAGGAAATATAACTTAGATGAAATTACCTAATATGAAGATACGTTTGGTTGAATAAATAATTAACAGCGGTTCACTGCCAAAGAAGGAGCCCATTGCAAGCTGGGTACCATAAGATACCAGCTCAGATCTATTGCTTATTCTCTTGGGTGAAGAAATAAAGCTCAGTACTAAGAGCTTTGTGAAAGTCAACAGAATAGGTAAAGTTGCATGCACATAGGAGGTTTGAAGAAATTCATTGAAGAAATTCAAATTTAATTTGAAGAAATGCTCCTCATTACACAAAATAAAATTTAATATAAACAATTGAAAAATGTTATTGATTGAAAGGAGATCGAGACAAATGATGAGGCAGCAACAATGCAGAAAACAATCTGGAAACTATATTGAGAATGATAACGAGTAAGAATGGATGATAACATTAAAAACAGCAAGTCTTGGTGAGGTGATATAAGAGAAACTTGTGTGTACAGTAAAACATACCATTTTTCCATAAACTAAACCCTAAATAACTTGTTGCCAGAATAATCTGTCCATTTGTTTTGGAGGAACCGCAGTTTGAACAAAGCTGTAGACATACCACAGACTGAAAGGAAAACAATAATAAACCCCAGAAATTTAGGAAACATTTAGGAAGGGAAATATTGAAGAACTGGGTTAGTTCTCTCGAGCAAAGATATCACCAAAAGCCAGAGAAGTACGCATGGAAAAACTTATTAAGAAGTTGATGACAAACTATTCTGCCATACATTCAGGAAACAAACTTTTCAAACTGGGCTTGTTTTTACAGCATATTGTATTGGAGTGCCCAGATACTAAGAGAAGATACACCCAGATATGCAAAGAAACCGTGCGAGCTCATGGAAACAGTCAGTAGCAGAAGGGAGCTCAGCCTGGGCCAAGGCATAGACTTTAGGATTCCTAAGAAAAACTCTATGTAGTCAAGTTTTACATCAGGTAATAGAGTCATTAAAGTTGTTTTTTACTTTCCAAGAGGATGGAACGTAAAAGGGGAGACCTGCTAACACAGCGGTACTTTTTAATTTAGGCCCTGAAGGGGCAATCATTCTGGCTAGATCAGTCTTGCTGAAAGTTATTTAAAATCCATATGCATTTTTAAAGAGACTCAATAATTTGGTTTTTTTTTTTCAAAACAAAAGAAAGTACTGTTAATTATTTAGGAAAAACATTGTAGTTATTTGGGTATAATATTAATTTAATTTATATTTTTAAGAAGCACGTTACAGCACTGAAAAACCTTTCTCTATCATTAAAGAAGCTATTAATTTGACTCACAATAATGTTTAAACAATTCCTTGTAATTGTCCATTATCAACAGAGAAGGTTGCTACATTGTATTAGTTTTACATCAGTGCATTTTACCTGTTTTACATAAAACAAGAGTTCCAGTCTGTGTCTATCCAAAGACACAAGAAAACAGATGATTAGTTTTCAAATGAAAGGTTAACAGGACCTGTTATTCTGGTGCCAAAAGCTGGGTTTTCTAAAGTTAGGAGATGAATAATTTAAGAAAGATCACCTCAGCACAAAATGCTTCTCAGTTGTCACCACCAGGAGACCAAACTAATTTCCTTGAAAAGTACAAATATCTACCCATAAAATCTATAACCACCACCAGGACACGGCAAAAGCAGCACTTTTTAAAGTCTGAACATGGACTGAAAACCTTTGAGCTCCAACAATCAGAATATCAGTACAGAACAATAAAGTACACTTAATTTCTCTGCATCTGGCAATGTTTCAAATACTAGATGCAGGCCTGGAGGAAAGCTGTATGTCAATGTTTTTGGTGATCAAGAAATTGCTTTACTTACTTTTTGCAGACTAAAAAAAATAAAAACCACACCAAAACCAGGACCACCAAGATCTGCTTCCCAAGGGGATTTTTCATATGCCTTAAAGTACCTTAAGGAGTCAGATGTTTTTCATAATGAGAAACTACAAAGCTCACTCATGCCAGTTGGAAAATGACTCAAAAACTGATCTTATAATGTCTCTTGAATTCATCATTAACCTTGGAAAAGTTAGCCTGGGAATAGCACAAAACAGCACAGTAGCAGCGTCGCAGACGGACCATCAGGCAGACATTAAATATTTAATATATTTCACCATTGTCACTATCTGTGGTCTACCTACAGATAAGATGGAATAATTAACACAATTTATATTTTAGTGTATTAAGGGATGAGTAAGCATGTAAAACTGCAAATGACCATATTCTCATTAATTTCTTTGTCAGCTCACCACCTGCTTATCTTTACATTTCTACATTATTCATTATATTCTGTTACTCACCTCTTCCTCTTTTAATATTGTTTTAACTTCTTTATTATCCATTTCACTCTCTTTTTTTTTTGCTTTACATCATCTCTGTAAAGTTTCTCATCATCCTTCCTTTCTCAATTCCACAAACTCCTACACGATTTCTAAGCATTCTGCCGCTAAAGCCACAACGTTTTGCATTGTTTTATATATTCACATATTCACCCCAATTATCATCAAGTTCAATTCTGATGCTGACATCCTATATTTAAAATCCTGACTCTGCATCTGTGGGGGCGTCTGCAGGGTCCATCTATAGCAAAAGGGCCAGATAACATCAGCTGTTAAAATAGGAGCATGAGCGTATGTAGCGTGTGTGGATGGGATACACCAAACTCTCTGACAGGCTGGTTTCTCAAAACTGTTTATGTTAAAGAGGAAGATGACCATCAGCCACATTAAACATTAACCATGGAATTATGAAGCAATTTCTGAAACAAAGGAGTTGGCTTGAAAGAAGGCAGAGAAGTAGTACAGAAATTTGGAGCATCAGGGAGAGACCCTGGAGTAGAAACAGCAACACTCAAAACCTGATCTGACACTGTCAGACATCACCATGGAGTCGTCTTAAGTCCTGTGTCAGCAGGAGCTTGTGGAGCACCTCAGAGGCTCCTGGAGCAGCAATGGGCACACACAGTGCTGGAGTAACCACATCTCCGTTGCAAGGTAAGCGGAGGAAAGAGAAGAGATTTTTCAGACTTGATTTACAACGTAAATATAGACTCACTTGCTTACACCATGTCCTATCCTCACACTTGTCTCCTTTCCTATGTCCTATCCCACTCACAATCACCAGCTCTTTCTTCAACCTTTCCCAAAACCCAGGTCTCTTCCCCTCCCACCACCAATATGCATCAACCTCCTCCATTTAAGAACAGTCAGGCTTGACGACTCTTCCACTCTCATTATGAGCGGATCCAGCACCAACGACATGCCTGGCTTTCCCCCTCCTTAACTCACTGAACATCCATCCATAGCCATCCCCAGGAGCTATCTTCTCCTTTTGATGAGATTTCTAGTATTTTTAACTTTTTGTGAATCTATCATCAAAATGCACTCAGAGTCTCTATTAGTACACCACTTAGCATAAAAAGCTCTCAATCAGGACTGAACCTACTAAATGATAACATAGTACAATAGCAACAGACAATGTTGAATTTATTCTTATTATGGTAAAGCATAATCTTCAAGATTAATAAATTGAGGATAGGCTTTTTCATAATAGTACAGTGATCTATAAATATCCATGTTAGAAAGCACTATTATAGTGCTTGATGCATGATGGATATAATTTTTACAAATATTTGATCAATAAATCATATTTCCATGGCCTGCAATGTCTTTGCTTGCTCTTTTTGTAATCATCCAACATTCCTGCCTTACAACTCCTAGTATTATAGTGATAATTTCAAAACTTAAAGATGAAGTAACGGAAAATATTTCTTTTTCGATGTTTCCGTGCATGCTTCTTGTTAAAAATAAAAATGTTGTTATAACTCCACAACACAACATAATGCCTTGCAGAGACATGTAGTGGAGCTGAAAATGAGTTATACTTGATACCAGAAGAAAATCTACATTTTTACGTATTTTACATTGGGCAGGCTAACTTTGCACTGAGATCACAAAATATAAATGAAGACACAGGGTTTTATTTAAGGCTATGTACAAGTTTATGTATATGAGTTAAGATATAAATTAAGGCTAACATAACCAAACATCTTATACTAGTTGTTAGTATTTCTAGATGAACCTGTATTATGCATGAAGCTTTCAAGTCCTTTATATTTCTTCCTCTTTCCTGCTGAATTTCAGCTTTCCAAACTCTGAATAAACCAGATTGCCAGAAAAGAACATCAAAGCAAGTGGTATAATTTTAGATGTAGTTTTGCAATGGCCAACTAAGTTCTTATCAAAGAAACATACCAATAAGTCCAATTTTGCACACTAGCAGCTGAGCTCAAAAAAGCACAGGTTTATGTCAATGCAGTCTATGCAGTGGTCTATGAAGGTCATAAAAATTCACATTTTTAAAAGAAATTTAAAATCATTATTGAGAGCATAATTCAGAAAATTCTTTGGGATAGCACTTCCAAAGCTTTATGTAAACTGTCCCCAGTCCTTCTTTTGGCTTTGCTAATTTTCTTCATGACTTTGTCATTATTGCCTCACAGGCATCACAGTCATTACAAAAAGTTAGAAATATTTAAAGATAAACTCTTTTTAATGCCTTACAAAATCCTGGTTTCACCTTCAGATTAATTTTAAAAGTAAATCAATATAGTTATCATTCTTAGGTTGGTAGACAGTTTCTATCATTTTTTCTATTATCTATTATTTAATGTACACAAAAGGATAAATTTTAAAGAATTGAAATGAATGCTTGCAAGTGTACGCTTGTTTAATGGAAAATTAATCATTTCAGAAGTCAAGATTCCTGTATCATCCAGTAATAAACAGAGTATTGGCTTGGATTGTTCTTTACTGTTCTCTCCTGGTTTGAAAATAAATTTTTAATGACACTATCCAACAGGGGCAAGCCAAAATAGTATAAACACAGAATACATTGAAGTATTAAGCCTATGACAGGAAAAAAAAGAAAAATACTTTAAATGTCATGTCTTCCTGGTATACCCATTCACATTCTCCTATTAGGGAAGACAATTTCCAAGCAAATTAACACTGCTTATACATTAATACTAATGAGCATCTCAACATTGTGACCAATCCCAACACACATGTATCTGCTACATGAGTGAATTTCTTGTGCTTCAAGTGTATTTATGTGCACACAGGCAAATTAGAAACCCAGAAAGTCATACCAGTCATACTAGTCTGTCTTTTAAACCAATGGTCAGGAGATCCCTATGATTTAACCATGATTATGCTGGAAGATATTGAGCCTGGTTTGATAGAAACAGCTGTTTATAAACTGTATAAAGGAACTCCACTTCCCCTCTTTGCTGCAAACAAAAACTCTGCATTTAAGTAATAGGCAGGATTTACCTCTAAACATGCAAGATGGAGCATATTTCCTCTCCTAATTCCTTAAGTTTTCTTCATTTAAGGAAACAGACAAGCTACAGTTTTCACCATGGAGTTTTTTACACGGATATGAAGCATCCTAACCTGACACAATACAGGTGCCATGAACTCTCTGGGTACTGAACGTAGCAATGCTTCAGGAAAGCAGAAATGAGTATTCTTATTAGAGGATTACAACATACACATTTCCAGAAAAGCATAATGCACAGGGGGAGCAAAAATAAATCTCTCACACCAAACTGAAGGCTGCAAGGTCTATCAAATAAGAGTGACTCTTACCTTTGGCTACAGCTTCCTAGCAATTTGAAAATATAAATCACTGTTAATCTGTGCAGTGGGCCAGTGGTTTACTTTTCACCATATCCATTTACAGTGTTTCTTTTTCATTCCTAGGCTTTGTCTCACAAAACTGAAGAACACAGTATAACAGGGTTTGGTTTATGGCTATCAGGTCTGACAAAATGTATTTCCAATACATTTCATAATGCCAGGACCCCAAATACTTGTTATATAATTAATTTCTTCAACCTGCCTCCAGAATAAGTTAATTTCACTCCAGAAAGAATTATATTTTCATTCCTGATTTCTCAGAGAAAAAATTGAGAAAAAAATTTGAGAAAAAAAATTTCCCAACCAGGAACAAAATTAATTCAGCCTCAGTTCTCAACAGAATTCAATTTCTTTGCTGCCTATTGCCATCTCTATTTTCTAGGCTGTGAAAAAAATTCACTATCTGCTTTTGAACATTCTCTTGTACCTTCTTCATTGCTTTCTTCTCTTGAAGGAGCACTGCCACAAAGCCAGGTGACAGTTGTACAGTCAGAGGACTCATCACTGCTATTTCTTCAGGGATAATAGAAGTTTCACTCCTCCCTTCTTAACTCCTCTTAAAAGCAACTAACTCTGTCTGATCTGCTGCTGTGGGACAGAAAATTGCCTCCTTTTGATCCTGGTTGAGGCATAACCTGACTTGACTGAGAATGTCCTTCCAAACCATGTAAATGACACTTTAATTACAATTAAAAGTAACCCTTAGAGATGAAAATGTTAATCATCAAATGCACATCAACTGTCACTTAACATTTCCTCTTCAGAAGTCTACAGTCAACGTCGGTGTTAAACCAGTTCTTGATTAAGTAGGAACAAAGTAAAGTTGTAAGAAAAAGTTTGATATATATGGGCAATATTGGTTTTCATGTGGTATGGTCCCAAGAGAATGCAACCCAGGGCAAAATTGGACATATAACAATATAAAACAAAATGCTTTTCACTTAAATAAATTAGCATACCGTCATTAATGAACTGTGTTATGTTATGAATTTCAGTAGACTAAAATATAAAAACATGATAGTTCTTATCTATTAGAAGCTTTTGTTTTCAGCTGTTGAAAGTACCAGAACAACGGCCTTACAGTCCTTTCTCAAAACCAGTCAGGATTCCCCTTATCACTTCAATAGCAATCTAGACTACTATTACTAGTAGTGGGATGGCTATAAACACTCTTCTAACTTCCTATATCAAAATAATGATGGCCAAGCTACCTATATTATAAAGCATTTCATTTAATTTCAAACAGGCTTTTTTCTTGCTGAATTTTCTAAAATGCATTTATTCACCTTTTTCTGGTATGATTAAGGGTTTAAATACTAACATTTGGACAGCTGTTCAAATGTTTCTGAACAGCTTTAAGCTACAAAAGCAAATGTAAGACATTTGCTCCTTTTCTTTTGCATTTATAACACACTTGGTTCTGCCTCCTTTCAATCTACTTATTGAATACATGTGCAGCATCTGTCTGAAGATTGGATTCTCCATGCTTTTCCCCTACTTAATCTACTGCTCTGTCTCTGCTGCTTTCTTAATTTACAAAATGCCACATACTGATAATTTTTTTGATGCCCTGCTTCAGGTTTTATTTTTCCTTTCCACCATCTTCTAGAAATGTCATGGTTCTCAAAAACAGTGTTATTTATTACTCTGAATTTCTAACAATCTTTTATACCTTTCCTAATCGTCTGGATACTACTCAAAAATGTCTTCACTTGCTGTTTCAATCATATTGTTTTTTCATAGCTTCTTATCATGCTAGGAACAGACACTGCTGTCCTCTCAGTCCTCCTCCTAAAACCCAGTTCTTTTATTACTACTTTTTTACACCAACCTCTTTCTAATTCCAATGTACAAGTTAGCTCTTCTAAAGTACTGTAATTTTTTAAAACTATTGGTAGTTTAAACCAGCACACAACTACATAAACATCTTTGAACATTTTAAGTGTAGCAATTAAAGCCATGCAGGAAGACGTAGAAATAAGCAGGTAGGCAGAAAATACCTTTAGCAACATCACCAACAAGATGGCCATGGCCATGAACCATATGTAGCTTTGCAGAAGTTGCAGAAAACTTTGCCATTAGGGCAAAGGGCAACCAAGAAACAGACTGATTTCAGGGTATTCCTATAGAGCTGTGTTTTTACATTCCAGCTTTTCCTTAGAGAAAAAAAAAAAAAAAGATGACTGCATCTTCTCTTCTATGCCCACCTTCCTTCTACATCACAGGAATAAATTGTCACTTATTAAATTAATATGCTACATTACTTTACAATTAAGCTATCACTACTAGTACATATAATGTACATTCATCATATTTCCAGTGCACAATTCAACATAAACCTGCCAAAGTTTCACATACATCTGCTTATTCCCTACACACGGTATAAAGATAATAATAATAATCTGGACCCATTTCAAGGGCACTGCAAATAAAGGGAGAAAACATCTTTTTTTCTTTTTTTTTTTTTTTATGAGCTTCTAAGCAGTTAAAATCTACTACTTTCTAGGCTTCCCATAGTTGCACTAACTTTTGTTTGTTTTACTGAGTAAGTTACTTCCTCTTCACGTGCTGATCTGTGTGTTCTACACTCACTAATTGAAAGAGTGCAAATACCAGTTATACCCATGGAAAACACAAATATACCTGTTCAGTATATACTATATTGAAGCCACAGGATTAAGAGAGTAAGACAGAACTTAAAAATAGGGAAAAAAATGCATTAGCATGCATGAGCATGTATCTACTATATTTACTGTACATGGTAGAATTCCTGAATATTTTGAGCATCCAGGAGAGGAGGAAGAAAAAAAGAAAAAAAAGAGGAAAAAAAAGATAAGCCATATAAGAGCATTACGGTGATTGTTATTTTTTTGCTAGAAAGATTTTTTAGTATATATTTTTCCAGAGAAAAAGAGCCTCTGCCAAAAAGTTATAATATCTAGAAGCCACAGAACATGTTATTTCTATATTTCATTACACTGCATGTAAGTAAAAAAAAAAAAAAGCAAGAAGTTATTGCTATGGATTATTCTTATTCCACAAATTACAGCAGCAGAAACAGGAAACCAGGTCTTTGTAAACATTTACAACATACTGTACAGTATTAACAGAATATAATTACCTATGTGCCCTGTAGTGGTGGAAAATCATATGTGGAATAGTTTCTAACAGTACATTATGGTGAGGAACAGCACTGAATTTTTGGAGCTGACTTTAGTACAGAATAAAATAACAAATAGGCCATATATATTTTAAGGGATTATAATGGACTAGAAGCAAGTAACCAAAGGACTGTAATGGGTCATTTTCTCAGTAAAGGAAGATTCAAAGTTACAGAGAGATCCAGACTAGTTAATTGCAGTTATTATAACATCCATATATATAATGAACTATATAAGATACTAGAAAAACAGTAGCAGTACAAGGAGCTTCTCTCATATGCAGATACCATATCAAAGATAATAATAGGGCCCCCTGAAGAGCTGGGAAACAAGTGTTTTTAACCCTCGTTCTTTCTCTTGTTTTCAGCACCATAAGCCCTATTTTTCTGTCCCTACTGCTCTAAGGGAAAACCCTTGATCCAAAATTGCATGAGACCACAGAAAATTTGCAGAAACAGAAAAGTGAGGTACTTTGCAGCTAACGAATCAATATTTTTAAAACACATTCAGAGCCTTAAATCAAAGGCAAGGACAAATTCTTTGTTATTATCCAATTGCCATTGATCTGGAAATCTCAAAAGACCATGGGTTTCTTGAAATAATTCCAGGCTTTCTTGACTATGCCAAGGGAAAAAAGACACCAGGAGAAAAACTTCCCCTGTGATACACTGATTCTTTTTCTTCCATTCACAGTCAAGATCAGAAAGACCAAAGTCACACAACCCACCCCCTTGAAGGCTGAAGCACAGTGCAGAAAAATGTTAGCTTCAGTATAAGCTTTCACTAATGACTGTGTAGATTCTTATGTTAATAGAAATCACAGAAATTTGAGAACTAAAACACCTATTATGTCATCTAATCTATGCAGTTGGCAGGGAAGGATTTGTTCCCTACAGCATATTTTATATGGCTTTATTCAGTCCAATTTTAAATGTCAGAGCTATGAAGCTCCCACTGCTGTTTTTGAGAAAGCTGATTTGTTTATTGTTTGAATTAATTTCACCATCTTCAGTTATAGCAAACATGTTCAAGATGCTGATCTTAATAAAAATTTGGAATGTCCTCAGTAATTTACATTAGCATTAAAATAGCCAGTGAATATCCAAGCTACAAGTTCTGTTGAAACATATCTTTGCATATAGCAGACTGTTCTTTTGATATTAAGGAACACAGGAATCTTTAAGTATTTGGCAGTCAGTTTCTGATGCAATTACAAAATTTTTATCCAATTTGATGTGCTTTAGTAATCAGTTCAACATGATTCATAAGTTTAGCTTTTTCACAGTTATATTTCTGAATGAATTTTTTAGTTTTTCCATGCACTACTGTGCAGCAAATATCAAAAGTTACACTTCATTCACAGTATTTTAACATGTTTACTTCATAAATTCAGAACTTTTACAAAAAATCTGAAATTTAATCAGAAATGTCTTTTTATTATTGTTTCCCACTTTGAAACATTATACCTATCCCATTCTTATGTAGACAATTGGTCAAATTAATGATACAATCTAGAATAGCTACTCAACCTATTTTTTACATTACTGGGAGGGCAACTCAAGTAAAAGTATAGATCCACTGTAAATGTAACTTTTCTAAGTAGGAAAATATTCATATCTACTTATCAAGATAGGTCCTGAGAAAAACTCAAACTTTAAGAGTAACTATAATTAGTGTTTGCTGTAGGTGAAACATGGATAAATATTAATATATACAAAATTTGGGTAATGTGATGTCTTCTTCTTTCTTTTTATTGAGAGGAAAATTGACTAGACTGCTGATTCAGTTACCACAATGTAAGGTCTGGGCCCAGTAAAACATTTCACCCATATGGAGAGAAAACACAGGATTAAAAGGATTTAGGCTAAATCTTCACAGTTCTTGTACAAGAACACTTTCTCACTGGCGAAATATTTTCCAAAGTCATAAGGAAAATGAACACACATTAGAAAAAACAGGTCTTTAATGTATTTTGATAGCATCTGTGTTTATTGTACATGATACGATCTTTATGACATACAGAGATTGTCTTTATGTTTGAGCTGACTGAAATACTATGCTGGTCTTGACCTTGGAAACGTTTCTTAAGCATTTATTGTAGTATTACAGAGATCTTTTGCCAGAAGAGTCACTGCAGAGCCATGGACTCTTAGGGGGCTTTCCATATTAGGGGTTTTCTTGCTCTGGATTAAGCATGCCAACAGTAGTTAGTTGCTGTTCTGTATTTAGAACTGATTTGCAGGAATGGATTTCAGTCAGAAATGTTGAAAATTCTTATATTTCATTGAGTTAACTTCACTCCCACAAACCAATTTAGGGAAACATCCGTTAAGAAAGCTCTTGCAAACTATCCAGTACTACACTATCTACAACAGATTTCTGTAGCAGATTCCTAAACACATCAGGAAATAGGCACTTATTCACCCGCAATTCTAATGGCCCCAAAAGGCTGTGAAGAATGTGCATTTAAAAGATTACTTTTTTTTTTTAAAGTTACAGCATATGGAATAATTATCATAGATCTTCAGAAACAATTATTGATGTTTAAACTGAAATATATTCAAATAAACTACTAGCTTAAATAAAAAGATATCCCCTCAGGAAAATATCAAATATTCACACAAAAGCATTGTGTGAAATAACTTCTTACCTCCACTTTATTAAAGCTAAGTGCAAAATATTTCATTTATGATATAAATTGCACAGCAAATCCACACAGGACATTAAAATTTAAGGTTAACGGTTAAGTCATTTCACTCCTGCAGTAACCTTTGAATGTCCAGATTTTCCTTCTGCACTATAACTAACTACTGAAAGATTTCTCCACATGTAACATTAGTAGTACTTAATCCTGTCACGACTACCTGTCTGAACTTACTCTGGAGCTGTAATACCAACCCTTACTGTACTCCCATAATATATGACATCAGTTGTCATCCAATAAATTACAATCCTGTATTTGCTCTTGGATCTCTAATTTTATATATGTCATATCAACACTGTGGTTGCAATATCCTTCCCACTGATGTCACTCAGTAGAACTGGAGTTTTGTTAAAGATGTCACCAGCCACAAAAAAAAGTGTGAACTAATGCAGGTTTATTTAATCTTACAATCTGTATCCTTAACCATAGTAGTTTGAGAAACATTATTTCCTACTCAAGGTCACTTGGTCTGAAGCTAGAACTGGCCAAAGGAAAGAAAGGGGTTTCCCATGGTAAAAAGCACAAATAAACCAGATCTAATCCTGATCTGTAAAAATAATTTTATAATGGACTTTAAAATACATAAAAATAATAAAGACATGTCATAAATCAAAATAACGTATGTAGAAAGCAGTGAAGAACCACCTCACAAAAACTCCACTTACTACTCTTTAAACTTGAACCTTTCCTTTGAAGCAGAAGAGTCTTACAAATAGTTATACTTAAGCACTTGTCTGCACATACCAGTAAGCAAGCCACTTTACTCTGAAAGGTGTATTATTTCAAATATTAAAATTCTGCCACCAGACATAATCAGCTAAACCAACCAAGAATCATGTTGCACACTTAAACAGTTTTATAATTCCAGAGTACACTGAGGCACTGCAGAGCTGTAGGAAAACAAAACACACACCAAAAGTTTTCAAGAGCAACGCTGTTCCTCTTTCATAATAAAGACAATACCACACAAAACTTTCAAGAACACAGAAGACAGAGAGGAGAGGCAAAAAGCTTATATAAAGTCTCAGTTAAGTGAAAAAAATATATTCTGAGCACAAAAATCATCTAATATGTTACTAGGCTACGCAATATTAGACTCTTTCTTGTGAACAATTTTTTGTGTTTGCATATGAACTTTAAGTTAATAAATAGGATGGAGAGAGTAAAGTTCATAACATTTTCAGCTCAAAGTAATAATAGCATCACTTACCTAAATATTGGTCTTTGGAGATGCTTTTTCTTGATTGTAACACAATCATCCATTTAAAGTGGGGAAAAAGACTTCTTCCAGCAAATAGCTCCAAAAAGACCAGGGAGTAATCGGGAAACTTGTTCTTAGCTACTGTGCTGCAGAGAGCACACAGAATGATATTTTGGTGCTGGGGGAAGCCTCCCTCCCTCTTTCTGACAGTGGAGCAGAAAAGGGCCATAGAGGCCACATAAGCCAGGCAGAGCCGTGCACTACCAAACCGGGCAGGCTGTGCAAAACTGGAGTCGAGTTGATTGAAGCACAGAGTTGTGCTGGATTCCTTTCAACTGTGCAAGAAAAAAGGGGAGCTTTGCCAAGTGCTACCCAGGTAAAAATTTGTTAGATTATTCCAGCCATGAGAGCACTACTTACACATGCTGGTCAAAGTCTTAAATGCAGAGTCACTCTCTCTCTCTCTCTCTTTAAAACACACTGTTCCGAGGCTCAACTTTTTTTTCTTCAAAATAAAAGTTGTGCAGCTGTTTCAGCATTCCCATGCGAGTACCTTCAGAAAGTTTGTTCTGGTAAAAGAACTGTATACAAATTAATGAAGACGGATGGATCTGGTCTGTGAGGCTGGCTCTACTTCAAGAGATTGTAATTATTTTACAATCTGGCTTTTATTCACTCTGAATGATGTGTGGATATAACTATGCAAATTAAAGTAGTGCTCATAATTTTTAGCATTCATAACCTAATAACCTAGAGTTGGCTGAAGCAGAATATGGTGTTTGCAGCCGGTAGGACCATAACTACATAAAACAAATTGACACTACATGAGTGAGGAAAACAAAAATGGTCAAGTTCTGATAGTGACAGTAGCAAACTGTTACTGTTTGCAAGATAAGATTTCAACAGAGTTCCAAAGTGAAAAGCTTGCTCTGACATCACGCTGACATAAATCAGGAAGAATTCAACCGCAGCGAACACAGACTGTCAAGAAAGCTATAAAGGAGAAGTGGCTGACCGTGGTTCTCAGTGAACTGAAGTCATGAGTGGTTCAGGTGAGATGCTATTTCCCGGGCACGTCAAAGGGCCCATAGGAAAGCTGTGCTGGCACAGGGCTTGATGGGAAGCATGGAATTCAGCCAGAGAAGTCGTAAACGAGCAGCAAGCCATCACCACGTGTGTAGCTGCACAGCACACTCTGGCTGCGTGTATTCTGGAACCGTCTGCCCCCTTCCTGCCCAGGGGAGCAAAGGACCTGCCTGCCCCAGTTCTTCCTTCCCTTGAGCCAGCACTGGATCTCCCTTGTGGATTACCTCTTGAAAAGCACTCACTATGTGCTAGGTGAAGATACTGATATGTCACGAGTAGGAACAGGAAGGTTGGGCATCTTTTCAATTGCTTTGCAATTTATTGGTTGGAGGGAAAGCATAAGAGTGGTAAATTTACACAGTCATGTGTATCTATACTCGCATTACCAAATTTAGTTTGAGGGGTACTGTAAATCCACCAAAAAGGCACAATAAGTAACACTGAGATCTGTCTTGGGCTGTATGTGACCAAGAAAGCTCATATTACATTATGCACAAATTCTTACTAAATTCATAAAATTTCCATGAAATAATGCTATGGGACAATCAGAGATATATTAACATTCCAGTAAAATGTAGTTCCACAAAGGAAAATTTTGCAGTTTAGTGGATTTGACTGAAACAGCTAAAACCTCTTCCTAGAGCTAAAATATACTGATTATACAAGAGAGTGTCAAGTTTGGTTAGCCTGAAAGGACCCAGAAACTGATTCCCACACTATATAAAACTATTTATTTGATACAGCCATGGAGCAATTATCTAAAGGAAAAATTATCAGACAAACATCACCAGCTATTTTGTGTCAATTCAGTTTCACCTTGCTCCACTTTTCATTTCTACTCCTTTGAGAAGTAGAGAGAAACATACTTTTGTCAGGAAAACAACTGTCTTTATCAGATCACAGATTAGTTTTTGCCAAGATCTTGAAGGATTTGAAGATCCTTCTTCTTCAATGTGCAGTTTTCAGCGTGTTGTCATGTTTTTAGAGACTTTCATGTAGTCATGATCTTACTGATTTTTGTTTGCCAAGATTCACATTTTTCTTCATGCAGTTTTCCTGCTCTGGGTTTCAGCACTTCAAAATAATTAGCTGCTTTTTGAAGTGTGTTCACTCACTGTCTGTACAGAAAGCTGAAAATCACAAAGAAATCTCCCTTTTCTTTCCCTCTCACATTAAGTGCATAGGACTGCTACACTTCTGTTATTCAGACAGATTGCCTACAGCTCAAAGTAAAAATCCCAATATTTTCTGAAAGTTTCAAGAAAGAAAAAAAAAAAATGTCCAAACTCTCAGTGAGATCTATACCAAATATATTTTTCCATTGAACTCCCCAACCTTTCATCTCAAAGTTTTATTGGTCCTGAAACTAGTATGCATCTTAAAAGTAAATTTTTCTGGGCCTAGTCCAATGTACATTACTTTTCATGGGACTTCCATTCAAGCATGATACCGTATAAAGTACTATTTGGGGGAGCTGAAATTCCAGGGAAATAAAATATTAATATAAAATGGTAACAGAACTTCACTTTAATTGCATTGGTTTTCATCTTCTAAAGAGCTTTTTTTGATCATTTTTTCATTCAACATGGCAACAACCCACTGACTTTTTTCTTATAGTATTCAGAAATCACATCTACATATTGAATAAGTAGTCACACAAATTTTTCAAGAAAGGGCATTTCAGAAAGATATGACAAATTAACTAGACTGCCTGAAGCCCGAGTATCAGTAATTCCTGTACTTGTTCAGAGGAAAAACACATGCATAAAAAACACAGAATCATAGAATGGTTTGGGTTGGAAGGGACCTTAAGGATCATCTAGTTCCAACCCCTCTGACATGGGCAGGGACACCACCCACTAGACACAGGTTGCTCAAAGACTCATCCAGCCTGGCCATGAGCATTTCCAGGGAAGGGACCTCAACAACTTCTCTGGGCAACCTGTTCCTTGTTCCAGTGCCTCATCACCCACACAGTGAAAAATTTCCTCCTGATATCTAATCAAAATCTACCTTCTTCTAGTTTGAAGCCATTACCCGTTGTTCTATCACTACATGCCCTCATAAAACATTTTTCTCCAGCTTTCTTGTAGGTCTCCTTCAGATACTGGAAGGCCACTATAAGGTCTCCCCAGAGCCTTCTCTTCTCCAAGCTGAACAATCCCAACTCTCTCAGCTTGTCTTCATAAGAGAGGTGCTCCAGCCCTCTGATCATCTTCATGACCTTCCTCTGGACACATTCCAATAGGTCTATTTCTTTCTTGTGCTGGGAACAATCTCTTTCAACCTGCACATAACTTTTTAGCAGATTTTGCATCTTGGAGTACTATCAGTAAATTATAGGATATACCCAGACCTGATACACAGAATTTACTGAAGAGGGGCATTTTTATTAGAATGAGGAAGTATTTCGCTTGAAAGTATTATTGCAATTTTAAAAAGTCCTCTATAGATAATTTTCACATTTCTTACTTCAGACTAATCCTTTCAGCAGTAATTAGAATGGTAAAAATCTATTTCAATTATGCCCTAGAGTTATCTTATTTAATTTGCCAACACTGAATGAAACTCAAGCAGAAAGCTCCTGAATTTTTGTTTTTCAATTTACTTTCCAATTAGCATTGCTATTGTTTGCCCATCACAACCAATGACCACTGCTCTTTCCATGTCGTGCAAGCTATTTTTATTTAATCTCCCACGCATATGTTCATGTGAAAGCAGGCTTGAAAGCAGGCATGAAAGCATGTAAAAGTTTAACACTCAGAAAATACAAGTTTCCCTAACCTCAAGTTCTCTAGCAATGGTTAAGTAATTTGGTATCTAGTACTATGTCTCAAGTCAAAAGGCTACATGTGAGCTAGAACCCAAAATATTTTATTCTGCTTGTCTTAATGCCACATATTTCATATCTTTGCCAGAAGTCTAGAAATGTAGTTATTTTTCCTACTTTAAATTCATAGCTATGGGCAATTAAGATGGTAAATTTAAGTACCAGTAACCTTTATGTGTCAGACAGATTCTTTCTACTTTCCAGCTAAAATATCTACTGGCTAGTAAAGATACACCTCGGGGTTTAAGGGCTTGTCTGCTCCTGTAGAAAGAAAGATAGGTGGGAGGACCAACGGAAAGGGAAGGTTATAATTGGTGAACAAGGGGCCATTGGCTAGGCAGCAATTCTTCAGAAAACACATGGGAAGTAGCAGTGAATCATAAACTAAACATACTCTTACAGTCTTATGAATAAACAAGCATCACCCTGTGACATTTAAAAGGGAGTATTGCCCAGAAGAGCAACCTCCCTTTCTCTCTGTATTCCCACAGCTCACCTGAAGCGTTGTTTCTTGCTTTGGGACAAAAGATTCAGCAGAGAGGTACTGGAATAAACCCTGAAAAAACTCAAATCTAGAAAACATTTCATATGAGGAAAGGCATAAAATCACACATAATGTAGCCTAAAGGAAAGTGAAACATAATTTAAAAACATCCAGATTATAAGTGTAGCCATGTAAGTTTATTGAAACAAACTATTTTCTTTGTCCTTGTGGTCAATAAATAATGGGCTGCAAAATAGCTTATAGGGCCAGAAATTGTAGTAATATTCAATGGCGAAAAGAATGCTCTTCAATGGAAAATAATAAACACGTTAATTTCTGAGGAAATCTGTTCATGAAATCACAATGAGTAGGTTTAAGGGTAGAGTTTTAAAAGGCTATATAAGCACGGTTTGGAAATTATTAGCCTTGTCTTGGATAGGAAAATAGAGTAAATAATCTCTGGATACACCATTCAACCTTATCACTCTAAAATACTTTGGTAACCAACTTTGCTATCAGCTTCCAAATTAATCTTCTGTTTAGTTTGGGATTTGGGTGTGCATGAAACCATTTACCAACCAACTGCACCATCTGGGTTTTTAACTGTTTCATCTATTTTCCACTTCACCCAAAACCAAGAGAACAAGTGGAGAGCTAGGGTTTCATGCATCCATTTTATTTTCTGGACTAACTGAAGTAGGAATTTAAAAAAAAAAGACAACATACTTCCACCTGCTTCTCTTCTTACAGGAAATGTACGGGTTTGAAATATAAAACTCTAGACCAGGACTTATGATGAGAATACTATTTCACTTTTCAGTTCAGTACCTTGCCCCGGTTCACTGTTTAGGAAATTTGTAATGTAATTAAATCACTAAAGCATGAAGAGGAAATCTTTACAGAGGAAAGTCAGTGTATCTTGTGCAACTCCTAACAAGATTTTTATTTAGCTATTTATATGAATGGTGGATTAAATCCATCCCATAAAGGCTGCATACAGGCTAAGCATTTAAACTTCATGCATAGGAAAGGGAATGGAGGACTCATGTGAAATCCATCTATGCCATCATTGTCGTTTAAGCAAGGAAGTGGGTTTTCCAAGGCTCTCTACAGGACAGTCTTTTCATGATAATGAGAGGAATATGTCTCTCAGTACCTCTTTTACCAGCTTCCATTGCATATGCAGGATCTCTAAATCTGTTTATATCAAGCCAATAAAATTTCCCAGGTGTCTGATGTCTTGTACGGTCCCCAGACATGCTGGGATTGCCTGCCATACAAAGGGTAATCTTTATCACAAACATGTCTGTGTTTGTGTAATGTTTAAATTACTAAATTATATTATATTATAATTAAATTACTAAACTATAGTTACCCACATGCTTCATACAGGTACCCATATTCCATCCTGTCCTGGATCAGGCCGAACACTTCTTCACCCAACTGCTCTACCAGTTAAATTTGCATTAAGCTTACTGCACTCTGCATATGTAAACGTGTAGGACAGTCTCAATTTATTTCTTTGTGTTGGCGTCAGCAAAACCCACTCTAAAACTTAACCTAATGACTTCTCCAATCTTGAAAAACTAGACAGTACTGTAGATAATTGTGACTCATTCAGAGTGCAGATAGAAATGTTGGCAAACGTTACTGGATCTATTATAGTGCATGTGGTAAAGCTCTGTGCAAAGTTGTGCAGGTCTCTAAGTTCTGGCTTCCCTTTTTACCTCTTGTAAGTAAGAATATTTATCAAATTGTTTTATTCTCTCTTGCTTTCCGTGTTTACATGCACACACAAACTGACCTGAGACTTACGTCAATACCGTCACGCAGGAGATTCATTTCCTTGCTAAGACTTTCCTGCTCAGTTTGGAGTGCAGAAACTTGGCTTAAGAATCTTCCCAGTCATTTACTTTTGCTTTTATATTTTACTGCATTTTAAGAGTCCTAGGAAATTTTAAAGAAAATAAGTAGAAATACAAAAAAATAGAAATACAGTTTCTCATGGGGACATTAATTTTCCTGAATAATAAAACTCTTCTGAAGAATGTGACCAGTATCATAGTTGTATTTTGTTTGATTCTACATGATATTATTAGGATTTTATACTCTGCATCCCCAGTGAAGGAGAAGAGGGGAATGAGAAGGAGAGGAAGGGAGGGGAAAGGAGGAGAAAGAAATTCCTTTGGGATATATGATGCTAAATTAGCACTGAAATACACAACTAAAAACATGGCATTCTTTGGTTTTGAGCCAGTGCAATATTATTGTTGGCCATGGTGGATGGAATTTCAGTCTCTATTAGAAAACACTGTAATTGATGTGCCAAGTGTTTTCTAAATGTACACACATACTGGGAACTATATACTGGACAAGAGAGCAACTACTGAGTAAGTATAGTGTTGTACTTTAAGGGGGGAAAGGGTAATAAAATGCCCAGGACTTAGTACAGACAGGTTACAGAACATCAAGCAAAAAATAGTGACAAAATTCTTTAAAGACAATGATTAAAATGTATGTCAGTATAAATAATCAGTAAAATAATTAAAGAAAGCAAAAAGTAGTTTAAAACTCCAAAATTATCCAGAAAGGAAAACATGAGTAACCATGGCATATGTTAAGAAAGGCTACTGGACAACAGCAAGAGCATGACCAAAAGAATTTCTCTGCTCTGCCATTCCCCATGGAAAATATATGGACATTTAATAGGACAGAGACATAAAAGGAATCAGAAAAGACAGGGTAGGCTGTATCAATTCTCTATATATACAGTAGAAGTTCTCATCTGAAATACTGGAATAAAGAGCAAGAATTTATCGTAACTACCTCTCCACTACATAAGTTTTACTTTTTAACAGTTTTAAATTTCTGTGTAGGTGGCAGAGTATGAACTTGAAATGAAATTTAAACAACTGTCATCAGTCATACATAATACATAATACAGAAGCCATTGCAAGACAATTGGAAGAACTGTAGACTTGATCTAATTAACAGCATATAAAAAATATTTTTAAAGTGGTTTTTTTTCAGACAATTCTGCTTCAGATACAGTAAGCTTTTTTTAATCTTAGATTTTGAAAGCATTTTGTACTGCCTTTCATCATGGTCTCCAAGTTCACCTATTTCTTAGTTTTCTGGATATTGCCTCATTTCCATTGGTTAAAATAGTCTGTCTATAGAAAGTTATTGACATTTTCTGTTTTGCATCATTAGATTTCTGGCATCCAGATTGAGAGACAGGGAAACTATCTCAAAGTACACACACGTGCATTTCCCTAGGGAAATAGCAGTATCTGAGAGTTGTTGCAGTGTCTTTTCTATCAACTATTTGTTCTTTGGTCACATTGCCATTACAAAGTAGTTAGATAAAAAAGAAGATGCAACAGCAAAAGCTCTACGGGTGATTATATATCATCTTACAAAACTGCTTCTTTGAAATAGAAACAGTAATAATACCAGAGCATTGCTTTCTGATTGCGAAAATTGCTTTAAATAACAGTTTCCCGGTAGATGTCTTGAAATCTGACATTCATCATTTTGAAGTCTTACAAATAGTGATAAATTAAATTCTGAGTTCATCTCTATCCTCAGATATGTAACATGGTCATAGAAAAAAAAAAGTCTTGTTTATGACTCATAAATCTATTATTCTAGCACAATAACATTTTGATCATTCTTATCTTTCTATTGCAAACTTATTCAGAAAATGTAATGCATGCAGTAATGATCTGAATCTGTTTTTCTTTCTATCTAGTTTCTATTATGGCCTTCACAATACACAATAATGGTTTTCAAAGATGAGAAGACTTGCACAGAGTCTACATATAAATTACCTACATTATTTTCCTCCTTTTTCCAGGTCACTGTCTCCCCAACACCACACAAACGTCTTCCCAAGTCTCTATTTACTGTGATGACACCCTTCCAAGTATGACAAATTTATGCATACTCATGACAGAAGACTACTGGGAAGTTTACCTCTTCTAGCAAAACTTGAGGGAGACACAGAAAAAAACCCCATTTTTTGACAATAGCTTTTCCAGAGAGGAAAAAAAACAAGCAAAGAAGAAATGTAGACTTTTTGTATATCAAATATTTCTCTCTCTCTCTCTCTTGCAAGGTTAATTCTTAGTATGACTAAACTACATAAAACAATGCTCTCCCACTAATTCTAGTCTATATAAGAGAAGCTGAAATATATTTCAAATGCATCAGCTCATTTAATTTAGAAAGTATGTGTGTGAAACCAGAAAAAATTATCTCTTGTGGGAGAAATTGAGTACAATTACATCAGCATGGAAAATACAGCATTTTTCCACTGGTAATAATCCTGAAGAAGAGCTCATTACAGTGTTTGTGTTCAGGACCTGTTACTCCTTTGGGTAAACTTTGATGCTATGTTGATCTACAGTGAGCTTGTCAGAATATCACTTATTTAGTCAACATTTTTTTAAAATAAAAAACTGTGATTGAAAGTAGTTCAATGCTTACACTTTTTATCAAGGGTCAAAAGTTTGCCAGCAATATCAAATAAAAAGGACCTGTCTAGAGAATGTGAAATACACCAAATGTTATAGTTTATAAACAAGGAAAGAGTCATGGTTTCCTGCAAGGGCTCTGCCTAGATTTTTTTCTCTGCCTCTTCTTCATGGAAACACATCTTTCTTCACTCATACATTTAAAATTTCATTTCTGAAAAATTTATTTCAAAACTGTACTAGAACCACAGGCTGCAAAAAAAAAAAAATATATACCATAATCTGCCTGAACTCAATGCAGAGGCAGACTAATTCTGCAAGTTAAGATTCTCTGAGGTGTTTAAATGTGGGTACAATACAATTGCCTTTACTCTTCATGCAATTATTTTACATACAAATTTAGCATATATAAGTAATGGGCTATGCTCCCAGCCCAGAGAATACACCATTCTGCTTATCCACTAAAAAGACAAGCACATACTGAAGCCTTGTTAAATTCTTTACCTAAGGTCTGTAGGTGTTTCTGGACTTAAGAATGAGTTGATATTTTTCATACTAAAGTCTCAAAATTGAACTAAAAGCAACAAAGAACAAAACTTTTAACAAAATCTGTGTACTGATATCTTTCATGGAACTATGAAACTTCTTATGAATCACTACTGAATGATAAATTAAAGCACAATCTTCAGTAAGGAAAAGGTTTTCCAGTATCTAAAAACAACTTGTCAACAGCTAAAAAATAATGTTAATAATCTGTTGCTTAAAACTGATCACTGTATTATATTTTATGGTATCTGTACTGAAGACAGGGTGCATTTTCCCTCTTCCCAAAAGGTGTCGATATTGTCGCTCTTATTACAATTTAACCACTCAGTTCCTCTCATAGAGGGACAAATAGTTTTTGTTTACAGTCATTCCATCTCATCTTTTTCCCTGGAACCTGTCAAACAATACATCAAGTTATGTTATTTGTAGCGATTCTGGACTTTGTTCTGTCTGACTAGAATCAGAATCAGCAATTTGAACTAAACCACACAATTCAGGTGAGAATCATTAATGCAGAGATGCAAGATGCTTCTGTTGAGTCCAGGAACTTCGAAGTTCCCCTTAGTTGGCACACAGAAATATTGCACAACGTCATCATCTATTTTTTACAAATTCTCATGACAAAAGCAAATGTTGCCATTGTGCAATACAGTGGACATTTTGCCATCAATTTCTTATTTGACAAGTATATTTCACACCAATATCTGTTTTCTTGCTCCTATCTATTAAATATTTGACACTATAACTTAATTTCTAACCTCATTTTTATGAGTAACAAAATCAGCTCTCCACTAATGTTTAATATTTCTCCCTTTGATATAAAATACATATTATCAACAGCTTTTAAATACCACTGCCACGAGCACAGTAAGTCTCTTTTGTTATACAAATTATTGTCAAGTAGTAAAGCATAATGAGACTAATTTGAAATTAATGATATAGATAGCAAGGTAGCAGATTTTTAATTATCTTGTTGCAGATTTTATAATTAAGCAGGGAGATCTGTATATTCATTAATGCTACTCCACTACTATCCTGACAAGACAAGCCAGAACTGGAATTAACACGTCCAAGACAACAACATCCAATCCAGTCAAACAATGTGTAACAGATACTACAAACGTGCACCAAAAATGGATGTTTTTGCTGAAGCCCAGTAGGTGTGCCACGGGAGAATGTCTAGCTGTGCTATTACCAGACATTTATTTTGTCTACTACTCTATGCTTTTGAATATTCAGACTAGACCACTTGGTACAGGAATTAAATTCATGCATAAGGAAATAAAAATATGACATACATGGTCATGGTCATTTAACTAGTCCCAACCAGTCAACATAGACACAACTGAACACGCTTAACACCACCAATTCACTAGAATTAATTTGCACATTTAACAAAATTCTATTAATTATTTCCCACCACAAGTTGTAGTAGTCTCATCCTAGATATTTTGGAAAACAGAGAGCACCTCTCATTCACATGGGAGAGGAGTTCTTATAACATCAGTCCCATTGATGTCAGTAGCATTCATTGCATCATTAAAGTCATCATCATGTGGTCCTCAAAGAGCAGATGGAGCAATAATCATTAAGTACACTGTATGTGGTAAATCACACTCCCAATAAAAAGACCTATCTAGTTAGGATGGCTAATCAGGACATCTGCAGTGGAAAATAAGAAATGCAATTTGAGATAGCCTTTAGGAAGGAACTATTTATATTCCTTCAAAGAAACAGGTTTTAGAGGATCTTGAAGTAAATCTATGGGAAAACACACTTTCTACTGAATTTTAACCTTCTTCTCCTGCAAGGGCCCTGAACTTGGGTATCACCTGTCAGACATGCTTCCAGAAACATTAGTGAAGTTCACTGCCACTTTTCAAGTGAGGAATTACACACTTTTACATATGAACAAAATGAGCCATGAAGATGCTCAACATCCCTCCAAATAGTCTGTTAGCAGCACTAGTATAGCTCAGAACCAGGAATGTAAAAGAGAACAGGCTGTAGTAGTACTACTACTCAGCCCTGAGCAGGGCACTTAACATGGTTTGTCCTCCAAGCCTTAGACTACGATAACCAGACATAAGTCAAATTAACTTTTTAGTAGCTGACACTCACCTGCTGAGACCTGTGTCTCACTGTGCAATCAATACAGACTGAGTGTATACCCTTTCCTCCCCTACTGCTGTTCAGTTTCTTGAGGCACATTGCTTGAAATTCTCCCGTTCAGGTAGGTAAGTCTCAAGTTAAGACAGCTGCTCCTATTCTTCAGTTTCATTTGAAATAACCCGCAACATTCATTACAAGGCCACTATAGTATCTTAAAGCCTTTCAATTCAATTACACAGAATGATTCTAGTTTGATACAATGACTGACTTCACTCTACAGATACATATAATCAAGAGAGTATTTAACAATGGTGAGTATTTAAATAGTATGTAAAATGAAATGAGCACGTTATAATTAATGACTATATGACAGGTGCTAAAATATAACTGTTCATTTAACAGCCTTTCTTACAGAGCGTTTGAGACATTTATGAACCTGTCTTTCACCCTGACTCTATACAAGCACACATCTGTGCCCACATGACTTCTGTCAGTAAAATGTCAATTACAACTAAAACTTTTTCTCACTTGGATCAATGCAATGCAATTTAAATATCCTGTTATCCAGATTAATTATATTAATTCTTCCATTATCCCCTTTGATCCTTAGGAAATGATTCTTTTAGGGACCAGCTCAAAAACCAAGATTAAGAAAACATTTCACAAAAGCATATATGCTAAAGAAAACATTATCGGCTACTCAGGTCAACTCTGCTAAGGCCGTCTTAGAAAGAAACACAGGGAAGACCACAGAAATGCCACAAATATGTTGCTTAATATTTCTGGTAACGTGTGTCTCATATTCTTGTGTAAATCACTGGTTTTGTGATTCACATTGCTTTGGTTTGGGGAACTGTATCTTCATGGAGGGGTTCAGGGGGAGTTCAAACAGTGACTGTGCCTGTGCAGAAGTTCTTGTTACAAAGCCATGGGGGGATAATGATTGGAGATAATGAATGAATTAGACTTCCAAGTGACTCAGGGTATCCAAAGCAAGAAACATGACGTCAAGAAGGGAGTCATTAAGAGCTCCCAGAGTAACAAGGCTTTTTGGAAACACAAGGAATAATTGCACATTTAAATAATGCTTCATTGGCTTCTTCCAGCAATGGCTGCCAGAAGTGAGAAAATAAACCAGAAAGTAGGTTTAGTTCTTAGAAGAACTGGTTCCAATGCACTTCACATCACAGTATTTTCGTTTTAGATCAGGCAACTCTGAAACTGTATTGCAGATGATAAAGAAAATTTCATTCCAGCTCAAAAATTTTGAAACTGCAAATATTTATCATTAAAAAGAGTGAAAAGTGGAAGACCTAATCAGACTTTACACAAACATGCAGTCTGAATCCCTGAAAACAAAACCAAACAAATTATGGTGGTGATCTGGGACAAGTATCTCAGAACGATACTACTGAAAGACTGCATTTGCTCTTGACCAGTTAGATTTGCAAATAAAGAACATTTTGTACTTCAGGTTGACATTGTGAACATTAAACAGAGCACAAAACCTCTCAAGAATAATACTGTGATAGGCAGGCAGAGCTCAAAATCAGATACATAAGTTAGTATTTTGCAACCAACAGTAACAATACAAGCCAAGACAATGACCGGTGTTTGGAAAGAGATGCATGAACTGCAGAAGTTATATCACTGTGACAGTGTTCACAAGCACTAGCAGAGATTGTATCTCCCAGCATTTTACCTGTTTCACAACAGCAGGACACGGATGACTTTTGTTCAAGTTTGTGATTATCTCCTGGATCCTTTTCTGTGGTATTGCAATGTAGCTAGTTATTCCCTATCCTGTGTTTGTACAGCCGAGAACTGTTGCCTAAATGTGGCAAAAGTCTGGCAATTGCACTGTATTTTTGGAACATAACTATAATTTTTAATTCTAATTTTGCTCTCACTGTATTTGCAGCTCTTTCTGCAAGTTAATAATACTTCAAACTACAGAACAAAAATGTACCTGTGTCAGAGCACTTCAAAGTGGATACATCTTTCTATTCTGTCAACAAACCTTTGATAACTCTTTGCCAAATATCCAGTTTCCAGACAGCGTATCATTCTTAGAAAGTTCCTCCGAGGACTAAAAGCAATTATATGGATATGTTTCTCAAAGAGCCATAGATCAAAAAAGGTGATGAAGCAAGTCACTGTATTCATTCACAATGTCAACAGCAGAGGAAAAACTAAGTCTAAAAGGCAAAGCACCACCACTCAGCTAACAGATCAAACTCACACTCCAATTTCAGCCAACCAGTGTCAAAAGCATACCTTCAAATTTGCAGGAAAATATCCTTCTATTGGTAACTGTTGTAAGCAATGACCCTTCCTCATATTCTGTCTAAAGTGAGGTTAACAAGCAATATATAAATTGGATTAAAAAAAATTTCACCAACTGTATGAAACCACCTTTCTTGTGGTGAAATACACCACATGTATCATGAGTGGTAAGTATGTTAGCCTCACAATTTTTCTTAGATTAATCTAAAATCATAATGTTGAAGTGACATCTGAATGCATAGGTGATACTTCGATTCTAACTTACAGATTTAGCTTGTTATTGCTAATACAGCAAAAAGCCTCGCATACTTGTGCCATATGGATGGTGGAAGCTGATCATGGAATGTCCTTTGTTAAGTGAAGTGAGTAGCATTTAGAGCAGATTAATGGCAAAAATAACCTGGTTATTTTTCCTTCTTGTACAAATGTAAACAGTGTGGACTGATAGATAAGACTCTGGGCTGGGAACTAATAGCCTTGAGCTTTTGATTAGTTCATTGACTGATCGTGGACAGGTCACTCTCAACTCAGACTACCTAAGTTTCAACACTGGGAGCTCATGAAATTTCTTCCCTTCAAAAGGTGCTTTTATTTTTATGGACTAACAGTCTTCATAAGAAGTAGGTATTCTTTCTTCCTTTGCTTCTCCTGTATCAAGCAAATTTTTATTTCAGTGACTCTGTAGCAATAGTTTCTTTAGAAAGCCCTTCCTATGCAACAATATCTAACAGCATCTTTTTCACCCCTCTTATGTACCAGGCACCCTAGTCTCATACAAACCTTGTCACTTTATGGCTACGTAACTCTCAATTTCTTACAAGCACTTGCCACAAATTCATTATGTCTTTTGGTATAAGCTTTAAGGAACTGCTTTAAAGTGACAAAAGGCAAATATCAACTTGTTCTCAAGGTTTCTGCTTTGTTCCAAAACCACATTTACTATTTGGAATACTGCAGTAATTTCCTGCTGGTACTTTGATCCAAGAACATCATGAGCTATGCAGGTGGTTTCTATCACACCGTCATTCATATTTTTGACAGATTTTGAGTCTGCATAATATTCCCTGATAAATTTCTTAATGTGCTCTGTGCCAGGAAAGGAAAACTTATGTTCTGCCAGCTTGCTGACAAACCCTATCTATGATATCAGAGTTTTGCTCAGTCAGTAACACAAATATAACTTCATATCACAGTGAGAAATACTGAAGAACTTTGTAGAAGGTGGCCACTACTCTTGACCAGGCTGACTCACTAAATCACAGGATTACTTCTAATTTGTTGCGTAATCTTGGTTTTAACTAAAAAAATATCTTTAGTCAAGTCTGGAGTTCAGCAAGCCTACCTACCCTCTCTCATCAGCACAATGCAATCTTTCAAGTAAAGCAACATTATAATGCAAGAACAGTGTTTGTCAATAACTCCCCTTCAGTTGAAGACACAAAACCAAGGAGGGTTATCCTGTTTTAGCTTTTTAAAAGACTCTTCATTAACACCTTTGACTTGGGGTAGCAGTAAGTACTGCAATTCCACAAGCCAGCCTCACAGAGGTTGCCTAGAGAAGAGGTCAAAGACATAACTATTCTGGATTCTAAAAAACATGTAGAAACACAGGAGGTGTTCAGTGCCCTTCCCAGCTATCTAATTACTCAAATGGAGAAGGAAACAAAATCTACTTTAATCTCTAGCACTTTCTCACACTATGAAATTTAAAAAGGCAAATTCATATAAGATTCTAAATCAAATACCACAATTTACTTATTTTTCTGGTATAAAAGTACTGAAATGTCTATATTATTTTGACATAGGTCTTTTAGACAATATATTCACTCATTTCTAAAGCTAAAATCTACTTTGAAATGCTGTTTTGTCCTACCATAATTAATCAGCAGCTATGCACAGTGACTGAAGGAATTTAGAGGATAATGTGCATTAGGGCCATTCCCGCACATCAGTTCTGGGGAGTTTTATGGCTTCTCCCTCCCTTACTACTTCCATTGAAGTCATTCCCTCCTCCCTTCATGACACTCTTAACACTTCTTTTGTTACGCACCAATTGATTCCTGCATTTCTAGTAGTATTCCAGCATGAGACATGTTTTAGGAAGGCTTTGATTTTAACGCACAACAACATAAGGTCATAGGAGAAACCTTCAGCTTAAGTTGAATGCCAGAAGATAAGGGGAATAAAGGCAGCTCTTTGCAGCTAACTTCCCTGGGTATGAACAAAGCTCAGATGATATGCAAAACCAATAGCATTTACTAGTTAGGAAAGGATTTTTCTCTAACATAGCAGTCATTCATAACAACTTGGAAAAAATTTCACACACTGTAAATTTTTAAACAATGTATTTTAAACATTTGTTTGCTATGAGAGTACCCAAAATTCACCGTGGTAAATACAGACAGTTGCTGTACAAACAGAACAGAAAGCTGATTACAGCCCCAAAGATCTTACAACATAAGTTATCCAAGAAATTAGTACGTTGACACATTACCAAATGTGAATTTTGTTTTAACTTTCAGCAATGACTGGTGATAATCAATCTTCATCCCACAGTAGTTTACTTATAGACAGAATTGTTTGAGTCATTTTTGTAAGGTTCAAAATACAGAGAAATTACAAGTATACCTTCTCAAAATAAGATTCCTTTTTTTGCTTATAGATAGTGGCCAGCTACCACCCACAGGAGTGAAGCAACAACTGGTTGGATAAATAAATACACAAACCAAATACTAAACAGAATTGCTGGATCTGCCATGTCCCACTTTAGACAGTGAATAAACACCTAGCTAAGAGGTGGAAATGGCTTCACATTTCAGCAGTCAGCTTCCAACAATGGCAAATACAATAGCTAAACCAGCTGAAATACTTTTTTCTGTAAAGTGCTATCCCATTTCTTGCAGGTTATTCTAAAGCAGGCAGCTCTGAGAGTCCTGGAGATCAGTATTGTTTCCTATATAAAGCACACACCCATGCAGGTCTAATTTTTTTCAGTTGATTCAGCGGAATCGATAACTTTCTGAACTTACAGTAATATGTAGCACATCTTTAAAAGGTGCAAATAGATAATGAATGGCAATTGCAGTGATAATTACATTTGCCAGGAAGTGATGAATCATTTCGTAATCTCTTGCTGGTCTTATTTTAAAACTAAGAATGTGGCAATTTTGCATTTTTTTTTTTGGTGGCATGTCCAAAAAGCTGCAGCATATTTTTCTAGACTGAGGGTTAAAAGGCCAAACAGGGGAGGGAGGGAGGGAGGGAGGGAGGGAGGGAGGGAGGGAAGGAAGGAAGGAAGGAAGGAAGGAAGGAAGGAAGGAAGGAAGGAAGGAAGGAAGGAAGGAAGGAAGGAAGGACGGACAACAGAAGTCCAAGAATTTCTAGAAATGTGGTCTGAGGCTCTACTTAAACTGCCAGAATATTAAACTCTCCACAGTGGTGTGGGGAGAAAACACAGAATAAAGCTCTAGAAAAAAATACCATATGAGAACCAAGAGGAGTTTTAAGCTACAGGATATGAAACTATCCTATTTAAGCTACAGAAACTCAATTTTTGTGTAAGTGGATCTAAGAAGAAAAGAATGGCTTAGAAGACAAAGACCTGAGTTTTTTTCTTGTGATATGTTGATAATAAATAATAAGTGTTATGCCCATTATCTAAGTGCAAATAATAAGTGTTATGCCCATTATCTAAGCAGAATCTTGTAATGATGGAATTTATCAATATCACACATTGAGGCAAGATTATCAAAAGTGCCATAAAGTCCTCTGCTTAATTTCCCTAAAAAGTTAAAGGCTGGGCACCAAAACACCCTTATTACTTTCTAAAAGTCCAGCTTACTGATCTCCATTTTATCTGATATTTAATTAAAATAACTAAGACAAAAGTCAGTCACTACTGAGCATAGTTTCCTGCATACAACTATGCTCTTCACAGAGATATACTAAGAAAACAGTGTTTAGAAACTTTGATTTAGAGTAGTTAAACTGAAGCAAATGACCCTTTTCTGTTTTATTCAATTATGCCATTAATGGACGAGTAGAATCAGCAATATCTTTTAAAGAGGGATAAGAAATAAATCCTTTCCTCTTCCTGCTTTTTCTCAAGCCACTGAGCACTAAAGATTACATGAACAGTGAGAGATGTCTGGCAAACATTTGGTTGGAACATTTTCACACTTATGTTCTTCAACATCCACTGAAAAAAAAAAGAAAAAGGTCTCTGAAAAGCTTAAAAGTAGAAGGCAGCTTTGTTTGATTTTTCCATATGCTGATCTGACAAGAAGAGATTAGAAAGTTCAAGCATCTGCTCCTGACCCTGACACAAAACTACAATAAAGATCTTTTTTTAAAAAAAAATCTGATTGGAGTAGCAGTAAATGTTAAATACAACGAGTACTGGCAGCCTGTAAGTTCACATCTGAACTACTCCAAACTTTTGTTGCATTTAAATTCTGGGGGCTTTCTGATTAGCAGTATTCTGCATTTCATCTTAATGGTTAGGCTTTGATTCCCGGGAAGAGGCACCACTAACAGTGCAGCCTAACAGCAACACCCGTAGCCTGGAACCTAAACAGCCTAGAGAATAATGCCCAGAAACCTCTACATTTTTTCAGCTGCAGTATTGTAAATAATAAGTGCTTATTAGGATAAAACTTCCACAAAGGCTTCATGATCTTTTTTTTTTTTTTAAGGCATGTTTTTCTGTGAGATTCTGAGATAAGACAATACTTATCTTAAATGTAGAGACTGGATTGTCCTACTTTTGATGCCTCTTCAGTTTCCAGTTTTTGTCTAAAGTATCTATTTCATGCAATGTTGTTTTTTTATTATTCCCATGTGGCTTATTGCATTTATTATGGGTCTAACACTATTTCAATTTGAAAAACTAACAGGGAAAAAAATCCAAAATTAATATAAATTGTACTTTTAAAATTTATTATAACTTTCAAAAACTGTGGATGAGTCTGCCTGTCCCCAGCCCCTTAGATACACTTTTGGTAATGGTATGTAGTGCCGTTAACTTCTAGAGATTATTCTTACATTTTAAGTAAGAGAAAGCCTCTAATTAATTTCTATCTCTGCAGTTTCTGAGAGCCAATTGGTGTTGGTGATTTGAATTGATACTGGTATATTTAACTTAATGTATCTAAGTCCAAGTCCTCTAAAGCGTTGAAGTTCACCTAAGTAACAACATGTGAAAAATTATGTCAGATTTGACTGGTATTTTGAAGGAAAAAATATCACTATTAGTAAGGGGAATTTCCATATATATATGAAAAATTAAGTTAGGTTGTGATTTTTTTTATCACCCAGAAGTATAGTTATATAAGAATCATCAAAAAGGAGATAATAACTTTCTGTGATACATGAAGGCAGCATGCTTATCATGACATTTACGCCTACTTAGATGTTCATCTGGGGAAGTCATATTGACAGCTTAGTACTTGAAGCCATCATTGTTCACAGACACATACAATTAATAGCTAGACAGTAATGAGATGTAAGTCTATGTGAGTATACAGAAGGTGGAAGGTTGTGGTGCACCCACATATATCCACTATAAAACCTCTCTATTGCAAAGACTGCTTTTATTAGCAAACCAGGATAAATCAAACTAAAATTCCAATTTTGTGAACTCTGCGTAGAGCTACTTTCCAAGTCTGGCCAGTGTCCAGAATCTTTTGTTTGCATATTAGGGGTAAAAGGGTAAGGAGACATTTCAGAACTTGTTCACCCAGTGTGTCAATGTCTTTAACTAGACTCCTCTCACACATTTTTGCACAATAAATAACCTGAACAAATAAATAATCATTTGTCTGGGGTTCTCACTGAGATCCCAAATGAGACGATTGCATAAAGTAGCAGATGTAAAGTAAAAGATGCATGAACTTTCCAACTGTGAAACAGTTTATAATCCAATAAAAAGCCTACAGACTTAAACATTTCTTGTGGGATGGGTATGTTAGCTTTCAGCTTTCAATCAGCTTTACCAGTGACTCTGGATTCCAGAGGCCTCAGAAGTCAGTCCAGAGAAATGAAGTATCCTGCAGACATATATCAGGGGAACATTGAATAATCAAAATATAGAGGCAAGCAGGAGTAGAGATGAGGAGAATTCAATATAACTTTCTAGTCAAGTGATTTGGTTAGCTGGTTTAGCTGCCTTTGAGATGAAAAGAAAAAAAAAATAGTCCCAGATACACTAAAGTACCCTTAAAATGAAAACCCAACACAGAAATCAACCCTGACATTGCAATTACTGGAATTATCTAGAGTGTATACCCTTCAGTTATAGCCCTCACTACACATCAGCTCTGAGTCATAGCTCTCTACATGTGAATAGGTACACTCAGAATCAACAGTAGTCACAGTGACGTGTCTCATGGTGGTAACATGGAAGTGTGCAACACTTTCCTGTTTTTCTTTTTTATCTAAAGGAAAATATTAGGCATATTAACAAATCCTGATAATTTCCATTAAGATAAATATTTCATGTTTCCAAAATATAGCTTCCTTTCTCCTTTATTTGTCTTACTTATTTCTTTCAAATACCCGTTTAATACTTTTGTTCTCACAAAGAAATAGCAATGAGCCATCTACCCAAAATGTGCACATTTCCCAAAGCCCAAATAACATATGTTTATCAGAAACGTATTAGGTTTACTTACCAGATTTTACTGTTGAAGAAGTCCCTCAGCATCACCAGTCATTCATATCACTTCAGCCTCTTTCTCTGAGAGGTGAAGTGTTAAACTCTTTTGCTAGCAAAACACAGTGACATGACCAAAACAGAATCAATTGAAACTAAAAATTAGACCTTTATTCTAGGTCAGTTACTACTTCACTTTCTTGCTCTCAGAACAACAGGTATTTGCTTAATATTCCCAGATACACTAAAGTTTTTGTGCTACTGGAACTCAAAGAACAACTTGAAATGTTTGAGAAGTCGTTTGATTGTGTATAGACAGTATAAGAAACACGGTCATAATGAACTACAGCAGATGGGAAACACAACATTAATAAGAATGTGGAACAATGACCCAATTTATACCCAAGTAACTAAGTAAATGTGAGTTTTGGGCTTTGCAACCTAATCATTCTGTAACAAGTAGGATAAAAATGTTGATCAGCATTTTTAAGTGGAGGGCAATCTGAGCATATTATTTAAGTATACTGTTTAGAAGCTAAGTGATAAAAAATGACTATTGGGGAAGGGGCTGCGGAAGTGAAAAGCTAGCCTTTGGGTTTTATTTGAATAAGTACCTTAACCATCAAGAGAAGTCCTGCCTGTCACAATAATCTTCAAAGCTAATGAATGAATGTTGAGAGAATGTATTGGTATCTTTTGGTCCATCTTCTTAAAACAAACCCATTTAGTAAGGAGTCAAGAGAACTTGCAGTCATCTCAGGATTTCATGTTGTACTGAAGTGACTAAACACAGAAGGAATGTAGCATGCATCTTTCAGCAAAAATGGAGGGGGATGACAACCCGCTCCATAAATACTGCTGTCATCTACCTTTAAGACTAGTTTTTTCAAACATTAATAGGAAGAGAATCAAACAACACATTTGGAAATAAAAACAAGTGCATAACCTTGAAAGGAAGTGAGTGTTTTTGTGAAAGGAAAAAAACCCCACTCTTTTTCTCTGCTGCTGTCTCTTTGTGAGTCATACTCTGGGAGTGGTACTAGAACGTCTTGTTGTCCTATTTCTATGGAAAAAAATCCTTGAGCAAGTTCATTCTTTATTGAGTTAGCATGGTGCCAAGGAAATGTAAAACACTGCATCTTTGATTCAGTGTTTTCTATTGTTCCAACTGCACTGTGGGGGGCAGGGAGGGAGGCAAACTCAGTTTTAACAGTGCTTCAGCACTGAAATTGCTGTGAACATTACTAGGGTAACATTTCCTTGTGTTTGTCAGCTTCAGTGAAGAAAAATCTTTTCAATACACTTTAGGGATCTCATTTCTCGAATACACCAGTTTCAGCAGTGAATTAATACTTACACCCCATTTTTGAGAGTTCGTTCCCGTTCTATGAGACATCCATTATCCCTTTAACCATGCCAATAAACCAGACCCTTGGAATTATATGGATTCCTACAAACAATCTAGATTAACGATAACTCTCCTTCCCCCCAAAAAAAGGGCAGGGAAGTAAGAGACAAGAAACTAGCTTGACTACTGAAGCAAGCACATATCCAAAGCTGTGAGTGGAAGGAGACAGATTGTGGCGTAAACCCTGGTGTTAATAATTTTTCCCACAGTATAAATGCAACCTTTTTATGCTTACCAAATTTCTTAGGAAAGTTTTAATGTGAACAGAAAAAAGCTACCTTTGCTTCAAGCTCCACTGAAGTACAAGTGTCTGAATAGAAGAATTGCATAATCACATCACTATAATTGGTACTATACTACTGCTCAGATAATGCCTTTGTTCATTTTCACTTTCATAATTCATTTACACATAAGGCAATCTGGGTACTGAAATCACATATGTAAGCATTGGTGCTTTGTGAATAATGAAATTAAAAACTAAAAATGGTAGCCTACATTTGCTCATTATCAGTCTAGTTTTGGTACAGAGGTAGTTTACTAAGTAGAACATCTCTTTTACATGTGTAACTGCTGACTTTAATTCTTTACACATGAAGGAATGGCAGCTTCTAGATTCACAATTTTAGGAATGGCTTTCAGTGTTAATTAGGAAGAGAAGCATAGGGCAGCCACAATATTTTTGATGAGAAGAGACATTTTGTAACAGGGTAATAATGCAAAAGAAAAGAGCTCTTTCAATGGGGAAGGCTGGATTTAATCGTGAAGAGAAGCAACAAAGGCTTTTGTGCTTCTGACACTTTCCTCTGAAGCAACTCAGCAGGGAAAACCCAAAACTTCTAACTTTTATTTGTTCCACACTTTTAGCAGTGCTGAATGTATAGTGAGAACCCTTCAGCTACCTATAAAAACCTAAGCACAACATTTAAGACCTTCATCAATTAATGTGGTATATCCTTCCACTATTATACCAAATACTGTACAATATTGTCCACATCGTGGTAGCTGGTTGCTGCATTAGAAAGGAATGCAATGTAATTATTTGCTTTAAGTGGGGGTGGATTTAGATAAAACTCTATCTCTCCCTTCCTCCCTGTTACTATTCCCAAAATTACTACAGAAAAAACACTAAAATAAAATATTAGGTGATGCTGTGCAACTGTTTTCTCTTTCAATGTCTATCTCCCTTCATCTGCATAGTCAAAGCTTCACAGTTGCACTAAACATGGTGAGATCTATTTGTGACAATCATAATACAAATTACAATCTGCTGATTTTATTGTTAAAAATAAATTTAATGACAAACTGGGATACAATTGAGTGCATGTGAGCTGAGGAGCCCATCCTTAGTTTGCCTATCTGCAAAAATATATCTCATTAGCAAGAGTGGCATAAGTCCAAAATCATAGCAATAAATAGCAAATTTGTTGCAATCTGTTTCTGTGTTACTACTGTAGCTGCAGCCAAGTGATAGACAAAGGGAGATAAACATGTTTCTTTCCTTTGGGAAAAGTTGGGGGGGGAGGGGGAGAGGGGAAGAAAGGAAAAAAAAAAGAAAAATATATGAGCTTCAGGGACTCATTCTTGTTCTATCAAGTGACTTGCTCACTTAGCAATTAAGAAGAATCACATTCAGTAACAACTAACTTTGAAAAATTATAGCTTACTTGATGTAGCCCAGTGTTCATAAAAAGGATTGACAAATAAACCTTAGGCAATTCCCTTGTGTCCATGAAATACTGTGCATTTTTGTCACAATAAAGTGAATCGGTTTTGTGGTTCATTTATTATGTTGTAATTCAATAGCCTCCAATTATACTGTGTGTAAGTGAGACCAGAACCAGGCTAACTTTATTAAATTATGGACTTGATGGAGAAATCACAGGCTGAAGTTCTATGGTCTATGCTCTACAGGCATGATATCAACTGTACTATGTTGATTATGCCACAAAAACAATCACATACCTTTTTTTCCTTATTCAAAAACCCCAAACATCTTTCACACTGTCCATTTCAGAAAAATCTGTAGCCCAACATCATGTTTTACCTGAAGGAATGAACTGAATGTTGGATCTTGAAATTTTCTTACATCTCTGAATTCCAGTCTCACAAAGCTGCAAGATTTTCAGAACTTTCAGATTGAACGACGAAGTCCCAGTCCAGCCAGAAACTGGAGTGGATAAAAGCAGATGACTGAGCAAAGTAGAACCCATAGCTGAGCCATGAAGTACTTTTTGCTGAGATACAGAGTTGCATTATGCAGCAGCCCTTTTGTGAAAATCATCAAATAATTTTCAGAAGCGAAGCATCATATGGAGATTTTTGCACTTATGCCCATGTATAAAGCTGGAATTGCTCCCATGCATGTGGTAGTCTGCCAGCTTCAGTAAGGCATGGGTGCCAGCTAAAGACAGATTTAATATAGCTTGTACAATGTAGAAAAATTTCAGTTCCATGCCAAGAGGATCATCATAATGTTAATCATTGTCAAATGATAAGAATGCATTTTAGTGTGAGAAATCACATCTGTTGTCACTTTACATTATCATTACAGAGCTTTACACAGTATCTTTCTGAATCTGTTTCAATGCAGAGTCACCGTATGTAAAGATGCAACACTGTTTTTCATTGCTGGGAATGAAAAGACTACAGTTAATCTCTAAAACTTCTACCTTTTCCTTGAGATCTTCCCCTATTGAAGCTGATGTCTTAATAAAGTTTGATTCTATTCCCTTGTTCATTCATGAGATTACATTTAACATACAAAGGTTGAAAAGTATTTAAAAATCAAGTTCTATTAATAACCATGTTTCCCTAAATAGTAACATGATTCAAGGACTTTGCAGCTTCTGAGTCCTCCTCTCCAAAGCCAAAGAGAATATTTGAGGACTGAATTAATGACGAAAATGTTCTGAACTTTCAAACTAAAAAGTCTTAAGTAAAACTCGCAGGAAATTACATCCTTTCATTAACCCATTATCCAGTCTTCACATTTTGCTTTCGTCTTTTATGTGAATGCAAGGATCTTTTCTAACTACACACAATGTCATTCTGGATACAGCCCTTTGTCATAAAGAAAGGAAGATCAGCATAGTGCTAGAAGGATATATAAGACCTCATACTAAGACAAGGTTGACTCTTTCATTTATCCAGAATGAATCTGGTCAACGCTGAGTCTAAGACAAGAGAGAAATATATGACAGAGATGACTCCGTAGCTTATGCCCACCTGATTCTTCCACAAAGAAGAATGTCACCTGATTCTTCCACAAAGCGATAATATTACCATATTATGGCATGTTTATTAGTGTTGAATTTAATTAGACTGTAGCAGAGCTAGCATGTGATGTTAACAGATACACAATATTCTAATGAGAAAGCAGTAATACAATTAGGGAACCAAATCAAAGCTAAGATTTTCTATAAGAATTTTAATATTGCGTTTATTTTAAACATCAGAACATGCATTGTCATAGTTGTATTAAATCTATCACAATTTAGTCTTCTAAAAGGATCTAAGTGTTAGAACACAAACTTTGGTTTAGGCTGTAACAGTGACAGGAGCAACTCAGAAAGTTTGGATTGAGCTATAAACTGTTATAATCTTCTGGGATGCTCATATCCTGTGTTTACCTCATATCCAGCTCTGAAACAGACTTGCAGCTGTTGTACATTCACTTTCCAATCTTTTTGTCCCTATCGGTTATGTACACAAACCATTTTTCTCTTAGCTCATGTTCAGTTTCACACAGCATATGAACCACGTGATCTATGACAGGGTCTATGACAAGATAGATCTATCTATCTTGTGTTCTTAGAATACTAAAGAATAAACCAATACATCGCTGGTGAATGAAAGAGGAAATCAGGAATTAAATCATAAGGCCTAAGCCAGAAGCGTTCATGAACTGTGTGTTTGGTATTTGGAAATTCAATTTTCTGTTTCACAGGGCAGAAATATATTACCAATCTTTCATTTCTTACCAAATAGACCATGTGACATGACATAATCCCCTTAATATCAGGAAACTACCACATACACCATACTTTTTTAAATTGCGAAGCCAGGAAACCAAATAATTATTTCTCTTCAGAAGGGTGTTGAACCAAAAAGTTTTAACACTTTCATGCCTAGTTACTTCTACACATTATATATCCAAACATTTCTGGAACAGTAGGGATGTTCCATCAATCAAGTGGAGATGGAATCCCTTTTTGATGCCTAGCTCTCACAAGGCTACATAGACAATGGCTAACCAAACTACTCAAGAGAACAACTGAAAATAGAATTAAATATTTCTCTTTTGGAGGAAAAACTTTCTCATAGTTACCACTAAACTATTTACATGTGTATGCTATTAACATTCCTCATTTTGTCATCTCTTTGACAAATATTTTTTAGTATTTCTAGAGAAACAAGCAATATTAAATCAATCTGCTTATAAATGAACTTTGAAGTCAAAAGGCCCAAATAAGCCAAAGGTTCAATCTATGGCATTTTAAGTTAAAAACATAATACTTCTGACAAAATTTACATAAAAATAGAAAATACCTTTTCTATGTACATAAAAAAGAAAATAGAAATAAACTTATTTTGAAGAGTATAAGGTTTTTTTTCCACTCCTTTTACATATAATTGATTAATGATTGCAGTTTTCCTTCCAGCGTAAGAGTACTATTTCACTCAATAAATCAAAACAGTTAACGTAGTTTGAAGAGTCTTCATAGCGGGAATAGGAAGGAAGGGCTCAATACTTTCCAGAGTAATACAATAATACACCATTGTTAAAATAATCAAATACACGCCCTACCTGGAGAGACTGAGACATAAATTTCTTCTCATTATTAACTTGGGCTTGTAACCAAGCTAAGCTTTACAGAAAAAAGAAGGGAAAAAAAAAAATCTCAAAACACCAAAAAGCCAAAACCTGACATATCTGTCTGTAAAACACACCTAAAGAACACACATATGCAAACAGTCACAGGTAAATTAATTTGAAATCTCATTTTTGTTCCAATTATTTAGAATTAAGACCAATAACATCTGTTTAACAGAGATATGACACTAGAATGGGGTGTCCTTTTCACAGCAGCATATGGCAGGGAAAAAGCTATTGTTTCTCCATCTTACTCATTCACTGTTGTAGTATTATCCCACAAATTTGGTTTGTATACTTTAACTGATCTTACAGGCTGGTGAAGGTGTCTTAGTAGCCATTGAAACATATCTTCCAAATTACTGAAAAATGAATATATGATCAGAGATATAAAGTATCACCTCTGTGATACTTCAGCGGATTTCTGTGGAAGGGAACTATCTAATTTCCAATTACCCATAAAAGCCAAGGTTGTTCCAGTTAATTTGAAAAGAATTAAATCGGAATTGGTTAGTAATTCTCTAATTTTTTCTCCGATAGAAAATTTCACATTTTGTGCAGAGCTTACTTTGCCCATAAAATTATATCTATTTTGGAGATTTCCTGACTATAGCTAACTGTTCCACTGGGTTGCTCATAGCTGTGCTCCCAGGTCATTTTTGGCAGCACAGAGAGAGGAACCACTGGTTTTCAAATAACCAGTTTACTACACCTTAGTTTATGCTCTTGAAAGTAGAAAAAGTCAGAAAGATATGTTGATTCAAAATTTTTAAAAGCCATTTCAGAATAGTCATTCTTCTGCGGATTTAATTTTTGTGGCCTTTTTCCAGATTTTTTTATATCTTCAGTTTTCTTCAGAGCAGAAATTCTGCACTCCAGCCCACCCTAATGGAAATCAATGCCAATGATGTAATGCTTTTTGCAGTGCAATTGCCTGTGCATCAGAAAATAACACAGTAATGACAAAAAGGGACTGTGAAAAGGAACAAAAATTTGCAGCTCCAGCTGAGTTTGGCATGTTTGGCATCTCTGCCAAACAGGGTTCTCAGTTATTGCAACTGAAAGTATTTGGGGTTAGGAAAGACAACGATATTAATAAAATTTTTCGGTTTAGAGGAAAAATTTCAAACCTTCATCAAGCCCTCAACAAAAAAGGGAAAGAAAGCTACTGAAAATGACTTAGTGGTGTCAGAGGTATTACAAGAACAACAACAAAAAAGAAAGAAACTATTAAAAACAAACACTAAATAAAAATACAAAGCACGTGACTGCAGGTAAGCATGATGTTAGATGTTGATTCTTCAATAAATTCTGCAGACAACACAGTAGAAAAAAACCCAGCAGTAGTTTTTCATTACAATTTTCCCGGGCAGAAAAATAGTTCTGTAGACGAACAAAGAAAGTAAATACTTCCAGTAGTCTGTTCCTTAGTGTCCTTCTGGCATAAATTACACTCACCGTGAAGCATTCAAATATAAGTGCCTCCAAACACTATTTATCAGAGAAATTCACAACAATTAAATGTCTGCATAATATTTATGGAGGCTACTTGTTTTCCTGGGGGCGCCAAAAGTCTGGAGAAGGGTTGGGTCAAACAAACTGCAGCCAATGTCAAACAATAGATAATGGAGTGCAAGCACTTGCATAGACAAACTTCTTCCTTTAGATCTTTCCCTGTTAAATAACACTGCATCAAATAATATCTGCATTACTCTTGGAAGGTTGCACTCCTGTAACTCAAGAGTCTCTAAAGTGGAAAAACCATTGAATAAACAGCAACAAACCCCAGCAAAAATGCTGAATGACTATGATTACAAACATTTAGTTATGCCATTATGTAGCAGCCATGAAATCAGTGAGGAAGACTTCAGAAAAACCACATTCCTTTTTTAAAAAAAACCCAAAACTTTGAAGTGATATTTGTAGAACTATTTGTTCTGGAAAGATTAAAGCTTCAATGTATGTCTCACTTTTTTTTGTTCTTCAGATGATACCTCAACGTATATTGGCTTCTCTGGAAGGTCAGGTTTGCCATATTTGCCTTATTTTTTCACCATTTTATGCCATTTTAAGAGAAGCATTACTTCTCTTACTCATTCTAAAGAGCCCATATTAAATCTCATAAATTGTAATGAAAGGACAAGGGGCAACCATTTTAAATTGGAAGAGGGGAGATTTAAATTAGACACTAGAAAGAAATTCTTTATAGTGAGGGTGGTGAGGCACTGGAACAGGTTGCCCAGGGAAGTTGTGGAGGCCCCATCCCTGGAGGTGTCCAAGGCCAGGCTGGATGGGGCTTTGAGCAACCTGCTCTAGTCGGAGGTGTCCCTGCCCAGGGCAGGGGGGTTGGAACTCAGTGATCTTTAAAGGTCCCTTCCAATCCAAACCATTCTACGATTCTAACTGTCCAGCTTCATAAACAGCACATTGGCAACAAATGAGTACTCATTCTCAGGGCATTCAGATCCAGAATAATAAAAATTATAATATAGCAGTTTTTACCTTTTTTTGATTTGCAGACACCTGAAATATTGCCAGTGGTGGCAAAGGCAAACAATAGGCTTAGGAAGGTTTAGATTACAGTCCTGTAACTGCTAGTTATAGATTACCTAGCAGTACTTAACTGATTGATCTGAGGTGCAGCTGTGTGACTACAATTGTCTTGAATCAGCCAAAGTACACAACACAGATGTTTATACTGGCCTTCTTTCAGGCCAACTTTCTGTTGGCTACAGGAGCACAGATGTTATCTGATGCACCATAAAGCTGGAGTGACATGGGCAGTACTTGATGTTCATAAAATCTGCTAGCTCAAAGTTAAACTCTCAAAAATACTGGAACAAAATTGAACCCTCAGTATAAGTTCATTTTGGATCAAAATTTTCTTTCAAATTTTGGTCTAATACCATGTACCCAAGAGTAGGATTTACAGTATCACAGAATCGGGGACATTAGCAATTTAGGACTATGTTTTGTTGGAGAGCTGCTCAAGCAGGACCATCTCTTTTCACTTTAAATTCAGATATTCCCATCCCCAGACAACCTTCATTATAAGGATGCATCCAGGTAGGAAAACACAGGAGGAGTCCAACCTAGGAACTGATTCAAGTTTAAATTATGGTGGCAGTAAAAAAAAAAAAAAGCTATTACAGGTTATTTTTAACACAGAAGAATTTCCTGCATGGCATCAAAACCAGTTATACTAGAGCACCTAAGTTTGCATGGAGGCAGCAATGAGACTTAGGAGACAGGAACGAATCATGGGAGACAACTTAATCCATGATGGATGCTGTAAAAGGTCATCTTTTAGGGACCATGTAGCTGACAAACTCCCTCAGCTGACAGAATACCAATTGGAAATCACTTTTCTAGCAAAATCCACAAGAATAAATGCAGCAAGTCATGGTAAAAGTATTTGACTTACACTTACAAAATGCACATGCTGGCAAACAGTGAGAATCGCCAAAACTTTCTGGAATAAGTTCCATTCTCCTCTAAGACCTTGCCTATATGTATTCAGAGAATGTGTGTGTCTGTGGTCTGAGCCACAGGATACTCTGCAGCCAGCTGCAGCCTCTAACAGATATTGAATGCCTTCAGTAGCTCTTTACAAGTAAGTCTAGGCAGTTGTCTAAAAGAAAAGGTAGTTCAGGAGAAGGCTGGCTTGTTCAGCCTGCAACAGTACCTGGCTAATTGTAAAACTTTATGGACTGTGAGAACTGAGTCACTTCATTGTCAGCTGTAACTTTGTAACTGAGGTACTCAATTTCTGTTCAGCTTCCCTTAACCACAGCAAAGTGAATTTTTTTTCTGTTATTTGAGTCACAACTGCTTGGTTTTCTCTAAATCCTTTGTAAAATTAAAGGATTAACTTTACATTAAGTTCTGACTGCTGCTATAGCTCCTCTCCATGAGGCCTTATTTTACAAGTTCCATAAATTACATTGCTGACCTCAAGTACTTCACAAATTTGTATGGCAAGGCACTACAGGAAAAAAAGAAAATGAGTGAAGTACTTTATCACTCTGCAGTTTGTGGGTCAAACTTAGTGCATTTAGTTGGTTGGTTGATTGATTTTACTTCATTTTGGGGCACTTTGGATGTTTTGTTTCACAAAGAGATGTTAGATATGACAATAAAGTAGCACAGGAGGACTTGCTACCATACAGCAGGTTTTAAACCTTTTTTTTGCAGTCTCAGTTTTCTAAAGACTCCAGGAAATGGCAGCAGCAATAATTGCAACTATTTCACTCTAGCCCTCCTCCAGAGAGGATATCAGGAGTAAACCAGATTGGATGGCAAATGCAAGCAAAAGGGAACAGTGATAGTGCTTAATTCACTCCTAAATGATTATTTTGACATCTTACAGGAAAACTTCTGCAGGAGCAATTTTGATAAACCTGAGGTTATGTTTCTCTTTTGGCTGTATTAAGTTGATGCCTATTTTTATTATAACTTCGACTGGTAATGATATAATTTCAGTATTTAGACATTTGCATTTTTCCAACTCTATATAATTAGCAAGACAAAGGGTGCATTTTTGCCTATTCAGATATTTTGACTTCAGTCCATTGTGGAGGTGGAGAAGAAACTGGGAGTTACATGTAGAAGGGTAGTATGAGCTCTGAGTTTTTGACCAATGGCTCTGAGAAACTGCTAAGCATTTTGTGGCAGGCTTCAACATGTACCAGCTAAATTGGAGAATAGGGTTGTTGAAAGAAATGTTTATAATGACTGGTTGTCTGCAGGGCAAACAAAGGCCCCTGCACAAGTAGCTGGCAGGAGTTCAAAATAGGCGAAAAGTAATTATTTGTGTAGAGGATTATATACAGTCTCTTTCTAGGCAGAGACCCGAATTGAACATTTGTAAGTTAAATAGCCACAGAAAGAGTCTTTTAGGAAATCTTAGAAGTGCTTGATGGAGCATAAGTAGAGTTAGAAGTCTCAGCTAAACAAAAATACAGCAATATATGAATTTGAGACTTCATTTAATTGCAGCTTAACTGTCAGCTTGAAATGTTATCTTTAATTGGCTTTGCAGTGTTCTTAGATAAACTACTTAATTTTAATTGGAAGCATATGTGAGGAGTGCATATCCATGTACATTTAAAGGTCTAGAAACAGGGGATTTTGATATTATATTATATTATTTAGGGACTGTGAGACCTGTAAAGACACACTGCTGCTGTTCTTAATGATATCATAGGCAAATTATGGCTTGTGCACCACTCCTTCAATTTGCAATCATTTCTAGTAGAGCTTTCTTTAAGAACAGCAATTCACCTACCCACAGTAAATTGGAGGATTACCATTTATTCTAATCCATCAAAAGCATTGATATGTGCCAGAAACTGCAGCAAAAAATTATTATGAAGCAGAAAATTAATTCTGTGCCTCCTGTACATGATAACACTAGAAATACCTTTCTAACAGCCAAATAATATCATTAGTCTAATATGACTGGATAAAAGTGTTCTCTAAATTGCTAATGCTAAGTAGCTGAGTATGGCTAAAACACCTATAGTTATTGAAAATTCTAGTATTTATTATATTATAACTTTAATTAGATATATATATTTTAGGTTAAAAAGTTATTATTATAAATTGTTTATCTTAAGTACCGAGACAAAGAAAAAACTTTCATTTCAAAATCACAAGAAGCTGTTCCCAATTTATAATGGAACAATTCTTACTGTAATTATAGTACTAACGGGATACATATTATCAACACATAAATCATTATATAATTTCTGTTCAGAGCATTTTTGAAATCATATTTGACAAATAACAGCTTTCATTTTACTTAAATTTGCTTTAGAAATAGCTGCCATTAGAATTTTTTCAAGAGCTTAAGATTTTCCTTTGAAGAAAAGCTAGGGAAAAAGTAAAAATAGGCAGTATCACAAGTAAAAACTACTTGAACTGTGTATCCATTTGTTCCTAATGTAGTCAGCAGTGACAATTTCTGTCTCACCATTTTTTATCATAGTTATCCACCAGTAATTTTAGCTCTTCTCTTTGATTGTTCAGTACTCAGAAGTTTATAAAATTTATAAACCTTTATGTTAAATTGTTACAATGATACTCTCTTCGCTTAACCATTTCTAAACTTTTCATACTTTAGCCAAGTTGAGCACACAAAAAAGGACAATAAGCAAACACAAACACCAAATACAGTATTAAAAAAAAAAAAAGTGAACAAGGAACTTAGAAAAACAAAGGAATGTTTTCTTTGACATAAACAGTTCTGGAAGCTGTTCTATAGCTCTTCTAAAGTATCCATGAATCTGGTGAAGGAATGACTAGGTAAATTACCCATTCTAGTCCCTTTTAGACTTAACAGGCTGCTAATCCAGATTCTATTTGATGCATTTTAAAGTATTCTCTCTTCTGATAATTCAGCAGGTATGGAGGAAGCCATTTCTCTACTTTCTTTGACAAAAAGCCAAGTTTCCTCAAATCAGTGGCTACGGCCCCTTTTTGCCTCTACAAAATGTGCACACATGCAGTGATAGGCATTTGTCACTGCAGCACTGCAGGATAAACAAACTGGGTCTATGAGTCAGCCCCTTTTAGTTCCTGAAACAGTTCAGACTCTCTGCAGAAAGGCTGGAGAAAATAGGGTCTATGTTGTTGGAGGTGGAGAAAAAGAAAGGGGAAAAAGGTATAGAAAGAAGCTTCTGCTTTTCCTCAAATCCCTTGAGCCACTGAAGTTAGCACAAATTAGTTTTAGGACAGTGATGGCAATAACACATATTCTCTTTAAAAATCTGTAACAATTACGTAAAGTAGTCAGTTCTAACTACATACTATCTCTAATCGCCCAGACTTTCGGGATCTTGGATTTTAACTTTTTCCATTCAGAGATTTTCTGGCCTCTTAGAGACAATTCTAACAAATATGTATATCTATGAAAAGCAAGATGTTTTCTCACTAATTAATTCAAAGCTCAGAAATGGAACTCACTTCTAATACTAGATTCATCAGTGGTGAGGATACAAAAAGCTACTTGCAAAGAAGATGCCTACTTGCAAACCAAGATAAGGTGGGGGGGGGGGTCTGACTGTTCTGTGGGTGACATTGAGTGAAGTGGCAGTCAGCCAATGTATACTGAAAAGACACAGCACACCATTTCACAGAATAATGAAGAACATGAAGTTAAGTCTATCTGCAGATTAAGCAGAATACCAATCACAAATTAACAGAATACCAAGCATACAAAGCTCTGCTTTAAATCTGTTTATCTGGCATCTGCATCAAAATGTTTTAAAGAAGCTGCTTCCCTTTCAGAGCTCACTGCCATGCCCTGTCACCAGAATATATTTAAGATGGAGGATTAGTTATGGTCTGAAGTAAGATTCCATCAGATAGAGAATGAAAGGCTAAGGGAGAAAAAGTGTGATCAGTGGCATTGAACGGTCTGAGAAGGAGCACCTTGGCCAGGCTGTGATGAGATACCTTCTGAAACAGAAGGTATACAACCCTTCAGGCAGGCACCTGCAATTCCAGCAGTGGCTTCAATGGTTTTTGCTTTCACTCTTCTATATAACTAAGAATTATAAAAGCCCCACTACTATATGTGTTATTTAGTTGTCACTTGCTGTTTGGTTTTCTTTTCTCCTTGAAGTACAAAACATTAAAAGCTCACAGACTGCATACTGAAATTCTCTCAATTCAAAGATCAGAAGCTCAAGTCAAGATAGAAATGTACATGACGTTTTCTCAAAGAAGTCATATTTCAGTGACCTTATGTTTTATATAGTCAGACATCAACAAACTCAGCACCAGTGCTGATGAAGTTATTAATTGCAAATAAATCTCTTCTCTGCCAGAGAATCTCCTTTTTTTGCAGCATTAATGCAATTGCAATGTACAGAAAGTAGAGCTGGATTTTTACTTGCAATGCAGAAGACAGAGCTTGGCTGTAGGGCTACATGGAGCTGGTGAAAGTCAGGCAAGGTTTTAATTTTATTCAAAACCTCCAAGCTTTTATCACAGCACTTCAGGAGAGCATGAAAATAAGAAAGTCTACGCTAGCCTATAGAGTAGAAAATCCATAGAAACACCCTTTAATTCAAGCTTCCACAATACCCAGCTTTTCTCATGGGGCATATGCAACTCTTACAGAACAGCCTGCATTTACCAAAATAAAAAAACAACAGCCAACAACAAAACCACCCCAAGACATATGAGTTTAAATGTATATGGAATTCTGCAGCCAAATCCATATTTAAAAGCTTATTATATGAAAAGCTGAAATACTAAAAGAACAGCTTATTTTAAGTAAGGACCTATTGTGTAGCTTTTAAACACTATCCAGATAGTTACCTAAATCAAAACCAATGTTCTTTCAGAAATAATGACCTGCTTGCAAGAAGATAATCAGCACTTTTCACTAACAGAATACAGTGAAACTGTGGCACAATCACATGTATGTTATTGAAAACTCTGTAGGCCATACCAGCAAGAATAGTTTCAGCTTCATACATCACACCACATCTTCATTTCAATGTAAATACACTACTGTATGCTCCTTTAAAAACTCAGTAATTTGCTTCACACATACTAGTTTCATTAACAGTTCCCCTAAGACAAAACAGTTCCCCTGACAATTTATAAAAGGATTCTTCTCAAGTGAGATTATCTGTAATTCCCACTTATCTGTCCCTTTCACATATACAGATATTGAAGAAAAAGTGTGTTTGTATCAGCATTATGAATCTTCTTCCTTAATGACTGATGCTTATACTACAAACTGAGCACGGAGATCTGCTCTGAAAAATTCAACTCTTTGAAATTTCCCCATAAAATATTAATAATATTGACTAGTCAGTGATTTCCAATCAACTGCTAAATAATTAAATTAAATCATTGGGAAGTCTGAAAAATAGTCAGTGGAGCATGTATCTAATAATATAACCTGTTTCTCTTAAATACAAGTATTTTAGCTATCTTTGTCCTACAGTCACAACGGTCATGAGGTTGGCACCAACCAAGATCCATGGTTGTCAAACATTTAAGCTCCATTTGATTTTGATGCACCACAAACTCCAACTATTGTTTTAAGTACTCCTGAAGAAGCATGAACCTTATTTCCTGGAGCTGTTGTACTAAGTGTCACTAATGTTTAGTTATTTACATTTGTTTGTTTAATAGAACCATTCCAGAGGCAGCTGAAAGGAAATGTTTCAACCCAAGAGCCTAGCAGTAACAGAGAACTTACAGAATGAAAAAAAGCAGCAACTTAGACCCTGCACAAATGCACAAACTGGTGGAGGACTCTTGTGCTGGAAACTCAGAGGCAAGACGTGTGGTATCAGGAAATGATCAATACATTTGTTGGAGTTTCTAGGGGCAAAATGGTTCTCAAAGTTCTTAAATGGTGATGACAGGACTCAGAGTAAATATTCAAAAGCATATCACAGAGAAGTTCTGGTAAAAGTCTGACCACAACTTTCCAAGGAAGTAAACTTTCTCTTGAAATAAAGCAGATGGTGGGAACTTCTAGAGCTTGAATTTCTACCCAATGCATAGGGGAAACAGGCAGTGCCGCAGCGAATGCATCTAATCCTTTTAGCCCTGTAAGGCGAAAGCCCATTTCCTTCAACAACTGAGGCACTATATAGCATCTGTGGAACACCTTTAGAAACCCAGTATTTCAAATCTTCCCAGCAAAAATAATAGTGCTATTTCCTTGCTTCCAAAGCAACAATTGTAACATGTATTTATTTGTAACATCCTGACATCAGCTTTCAGAGCAAAAACCAGACAAATACTTAAAAGGAGGCATTAAAGTTTAAGTAAAGGTTTTAGAGCACACTGGTTTGACAGTTTCTCTCTGACAGGTTGCAGATGTGTATTTACTGATCATTTGCACCAAAAGTCTACACTGAAAATTGTATTTGAGAGGAGTGAATTAGACACAGCAAGTGCATAGTGGCCCCTTCAAACAGTCCTTCAATCATTTTTTAGCATTATTAAGCACGAAAATAATTGACAAAAAACTAGAAACTTAGCATCCTCCTAATAGCTAAGCACCTTTTAATATAGACTTCTTTACCTGCACTCTCAAAAGTCAAAGTATCATTACCTCCTATGGAACTGCAATCATATACTTACCTATATGTACCAAGAGGAATGATGAAACAGCTTCAGAGATGCTGATTCTGAAGATTTACAAAATCGTATCAGAGCTCTGGAAGTATTAACCTGAAAGGACTTACCTGTATTTCAATTTGGATAATAATTCCCACTAGTTATATATCTTTTAAATTAGGTAATTGAATCTTACACAGAGTCTGACATTAATCTAAGTACGTGAGTATATGAGAGCGATGTAGAATATTATGAAAGCAAATACTATTCACAGCTTCCATTTGCTAATTAGTCATTTTAACAAACAGATGAAAATGATCTTTCCCAGGGAACAGAACAAAAGCCAAGAAGAGAAGCTACTCACATTCCTTTGAGTCGTTGCCACATTTTCTCTGCGTGTCCTCCTATTTGGTACTTCATAGAGGTGCTTTCCAGTTCCCGAGTTGTTTCCGTCGCTCGAGCCCCCATCGTTATTGTCCTACAGCGATACAGTTACAGTCAGGCTCACCAGCAGGTAAAAGCATTCTTTAGTCCACTACAAATGTCAGAAGATGCATGCATGTTAGACAGGAGCTGCTGTCATATCAAAACACATTAGAATTAAAACAGCTAAGGGACGATCCTGCCTGAATTGCTATTCACTTTGATAGACAAATCCACTCTTCTCCCCTCCCTCCCCCCCCTTCCCCGAAGCACAGAGCAAGTACACACAGCTCCTCTGACCTCACGAGTCTAATCCATACGGGTGAGCCAGCCACTACACTACTGACTGCTCAAGCTCCTTTCTCATGCACTTTTTCTGCTGTAGGAATATGCACAGAAGCACAAAAGATTCCTTAAAATGGACTACAGTTCATTGCCATGCAGGATAAATGTGAACGGCTTTAACAATCCAGAAGGAGAGAAAGGCTGGTTTTTGCTCTGCAGGTTGGAAACAGGCTGCAGTAGGAAAGCAGATGGTAGAAGCCAGTATCAGCCACATCACTCTGCAAAAAGAGTGCATGTTCAAATGCCAGAGCTTTCCTCTCTTTAGTTGATCCTGAATTGGTTCTTAATGAATAAATATCTACCAGCCTCTCAGTAAAAATATGACTGTACGGATGCTCAGTCGGTAGTGAAGAGATGTAGAAATCCCTGCAGAAAAGAAATCAGAGAGCTCTACAGGTTGTTATTGAAGGAATATGCTGTAATGATGACTATTCACCTTCTCCTAGCAACTCCACACAGTAGGTAACTGTCAATTTAACTGGTGTAAAATGCAGCAGCTGCAAGACAGCCCGCTCAGTGAGTCCTTCGGGACAGCATGCATGTGTCAAAATCTGATGCAAAACCTGATGTGTGTGTCTGCCAGCAAAACACAATTCAATGCACGCTAACAGCAAAAGGGTTGAGGACTAAATGGTACTCCAGTCATGCTGCAGATTGCCAGCTCTGCCTTTCAAGTACAAACCTCAGAACCTAGCTGTACAGCCAAAGATGGGGTTTAGAGAGGGCAAAGGAGAATATTGCCTTGCTGCTTGCTCAGCCACAGACTTGGTTTTGCAGAGCAGCTCTGCAAACAGCACCTGCCTTGTTTGGTAAGTCAGTAACGAGTTTCATTTCTGAAGCAACAGCCAAACAATCAAATATACCACAGATTTATTTCAGCGATCATGGTTTTTTTTTCAATCAATTGAGCGATGTGCCAAGTAGGAGTGAGTATGTCTGAGCTTTACCAGCTACTAGTGTCACTGTCAGCCGGGAAAAGGGGCTTTGGGTCCATGACAGAACACTGAGGACAAGTGTCCTCAGATGCTGACTGGAAGTAGCCTAAGGGTAGAAGACACGTATCTCATTATAGCTTTAGATGTGTTAAATTTTACAAAGATATATGATAATGAGAAGTTCCCATCTGATGCAATTGGCAGAAATGGATAATATCAATAAGTACTCAGGATCTTACAAAAAAATAAAAAGAGAGGCTCACTACTTTGAAATAATCCTAACACTTTAGAACTTACAAATCAATTTTCTTTCTCTAGGAAACTTTCTATGTACATTATAGATATAAAATATACCCTATGAGAGTTATAAACCAGTTTGAGATGCATCTTTTACGCACTGATTTCAGGTGGACAATTAAAGAGTACGTTTTATTTACTTATATGGATTTAATACACACACAATTTTATACTGGTGTTAAATCATGGACTTTCAAAGAATTACTTCTGACTCAGACATATAAAAGTCAGTCCTATAAAATTCAGTAGCAATATCTGAAAAACAGTTACTGGATGAATGACACCTCTTAAAATTTTCAAACAGCATCATAAGAGAACAGTGAAGAAATACAAACATCTATTTTTTCAAAAACTGCAAAGCATTTATTTGGTAAAGGCAGCAGTAGTATCTTTGTAATTTCACTGAGGAAACACTTAAAAACTTCCAAACTTTCCATTCCTGTTACGCATGGAGTCCAACTAAAGTTTGTAAGAAAGAGTATAAATATCCTTCCATGGAATAACTAATGAGAACCTCTCACACTAATCTGGGTTCTCCCCTGCCTTTTAACTGCCAGACATCTGAAGCACCACAAAGAAATTATTTATAAAAAACCACACAAACCTCCAGAGAGGGATTTTAAGGGCCTATTTTTTCTCATAAAGTATTCCCAGCTCTTGTTGTCCATTTCTACAATGAAAATATAGAGGTGTTTGTAAACTTTCTTTCTCCCTCACAAGGGAAGAAGTAGTTTTGCAATATATTGCTTTGATTTACTAGAGAAAAGCATTATGAGCAGGTATTATCCTTCAGGAATAGAGGAAGAAACAAACTGCCCAAATAATTTCACTGCAAATGGAAATACACCTGCTAACTTCACCAGAACTCCATGAAGGAAAATTGTAAAAATTGTGTTACCCACAGAACCACACCACATCTCGCATGCCTTAAACACAAGAGCAGCCTCCTCCCCAAAGCATTATCCTGAGGATCAATATAGCAAAACACTAGAGATCATACTGAAGCTTGAAACTGTGTCTCTGAAAATGAAAGAAACAGCATGAAAGAAACAAAACCAGATAGATAAGGCATTGGAAAAGTCAAGAAGTAGCAAGAGCACGGGTCCCGTATGTCCCTAAGGAGAGAGGGACAAACCATTTCAAACAAACAAACAAGCAAACAAACTTTTATCTTGGAAACATGAACAAAGTCCTCATGAAGGCAGGGGGAAATGAAGGACCTTTCCTCCCTTTAGCTTCTGTGAGTAACTCTCAGAGAATGAAGAAGCCAAGCCTGCACTCTTCCTCCTGCTCAGAGGAAGGCAGGCTCAGAGGCTGAGACCAACAGAGCCAAAGCAGTAACAACACCCCTCTGGCTGCAAGAGGTGACATGGGATAGAAAGAACAGGAGTGTGCTGGTGGAATATAGGACAACCATACATTACAGACTATACATAATAATGAGAGCACCAAGGGACAGATTGGGAACAACCTGGCTTGCTCAGAAATACACATCTGCACATCTGTGCCCCTGCAGTACAAACTGGTCTAAAGAAGGTCCAGAATACTAAACAATGACCAGCTACTCTAAGAAGCCAAAACAATTGAAGAGATAACACCTGAAATGATAAGTTATCTTAAATAACTTTTCTCTTTCCACTTTCTGTTCTTGTTCTGGTTTTTTGTTCTTGTCCCACCTAGCCCAGTGTTTGTGCTACAGTGTCAGCAAGTTGTTGTTACAGTCCATCTTCATCCTACAAAAACATAATATTCTTTGCCCTTTGCCTACAGCTTTTTTTTTTTGAATTTTAGAGTAAAATTTCCATAGTAAAGGGAACATTATTAGTCAATATGGAGATATATTAAAATAGGAATAATTAACTTTTTTCAGCCTTAATTATGTCAAAATAAAATTGTTCAAGTGCCACTTAATTCTGTGATAGGAATCTACATTTAATGATAATGTATCCTAAGCTCCTTTTCTTTCATCTAAAAATACTTCACTTCAACAGTAATATCAATATAATGAAATAATTTTAAAATATACCCAACAGTGTAGAAATCAGGCTGGATTCTCAATATTAAATACTGAGAGACCTTTACAGTTATGCCAAAATCCCACAGTTACAATGAAAACAACTTACCTTAAAATTGGGAAAGTCCTGCTGCTGGACCAGTTAGAGATTAACTATAGAAACAGGAAAGGCATTGTGCAGGTTTTGATGAGGAGAATTCGAGCTTTACTTTAAATAAATCCTCTGCTCCCGGAGGGAAATTAAATATGCTGCTTTGTTTGAAATTATCTTCAAAACATCTAACTCATGACAAATGGAGAATAGAGAAGTGTCAAGAGGCCTGCAGGGTGACTTGTCAGACTGATACTCATCCCTCCAAACCTGACAATACAAACTTCCCTGTGGTGGAACTACAGGAGAGCCATGAACCAATTAAGAAATTTGAAAACATATGAAAAAAACCCAAAACCAACAAACCCTCAAAAAGATAAGATAAATTTATTGGAAGTAGTAACAGTGGGTATTAGATCTGTTTGCTGACTGTCTTGGCCCTGATCTAAAAAGCATTAATAGACATTTAAATTTGGCATTTATTTGCTGGGTAAGACAGTTCAATACTTGTAAACAATGGAGTTAAATCACTGAAGAACTGCCTGCCACTGGACTCCAGTGTTACATGGCACTTTGTGAGCAGAACCTAAGGTAGGGCAAAGAACCCATCACTCAAAATCTGCCCTTGCAGAAAAGGAATGGTTTCCTAGACAGTGTTCTTCATCTCTCTTTCTGCTCTCCCCACTCCATTCGCATTTGTGAAGTGATGTGCAATTGCTGCCTTCACAAGCAGAGTTTCCAGCTTCCTTGCAGTGCCTAAATGTGTGATTTATTAATCAATAAGAAGCACAGCAGAGGAAAAGGGAATATTTGGTCTTAATAAAGTTCAGGGACTTTATTTAAATACATACATCTCCAGCAATCTGGCAATGGCAAAATATTGATGTTACAGTAATCTTGGATTTTCAGATTCTCCATAGAATATATTAATAAAATTAGAAGAGTTACATAATTGAGGAATAGCAACTTTAAAGATTTACACATATGGTCTACACAGTGCATTGGCATCGACTCAATCAAGTAGGTAAAATAATTGGGATTGATGTATTAACAGTGATTAAATGATCTAAATATGGAGACCCAACAAGGAAAATTTTCCCTTTAATGTATTTTTTTTTCTTATAGTATTTTCTGCTGCATCTGATTTACTGTATTTGCCGCTTCATCATATAATCACTAAAATATGTATATTCATTCATGTGTCCTGCAAGAAGCAAGCTTTAAGTATAGCAGGAAGAAAAAATTAAATCTTCTGTTTGCTATGTGCATGGTCTATCATATTGGTAATGAATGTGAAATCAGATTCATTGAAGCTTTTAGGCAATTAAAATAAAGACAAATACTCATAAAAGCTTGCAAAAAATATAGCTGATAAATCTCAGAGTACAAATAGACATGTATTTGCAAGCCTACTTATGACATTGTCACATCTGATTGTTCAATACTGCCCCTTACTAGAAGTCACCAGCTCCAAAATCTGTCCATGCCGTGTGTCAATGTTCATAGACCAGTTCAGAGCCAAGTTGGGGTGATTAAAGCAGATGTCTTAAAACTGTACTAATGTTGTCTAGCACCTCACTACAATCAATGGAATTCAGACAGCCAGGTGCCTTAGGTAGGCACATATATTTTTAAGTTTACTTTACATATGGTCATTCACTCAATTTATTTTAACAAGTCATTGATTTACTTCAGTGAAACAAACAATCTGAAAAATTCTGGGAGACAGAGAGATGGCAAAAAATTAGTAATTGCAGGGATCTGGAATGCATGAGAGGCATGCTACAAACAATCTAAACAAAAAGAACTGCAGAGGAAAACTTGTTACTGCATTATTAGTAACATGACAGAAAAAAGGTAAAAAGAGGACTGTTTTTTGAGTGGCTGGACTTGGGAAGAGGCCTGGGAAGCAGAGTTTGAAAATTGTTGAGAACAGAGACAGACAGCTGTCAATCAAGAAGAAATCAAATGTTCAGTGGCAAGTACCTGGCATGTCAGTGAATGAAATGAAGCAGGAGAGTTTTTCAATGACCTGCTTTGTAAGAGAGATGCTCAGTTGCAGTTTGCACACTACATCTTTCTCCAGATATGTGGAAATTGGTCAGCAGAAATTCAGTGGTAATTTAAGCTGAAAGATAACTGTTTCATACATAGGAAAGAAACTGGATGTTGAGAACAGAAAAAAATGGAGAGCACAGAATAGTTATGAAGTTTACTTTAGCCTTACTTCTCATTAAAAGTGACTCTATAAGTTTTCAGTACTTAATTATAATACTTCAGAAAGGGAATGAGAGGCTGTGGTTACCTTGTTGAAAACATGACTATAGAGAAACACTAAAAACTGGATTATTTCTGAAAACAGGAAATATAGCAATTGCATTTATCTTATACAGTGTCATGGGTAAATCAGCATAACTAAAGAATACGGAGGTTATGTGTTTTTAAGGTTTGGTGGATTTTAATTTCTTTATTCAGGACGAATTGGCAAACTGATTTTGAGAAGCATCAGCTTCTTCTCAGAAGTAGGAAGAACATTTATGAAACAAACACTAACTTTTAAGAACCCCCTTAAGAAGTTTAGTTAAAAAACTAATATGATGATTTTTGCAGAGAGGAAAGTATTCTAAAACTGGCAGCAGTGTTGAAATAAGACATTGAAATTGCCACAGAGGATCACAAGGATAATAGTGTATTTCATAATAACATGAGATTGTTACTTTTTAGTGTCAAAAAGGGCAAGACTTCCCCCATCGCATAGAATAAACAGTTGTAGAATAAATATAAATGTTCTAGGTTAGTTGTGTTCCTTTTACCAGAAGCCACTTCCTGTTTTATCAAATTTCCTATGTTTTCAATGTCTTCTTGAGGAGTTTTTATGAAGCCATTATAATTTTGATAATCATGCACAGAAGAGGTTGGCAGTAAGGTAAAAGTCATTTGAACCACAAAAGCTGCATCTGGCTGTGAAAAATTGTAATTGCCAAGTTATTAGTATGAGCACATAACCAGGAAAAGAGAGAGAGAATACAAAATACAAGGCAAAAGGAATCAGGAAATCTGGATTCAGCAAAGCATTTGCCAGTTTATCCCACTGAACTACATCAGATGTAAAGAAAACTAGTCCATGGTGGCAATATGTGTGTAGAAAAAGGTAACATGGAGTAAAGTTGTTTCAGAAAATTATTGTCTAAAAGAGGTTATTTCAAGCATTCATTCTGAGCTACTCAACAAAGAAAAGAAAAAAATCATTGCCTTCTGCTATACGTTACTTACAGCAAGACCATAGCAACAAGAAAATGTTTCTTGATATTTATAAGACTGTAACAGAACAGATGCCAGCAGAGAAAAAAAAAAAAATGTCACTTCATCCCAAACTAAAGATGTAAATTAGGGAATCTACCTTTACCAGAGCTGTTTTTACTGTAAACTAGTTTTCCACTACCAGTTGACACCAAGCAGGTGGAATCAATTCTTTCCACCACACATAGCAGACCCTTCCAAGCCTGAACTACAAATCAAGCTTTCAAGACAGAAGGTCAAAGCCACTCCGTTTAAGACACAAGACCTTCTGCACCATAAACCCAAGCCTCTCCTGTAAGTGTGATGCAGTTCTGGGTGATATACAATATTGCATGTGATACCTTGAAAGCAGATTACAGATTTACAGATCAAACATTGTTTTCAAAAGTATCAAGGTCTTAATTCATATATACTTTTGCTGTAAAGAAAAATGAGATAGTCGTGACCTCCTCAATCCAGTTTATGAAAATATTGAGGGAAAAACCTACTTAGTAATGGCAGTATATTGTACCTATGAAATAGTCACTAGATCAAGAGAGGAAAGCAGTAAAAATAAGCACATAACCTGAGTATTTTCATTTGTAAACTCCCTAAATGTACAGTTACTTTCTTGCAGATATTGCTTGGACCCACCTTGGCTCCAACTTAAGGGGAGGGGAGGGGGAGGAGAAAGTAAAAGAAATCTGATTCTCTATATTCTATCGAATGTGGAGACAATCACAAATGTTGTGTCGCTGTTTAAATTTATAGATCATGCTCCAACAATCAGAAGAAAGCGCAAAACAAAGATGAAGGTTTATTCAAGTGTATTTTCTCACACTCTGGATGCCTGTATCAGTCCCATCAAAACTTAAAAATCATTAAACTTCAGAAAGTGTGCACAGAAAGCTAAGCCATGACTATTTAAACTGTAACTAGAGGATCTGAGGTTTGGGTTATCACAAGATGTCTTTCCCCTCAAAAAATAACCTGTTATAAATAACTGAATATTATACCACCTTCTTTCCTACTTCACATATTCTGCAGAAAGACAATAATCTGTAAGTAAAAGCATTCTGACCTGGGTTGCCAGGTTTCACTTGGGACTTTTCCTGCCAGAAAGCCTCAACCCCACAACAAATCTCTTACATCCTTAGAGAAAACATAAGAAAAAAGGCATTCAGTAGTGATTGACTAGCAGGCAAAACAACAGGGAAAGCAGAGGATAAGAATCAACAAAACAAATTGTTAACATGAAAAATTGTACTTTCACTACAATATCCTTGATAACTACTTTAATTTAAATGTTTTAATGACTAACAGAACAGAAGTACAATTCTCCAGGAAAGTAATTCTGCAGTTACTGTGCTACTAAATGTGGAATTTGACATCATGGAGCAATGGTGAAGACCATATATAAATTATTTCCAAAAGGACTAGATAAGATACTAACCACAATGCTGTGTGGGATGGCTGTTAAACAACATGGCAGTTAAACAAAATGGTTCACATGAAACCTCCAGCTCAGGATGTGAAAAAAACATGGGATTTTATAATGTAAAAAAGCATATTAAAGAAGGACCACTCTATGTACCTTTCCTTTGTTATGTTCCTTTCCCAAGTATTTTCTCCTGTCCATCTCTGGGAACAGAATACTAAGTGACAGAAATTTTTATTCAATATAAAAGTGCTTCTCATGACTCAGAAAAATATTTTTGATTCATTTTAAAATTAAAAAACCCCAAGTATCTGTAGATGCAGTAGTTTTCCTCCTTAATTTATAAAGCAGCAGTCTCCCATAAATCTTTTGCAAAATGCCTTCTGCTTCAGTAAACAAGAAGATATGCATTGGTACTGCATATGCATGGTAGAAAAGTAAATACAGATCCCCTAAAAAGGACCAAGAATATGTTCCATGCATCCTTCAACTCGGCCTGGTTAATTTGCTATATAGCACAAAATCTACATGAAGGACATGAAAGGAACAAGAGAAAAATCAGCAAATGCAAGCTTAATTTTCACAGCTTCTAATTTCAAAAAAATCAATCTGTACAAAATTAATATTGTCCAAAACTTAGTATGAAAGAGAAGAGAATAGTATTGAATATTATTAAGTGCATGACATGACTGTGTTGGAGTATGCACAATATTATCTGATTCAGAGTTAGTCTATTCAGAACCTCTACACTTCAGGGAATTGCTACATAACTTGAAATCTAAGTGCAGCTGAAATCAGAAGGCCCTTTTCTTAACATAATCTGCATTTTAACCTTAAATCCAGCAAGATGGATTCCAGATTTTGGCTTTTAAATATATTAAAAGATGAGTGGAGTATTAAACTGAAGGTAAAATCTGGCAGCACATTTAGAAATTAGTTCAACCGTCTAGCATACAAAAAGATTAACGACAAGAGCAAAACTCTGCTGACAGTCAGATGTTTAGTATCACTTAAATGTGTTTAATATCACTAGAACATGCAAGTTCAACCAAAGTGTAAAGGTAAAGTTTAAGTAAGCTTTAAAGCTTTTTGGGCAAATATCTCGCTGTCAAGTTTTTCATATCAACCCATGATTTGGTATTAATATCTATGCATACATGTTCCCAACAAAAATTAGAAGAGAGAAATATGTGATTCAAGTCAAAAAGCAACTAAAATGATGAGTTTTCAAATAAAACATCTGTTTTTTTTCTTAAACGTTAGACTGCTTAGAACAACAGGTTCTAAATGCATGTTTTAATTATCTACCTTTTTAATTTATACTTTATTGACTCTTGAGCAACTTAATATTAAGCACAGGTTTAAAGACTGATTGTTAGTGGAGGGCAGCAAAATTACTTGCATTTACAGAGTGAAACCCGAGGCCATGGAAGCAACTGATCTATTCTTAATGTCAAATGCATTACTGATGGAGGAATACATTAGTTTACATTTTTAGTCAAGATATACAACCAAAAAGAGCTTTTTCTACCTCAAGAATAGCTGTAACCCCTACATCACAGAACGTTTTCATTAAAATGTTTCTTTGCACCCGACATTATTCTCAGACCCCTGTAGAACTGCTGGGTAGAGCGTGAACTGAACACCATCATTCCATCTCTTACCTGATTCACTCCGTACAGTTCTGACACGGATGACTAAACTTTGATATGAACCTGCACAAGCGATAAAACTTGAAGCGTAAAGGAAGAGTAAGCCCTACACAGCTCATCAGAATCCTTTTTTGGGGCTATCTTATTTTTCTTCTGGTTGGTTGTCTCTTTATCATTATAATGCTTCCTTCCTGTATTAATCTCCATCAACATAATTTTTGACCATTTTTAACATGTCTAAGTAGTTGTAAACATTCTAACAGCAAGAAAAATGTCTGCAGATTAATTCAGATAGAACCTATATAAAGCTCTGGGAGATGGAGTGAACTCACTCTACTGTGTTTTAAAATGTTTAATAAAACACTGAGGTGGTTTCCCTTGAAATAGAACACAGACTGAGCATAAAAGTTTACAGAAGTGAAAAGAGTTGAAGAATTTGTGCTTGATCTGACACAGCTGCCTTATTAGATCAGGGCTCTCCCTGCTAATTATTAAGTCAACAAGGTAACTGTGCTGCAACAAAAGGCAAATTTCAGAATATAAATAAGTAAACACAAAAGACAAGAAGTTTTTAGGAGATCTCAGGTGAACTCTTCTGCCCAGTTTTAGAAACCAAGCTCTAATAGCTTGGGGAAATAAGAGTGAGTCACTCTCAAACAAGAGTGAGGTGAATAACAATTAAATATATCATGTGTAGATAAATATAAATAAAGTTAGCATAAAGAAAGGATACTTGTATTTACTAGTCTATAAAATAAAAGTTTGATTAGATATAACGGGGTTTTTAATACATATATTGGATGTCAATACTAAAAAAAAAAAATCAGTGGTTGTCAATATATAGTCAGGGTAGCAGGAGAAGTAATCAGTTTCATTTGTAACACAGTTTAGGCTAGAAATTAAGAAACATTCTCTTATTACAATAGTTAAACACAAGAGCTGGATACCTGGGTTGATAGTGGAATCTTTTTCACTGAAGCTTAAGAACAGGACAAAAATCTATCAGAAATACAGACAGTCCCTCCATCCTTTCTATTTCCATTTTTTTAAGTTTGATTTTGCAAATAGATGTTTTAATTAGCTGGGGTTGACATATTCAAATACATCCCATGAAAAAGAAGAGAGCAGAGAGTCCCATGGAGAAGCAATGGGATAGTACATTATGAACACACCTATTCACAGGATAATTCTAATGGTTGGTAAAATCTAATTTTCATTTCCATTAATAAAGTACAGTCATTTTCTTATAAAGAGAGGAAATTTCTTTAAAATATCCATGCTATCAATACAACATTATAGAAGCACTTTAGCAACAAATAGTGATTTGCACTTCACTCAAAATGAAAATATTTCTGACTCTCCAGAAATTATCTATGGAAAGCAATGAGTATATGTGCATGTTCTATGATCTAAAAACTGCATTCTCTATCAAATCAGGGGGGTTGCTGGACACAGATTAGCATGCTAGTTTGAGTAATCCCACGTCACTTTTAAAAGCAATGATATTGTTGAAGTGTATCTTCACAAAACACTTTTTTTTTATTTTACAGGTCAGAACAAAAGATAATAGCAAGAAAGAATCAAACTTATTTCTAAATTGCTCTAGTGTTTAATTATTCTTTTTACTAATAAACTTCTCCCTCATTTCCAACTTGGAGTTTCAGCTCCATCTTCCAATAGTAGGATCTTTTTCCATTTACATCTCTTGCTTTGTAATCCCTCTCTCCAGTACATTGCTTCCTCTTGTCCATATCTATGGATCATATTCTAATCACCACATAATCTTGTTGGTAAACTAAAAACAAAAAAAATCAGAGTTCTTAAATCTAAAAAAAAAAGCCACTTGTTACTCTTTTACTAGATCAAAACAATTAAACAATTTCCCGTGTTTGTTAAACTAACTTCATTGTGAAATCAGCCTGAACGTCCCAGCTGAGCTCTCAAACAGTTCTATTTTCTCTGCTGCCACAGCTGTTTTTTGTGAAGTAACTTAATTTGTCATCAGAAAGATTAAGGTCATGCAATTATTTTTTTTTAATAACTAGTGGTTAGCAAAATTATCATATGTTTGATAGCTTCCAACACTGATCAGTTCATCAATCAGATTATTTATATGACTTTTAAAAAAAAGATGAGTAAAAGAGAAAATAAGCTCTTTCTTATTTTATGCTACAAAATTGCCTGGGTGAATGTGTAAGAAATATATCAGTAAAACAGGATAGAGGACTAGTGATTTATTATTAGTTCAGAACTATTTTAAGCATCTTTACACTGTTAATCACTTTTCTGGCCAGCACTTGATGCCTAAATGATGACCATTAGGGTAGATATCTGACTATCATTAAAGAAAAGGAGAAACCTAGAAATGGAATTGAAAGCTGACATTTTTGTTTTGCTCTGATAAAAGAATGACAATATACCCTCTAAAAATTTCCAAATGCTAAGTTGAAGGAATATTTCAAGTCAAACACATAATTAACAACATAGATAATAGAAAAAGAGGCACAGCGTTTCTATACTAATATAACAGCTAGCTTATGCAGCCCATTTAAGGGTTTTTCTCATGATTATATACACCTTCCTCAAAAATTTGAAGGAAAGCTACCATTTGACACCAAAAAAAGGTACCCAAATGTAATTTAATTTAATATACTTTGCTTGTTTATAAAAGTGGTCTAAGTAATTTATAACTTTTACATTATCTCAGTGAACTTAATGACATCAGTTTGTATTTATATATGCAAAAAAGCAGTTCATTTACCTTTCATACAGAGCAAGACTTTGGTAAATCCATACCAGTTTTAATGAATCTGTAAACTAAGGTATTCTTTTACTTGAGAAACATGGACAGTTCCACTGTTTCCATAAGGCCTGATTCAACTTTCACTGAGGTCTCCTGGCCTAGGGAACTTTTCTTTGTGAGGCTGCTGGGCATATCAGCATTGGCACAAAAAGCAATTGACACAAAAATTGCAAAAGAGAGACCACAGAATGATACAACTCTTTGCATTGGGTGGTTCTTTACAAATGGATCTTAGGGTAATAAGTCCCTTAGGGCTGCTGCATTATGAAGGATCTGGCTGGCCTCTGTGTCATGGAGCATGAATTTTATGCAACAGGAAATATCTCCTGTCATCCTATTTTTCAGCAAAGGTATTAAATTTTGACAGATAAAACAGAAAGAATGTGCTCCAGTCATTAATCTTGAGCATTTAATATCAGCATGATTTGAGCTGTAACGCTAAAATTCTTGCAAACATTTACGCTAAACAGTCACAGCTCAAGTTTAAACTGAAGCACCTGCCAAAATATTTCTGAGACCACTAAAATGCTGGATATAGCCTGAATATCTTTCCTTTTGTTCATTTAAAAAACCCCGTTTCTGGAACATGAAGGCTATAAAGACCTCTGATGTGATTATTGTATGCCAAATCCAGCCTGCAAAACCAGCCAATATCACATACCCAGCGAACAAATATGAAATTAGATAAGAATAAAAGGAGCCTTTACCAGCATCTTCCCAAACTAGGGACTTTTTGAGCCAGAGATTACATCTGATACCATGTCCCATGCTAGATTTACTCCATATGAATTTGCCTAAAGCCTTCTTGAAATTCCCTATTCGTCATTCTCCACAACAACCTGGAGCAACTCATTCTACACTTTGATAATCCATTACAGAAAATACATTGTCATTTTTATGTTATATGTGTAACACATGCCAACTGTGTATGATCTCCCTAAATTCTTGCATTAGAGGACTATCAGATAACTATTCCTGTTCACATTCTCTACACCATTCATACTATCCACATGTAAATGACATGGATTTACAGAGCAGCATAATATTTCATGTTTTATTCTCAGTTCTCCTCCTAAGAATTACAAACTTTCATGTGTCTTTTCATAGTTGCTGAGACCTGAGCTGGCATTTTGAGATAAGTAGGAAAATTATATAGAAATCCCTTTCCTGAGTATTAAAAAATATTACAGAGGCCAATATTGTGTACATAAATTTCACAATTGGGTTTTTTGCCTTCCCTGTGTTAATGATTCGTCATTTATTCACAAATTGTCTAACATTCAAATTGTCTAGTATTTGTCAGAAATCACAAAATATTATTTTCATTGATCATTTTTAGCAAGAAAAAAAACTTATCAGTTACTGCTAGCATGCTTTTGTAATTCACTCTTTTTAGCATTCCATCGTGTGGATTTTGTTTCATTTTGCATTCCAACAAACCTTCACAGAACATGAATTACATATGGTGTCTAGTCCTCGAATTAGGAAAACCTTGATCAGTCCCTCTAACCTATCTCAAACTGATATCATCTTATTACTGCAGTATTAGAATTTAGATCTATTCTTGAATTATGATTAGTTGCTATAAAGTTTAAACTCTGAATCATTGATGTATTATTCATAGAATTTAGAAATTATGCTTTTCTGAAGTTTTTCAACTAAGTTTTTAATGGAAGACTGTACTTCATAGAGAGAAATAAATTTACTTTGTAAAAACACTAGATATATTGAAAAAAGTTTTAATTATGTTCTCTGAAAACACAAGTGTAATAGTAAATGTATCTAACCTAACAAACCCTTTTCTAGCATTAGCAACCCACTACTTGATATTTTTGCACCAGAAAGTAACATTATGTCTAAATTTTTTTAAAAAATATTATACTCAGAACACATAAAGACCTATTATAGTCAGAACACATAAGCCAAAGTCCACAAAAAGAATGCAACAGTAAGATAAAAGTTACCTTAGTACCTCCCTATTTCAGCATTATGCATCAGCAAATCCTCATGTTTTAACACCACACAGAAATAATAGAGACTAAAGTATCTCCATTGGAAGGCATTAAAAAGAATAGAAAAGAGTATTTTATTTTTCCCTGGAAAGGCTTGTCCTGAGGTTTTCCAAGTATGTAAGCTTTCTCACAGACACTGGGAGTGAAGCAGTGCTCACTATAGAGGGAGAAAGAGAAGGGATCACTTAACCAACTGGTCCATAAAGACAGATAGGAGGCATCCAGAGGTTCTCAAGGACCTAGATGAGGTCTTTATGAGGCTGTTCTCCATCATATATGAAAGATCAAAGGATTTGGAGAGACCAGAGAAGAGAAAGTTCAAGGCAGACCTCGTTACTTTTTACAGCTACCTTGTCAAGGGATACAAAAGAGATGGAAGTAGACTCCTCTCAGACGCACGTATTTATAGGACAAGAGGCAAGAGGCAAGTAGAAAGATGAGAAATTCTGGTATTTGGGGGGTAAATTACCATGAGAAATTCCAATATTTTGAAAATAATTTTCATCATATGGTTAGTTAAGTACTGGAAGAGTACTTGCCCAGAGAAGCTGTGGAATTGCCATCCTCACAGGTATTCAAGGCTCAGAAAGACAAGTACCCTACTCAACTTCCAGAGACCCCTTCCAACTAAAACTGGGGCTCTGTGACTCTAACATACAGCAAAGTACTGACACCATGGATAAAGATGTATTAACAAAGCTGCACTTTGCACTGCAGTAAGATGGGACTTTTCATTTCCAATAACTTGAAAGTTCCTTTAAAGATGTGCTTGAAATCTACACACTTCACATTGTCTCCAATAGCAGGGTATAGACAATATAATTTACCTGTAGAATTCATTGCTGCAGGATGCAACTGATTTAATTATGCTATTAAGATTTTTTGCAGATTAAGGTTAAATAATAACAACTACTATTAATGTAACATAAGATACAAATAAAAAGGCTAGCAATTTTCAGGCTTTAGTCAGATCATAAGCATATCACCAGATGGAACAAAAATAAATTTATCCTGTTAAAATAATACAAAGTTGTGGCCAGATATATCTAATACACAATACTATCAGAGACAGAATACTGAATTATTTAACTATTTTTCTACACCTTACATACTGTTTTCACTATTAAGTATTTGAAGAACTATTTCGTGGTTTTGATTTGTGAGGGTAAGTAATGGACAATATTGCTCATCAGTAATTATTTCTCTGCCTTTCCTTTATTCATTTCTCCAAAATATAAAGAAACAATTATAATAGTATGCAAAAGACAGTTAAATAACTGATTTTTTAGTAATTGAAAGTTATTGTTGAAACATATGTGTGTATTAAATCCATGGGTTTGTATGCAAAATAAATTTAAAACAATATTCAATAACCCAAAGCATAATGGTTCATTTAGCCCAAACAAAGGCTAAAAAAATTAAAAAGCCTGGATGAATTATCTGCTTTGTTTTAAAAACACATTTAAAATGAAGAGACCTTCACAAATTTAATCTGCTATAACTGACATCATTCCTGGGCATCCTTTCAAATTCCAAATTTAATTTCAGTGAAGCTTTAGTAAAAGTAATGCCTTCTGCAGATTCGGATCCATCTGACTGACATTATCTACTGATGACAATAAAAAGTAACTTAACCAAATATGGTTTCTATAAACAGTTCTTAAAATTAAGGATAGACAAAATAAATGTAAAACTAACTCGGGACAACATTCTCTTGGATTTTGCTTACTATTAGGATGGTTTATGCCATTCCAAGCATCAGCACAGACTTAAGAGTTCTGTTGATTTTTTTTTTTTTTGATAGACACATGCTTTGTGTCACAATTTGATGACTTTTGATATATCGATATGGTGGCAGCATACTTACTACTGAAGACAGATGTATGGCATGTTGAGCAAAGTACAGAAAAGAGATAAGGAAAATCCAGGTTGGGAGAAACCTCTACCATGGGCCTACTCCATGACATTTAGCAAGATTTTAAATTTGTGACAATGGTAAAAGGAAGATTAAATGTAATGTTATTTATTTTTTATAGTAGATATCAAAGTGTGTTTAGCTCATCCCTACTATTGACTGCCAAACTGGCAGAAAATTGCACAAGTTGAAGATTTCTTGGGAAATTTTTAGATTCCAACTTTGCTCAGAAAAATTAAGTGAAAGTACACTTGGCAGAGACTTCTATAATCTTGCAAAAGACCACATTGGAATTTTCTGAGGACTGAAAGAGCTCTAAGCACATATATTTGCATATGCAAAACACATTACTTGCGTTAAAAAAAATGCATTTGCTCATACAGACAGATATTTAGCCAAATCAATTAAATATGAATTTACATAACAGCTCATTAATCCTCATTAGTGTGAATTTGTACACTTCCAAGGTTTTCTATTTGTAAGTATCTGAGAGGGTAAATACTTTTCAGTTGCAATTAAACATACACATACTCTATTCTAGTTATTTTTTTTAAATTACAGCATTTAAAAACAAGCCCCTAAAGGTGACAAATACATAATAAAAAATTCTCCATTCCCTTCTCAGTTTCTCCACTTCTTGCCTCATAGAAGCAAGTGGTAAAAAAATAAGTACATTCCAAAGTAAAACTTGCAGAAAGATAAAATCAATACCCAGGAGCCTTTTTGGAAATTCTTTTCTACCCCTTAGACTAGAAAGCTAGAGAATGTGAAAAAAAACTTTACTAACTCACTCAGAAAATCATATTATTCACCATGTCCATGGCCTTCAGGCTGACCACTGGGGGGAAAAAAAAAAAAAAAAAGCACTCATCAGTGAAAAATTTACTTATGTACATTTCCTTAGCTTTTGATTATTCCTAATCAATAAATATCTTAAAATTAAATTTCTGCTTGTAAGAATACCACAGTCAACTATACATTACAAGGTATTTTAGAAAAAAATTGAAAGAGACAATAATAGATACATTCCCAATATGTGAATATGCCCAAAAACTTGTTTGTTAATGTAGCTGAACTTAAAACGATTACTGAAAGGTACAGAATAGTTCTTACTTGTTTTAATGGAATAAATGTCATCTCTCAACACTGCTCCACACAGTTACTAGCAGATAAAAACAATTTTTGACGCACTACAATCACTTCCTAAACAAGCTGGAGCATCTATTGTAATGAATTTTTTATTTCCCATTACTTTCTTCAGTTTCCATCTGTCATTTCCTTATAAAGAAAAGGGGATAGATTTTCTTCAGCTGTGACCTCTGCCAGCAGCTGTGATAATATGGGCGGGGTTTTCTCTTTGGTTTTTTGTGGGGTTTTTTTGGGGAGGGAGTGTGGTGTGGTTTTTTTTAAGGAGGAGGAAGAGAAGAAAAAGAAGGTAAAACATACATGGTCATAGATTTATTTCCTCAGGAAAGCCCCTGATGATATTTGAGATTGAGTTTCAAAAGCAAGCCTGCTCTGCTTGGTCAGAGCTATTTCAATTGGGTTATAGTCTCGGCTGAAGGCAGTTATTTTTACAAACAAAGCCCAATCATGTCAGACACAAAACAACTGATTTCTTTTAAAAAATGCGGATTTAGAGTTGTAAGCATTTTAAAAGATAACAGTACCCACCTTTTAAAAGTTTGGCAAGGAGAGATTTCTTGGCAGCTGAAGGCGTGCAGAGCAGCATTTTCTTACATAAAGAAAGGCAGAGGCAGTGCCAAGGGGACACAATGGTAAGCCATAAATGGAGAAGTTAACTAAGGCCATTATGGATAACTTTACACCATCTGTAATTTACTGCTTGTTTGTGCATCTGTAAGACACAGTTCAGGACACAAAGTTAGCTTAAGTACATCCTTTTAAACCCTTTTCTAACACTTTTTCATATCACTCATTGTAGGTGAAAATTTATTATTCTAATCGGAATCATTATGAATGTGAAATACTTGGTATCCCATATTTTACATAAAGCTCAGGCAAATGAAAGAGATTATAGCATGTGATAAAAGGGCTGTGTCTCTGGCACAAAATAATACAGAAGAGAAGAAACGATGGCCAGCTTTCACTCTATAGCCCTATACAGTAAACTAACACCAGGTCAAGGCACCAAAGGCTGCACAGACAAAATTACACTTGGCACTGCTGTAAGCTTCAAACAAATGTGGCTTTTTGTAACTAACAAATATTTTCTCCCATGGAATCGCTTTAGTCGAGAATTTCTGATTCTTCCTATTCTCCACATAGTTTTAATAGCAAGTATCTGGTGGATTGAACAGAATATTTTTGCTAGAAATTTTATAAATAATTATAAACATTATATAAACTATATAAACAGTATCTCAAGTTTCCAAAGCATCTCTTTGTCTTCTTTTTGTGTACAAGGTTTCAGTCATTTGGATAATAACAGCAGCTTAGAAAGATCTTTTGTAATGCACCAAAAACAATAGGGAAATAACTCTGTAAGGTTTATGTTCAACATTCTTGCTGCAAATTTGATGTAAATAAAAATAGATATAATCCAAAATCAATGTAAATCCATGGTATCCCGAAGGATGCCGCAAAATATTTACAGACATGCTGGAAAGTTCAAACTGCAAAGAAACAAAGGAAAAATAAACTAACAATGGCAAAGAAAGCAAACAACAGGAGACAAAACCAAAACACTCATCACTCTGATCACACTAACACAGAGATAATTTTTTACCCGTAATCTGTTCACTGTCAGGCACTTCATAAATGTCTTCAAAATCCCAGAAATAACATGGAGTTTAAGTGTAAAAAGAATTCCCTGATGAAGAATTTATGGTTCTCTAAATAAAGAGTTTCTAATCAGACTTGGCATTTTTTTAAGAGCAAGAATCGCATCAAGAATAATAATGAACTTACAAGACTGCCTCTTTAAAGAAATTAAATCTTTGCATTTTCTCCTCCCATTCCTTTCATTTTTGTCCTTCTTATATATGTGCATTTAGGACTTAATTATACAGAACACACATTTATTTGGTCCCAAGCCAAGAATCCCATTTGGGGAACAGAAAGTGTAAACAGGAGAATAAATTTGAAAAACAATATTTTGGTTTTTTAATTAACTGATAAACAAAACATCTTGGAAATTTCCATAAATGACACAGAAATAATAAAAACTGTAACTGTGATCCTACTTCAAAGTATTTAAGACAAAGCATAATTTGAAATACATTAACAGCCATTTGAAGATGGTTATGCAGACAAATGTCTGTGTATAGTTTGAATTGCAGCCCTGCTAACCCAGCACAGCAGCTTTGCCTACAGTGGAAGTTTCAGGACGGTTCCAAAGTGAGCTGTGAGCAGGCTGCTGCAGGGACCAATGGCCACTGGCTACCACCACTGCATGGACTGTGCACAGTGACATGTAAGTGGGCTTGCACACATGAAGGCATCCAGGCCTTCTGCTAGTTTTTCTGAAGCTATGAAGTATCTTTATGCAATCAGAGCCACTTGTCAGGGGTGCAGCTGCTGGCCTCTACAGAAAAAAAAAAAAAGGAAATAAGAAAAAAACTTAATCATCCCAGTAGCATTTTAGTGATTGTTCATTGTAATATCATTGTAACAATATTACTTCTATTATCGTGTAATTAATATGTTGTAAAATTACAAAGTAGAAATTCTTTAGAATTAGACGCTTTTGGGATTTGTCCTTTAAATCTGAAGGAGCTATATTTTCAAAGGGACAAGTCAGCCCCTTCATGTGCCATTTTATGAACCTTTTTTTCCTCCATCATTAATCCCTCAAGGACAGTTGCAAGGATTTCATAGAAATACTAGCATGGGTGCATAATTATATAGTGCACTCACTTGAAGCTGGGATCTCTGTGACAGACATCGTACCTGAAGCTGATTTAGGAGTCTCTTTAGTTAGTACAGAACAAAAAACCATAATTTTTTTCTTAAACATCATAAACAGTATGTAGCATCTACATACTGCTTTTTTAAATTCTTATTTTTTTAAAAAGCATTTCAAAATTTAATGTTAATTCAAGCCATAGAAATCTGGGTCCTTAGCTAAACCTTTAATCACGGGAATTCAGATTAAATCCCACTGAATTCAGGTATCAGTGAAAATGCTTTATACTTCTCAAAAGCATTAAAATTGGGCCCTACACTTCCATTTTTTTTGCTTTTCTATATCTGTATATTAAAAATAAAAGATCATCCTGTTGTCACATAGAGTTTAAAACAGGAAGGAACGTAGACATGAGAAGAATCCCCAAAACTAAACTACAGTAAAGCAGCGAACATACTCCATGTACCTTTATCCTAAGGAAGACCTTTAGTATTTAAAGATATTAAGTGAAATGCATTCCAACATAGCAATGGGACATTCATATCCAAGTTTATTTTAACTGCAGAGTTGACAGTCTTTACATCTTCCTCATATGCAGTCTCATTTAAATGAATTAATGGTCTCCATGTTTTCAAAGTACTAATATTGCAATAACAAAGTTTCCATAAACTTGGTCTTTCCAACAGCAAATGCATCATATTCAAAATGTTCTTTGATGTAAGTTCTCCCTTATTTAGTCTTCAGTGAACACCACAGATGGAGATAACATTTGCTAACACTTTCTTACAGAGCAGACTATTTAATAATCAACGTGTTGGAGCACTGTTCATTTTGCCTTAAAACATGTAGCTTTTAAAAGAAGTAAGTTCCAGTGGTTGAAACTAAAAGACCTTTCTTTTTCCTTTAAATACAGCATGGAAGTTCAATAAATGTGCAGAACAAAATCCTACAGCAGTTGCAACTTAATTTATACATGTCTGTATGAACACCCTAAAGTTGTAATGGAATTCTGACTAGTTAACATAAATAGTCACTGTTGAGGTTTAATAAGAATAGAAATTTAATACACATTTGACAGTTGAAAAGTGAAAAAAACAATGCATTTACTAAGTGATGAAACAATTCTGCCCCTCTACTCTGTTCTTGTGAGAACCCACTTGGAGTACTGCATCCAGCTCTGGTGCCCCCAGCAAAATAAGTACATGGACCTTTTGAAGAGAGTCCAGAGGAAGGCGACCAAGATGATCAGAGGGGTGGAGCACCTCTATAAAACAGGCTGTTCAGCCTGGAGACAGCTCCAGGGACAGCAGCCTTCCAGTGCTTAAAGGGGGCCTACAGGAGAGATGGGGAGGGACTCTTTATCAGGGAGCGTAGTGATATGATGATGGATAATGGTTTTAAACTGAAAAAGAGTCGATTTAGATTAGATTTTCAGAAGAAATTCTTTACTCTGAGGGTGGTGAAATAGGTTTCCCAGGGAAAGGATGCCCCTTCCCTGGAGGAGTTCAAACCCAGGCTGGATGGGGCTTTGAGCAACCTGGTCTAGTGGAGGTGTACCTGTCCATGGCAGGGAGGACAGAACTAGATGATCTTTAGGGTTCCTTCCAACTCTAACCATTCTGATTCTGTGATTCTAAATTGCTTGCACTCAATCAGATCATCCCAAGAAAGCCTACTTGTAATTAGCAAAATTTTCATTTTCATGTTTTTGCTATATTTAACACAAAGACATGTTCTGCTTAAGTCCATTCTTTTTAATTACATTTTTGTATTGTGATGATTATTATAGAGTGCTAATATTTATTAATTTCAGTTGGTTTATTCTATCACATATCTATTCAATCCACTGTTATATTTCACAAAAAAATTCATTCTGGTATGCAGAAACATGGGCAAAAGGATATCTGTGAGCATGTTCATCCTCTGAGGAAAGTTTTAAAGAAATACATATAAGATATAGTCTGTATTCACTCATACTTGAGAGAACATGAAAAAGTATTCCTCTGTATTTTTAATAACTTTTTGTAATGTTAAAGTCAAATGATTTTGTTAGTAAACTGTGATTTTGCAAATGCACTGCTTGTGTCACCACAGACACTGACCATTCAAATAAAATTCCAAGTTTAACAATTCTTTATTCTTACATTTTTGTATTCCTGTATCTATCTTCCATTGATAAAAGATGCTTTTTGAAGGAACTGCAGTGTTCTCCTTTCCAACTCACAGCTCAGATTTATTAATTTAACAGATTTATTAGTGACATTTAAATAAAACATGTCACAGAATATAGTTTATTCTGGATTACGTGAATACAAATTTTCAAGGTTCAACTGAACGGGAATTTCCTTTCAACTTAGAGCAATAATGAAGAAGAGCTAAAAAGAGTAAATGCTTTTTTTTTTTTTAAGCGTGCCTTTCTTAAATTTGGCTTTTGCAGATGAAAATTCAGTTTCTTTTACCAGAATTACAGTAAATGTACAATTATAAACTTTTCTAATTCATAGATATATATACACATACACAGAATGAGAAGCCTTTGAAATAATTTGTTTAATAGATGTGATATCCTAAAAATATGATTCTGATTAGTTTTTTATAAAACTTCCTTTATACCCGCTAATACAGAGACCTGAACTGGAAACTTTGAATTGCTGATTCATTCTTTTAAAGGAATAGGGCAATTTACACAAATTATACTGTGGTAAATTGGTCATATCTACTAGATTTGAAATAAAGTACTATTTAATTTATAGTTGTTTCCATTTATATATAATGAGGATTAAACTTTTCCTAGAACCTAAGTAAGTAATATTCCAGTCTCTGGCCAAATTTTGTTACACGAACACCATTAATTTAGCAGTAGCCTTTTTAAAAGTCTCCTCAAATATGTCATCATTTTAATTTTTACATGTTTTCAGCAGTGCCATCTTTTCAATTACCTTGGTTTAATAATGGCCACACTGGGAAAAAGTGTTGTTGTAAGTGCACCAGCATGAGAATCTGGAGAGGGAGGGTCATTCTTGTGAGAGGGTACCTGTATGACCTTGCCTAACTTGCTTAGTCTCCCATGCCTCAGACTCCCCTTTCATAAGCAAAAGTAAAGCATGTGTCTCCCACCCTAGGTTTGCTGGTGCAATATTTATCATTTTCATCCATTCCTTGACCTGTTCTTCAAGAGGAAAAAGGGGAATTAGGATGTCAAAACAAAGACCAAAAAAAGCATTCCTGCAGCTCTTCCGTATCTATTGCAGTGGGTTGGGGTTTTTTTTTATTGCTATTGTTCTGGTTTGGGGGGGTTAGAGATTTTTTGAGTGGGTAAGGTTTCTTTGTTTGTTGCTTTTGTGGGGTTTTGTATTGGTTTCTTTTTTTTTTTTAATTCTCAGTGTTAGAAATCTAAAGACTCTCAATGTTAGGATTGTTCATCAACTTTTTCCAAGTTCCTGTCTTCCTTGTTGGAATTCAATCTGTGGCTCTCCAAGAGAATCCCACTGCAAAACCAATTCAACATTGTCTGGACCGTCCAGACACATTTGCAGATATTTGACTTTCCAAACTGCGCACACAGTATATCTCACAAGAATGATCTGGAAACACTCCTGTAAACTCTTATCATATCTGGAAGCATAGGGAAACAAAACGAGACAAAAAAACCCCTCTTTTCTCACAGTAAAACTCTTCTGTACCATTCACTAAGGAGCACGTTGATGCTTATGGCTAGATAAAACACAGGGTAGTCCTCCACAAACACTTTTGCAGATGATGTTATATCACTTTGTACTGCCTCTACATGAATGTTTTCCAAACTCAGCTGCCCATAAATTGTAGACTAATACTTAACTACTAAAGTATTTTAATCCATTTAAACAACTCTTCTAACAGGTAGTGAAAAGGTGTAAATTCAGCTTGAATTATTGCAATATACTTGGATTCCTCTCGTTTCTTTTCAAGCAAATAAATATTCATAATCCATCTCTTCAATAATCGTAGTTTTAAAACAGATGAAGTTTTATGCCTTACATGGGCTTTTAAAAAGTATTAAAACATGCAAAGGCTCAGGCATGTGTATTTTGGCAATCAATGTTTCAACTATATTGTATTATATCTTAAATATATTTTGAGACATACCTTAAATATTCATTGTTGTCTGCCTGTTCATTCATTTTAGTCTTTTGTGTTACATCACATTTTATTCCTTCTTTTGATCTATTTTTTGTTCCCCACTAAATGTCCACTGCTGTTAAAAGCAGGTCTGGGCCAGGCCAAATTAAGGACCCCAAACCTCTAAATAATCATTCAGATTCTGCTTACAAGACTTACAAATAAGTAAAAACTCCCAAGGATGACTCTCATCAGTAGTATTTTACTTCTAGAAGTTTCTTTTCCCCTAGAACACAGAGTACAGGCAAGAAGTAAGACTTTTAAATGAAAACCAAACATTCCAATCAATCTAAATGGGATACAGTCACCAAGAGCTTCTGCAGCCACTCTCCACTGCCAGCAAAGGGTGGTTTCACAAGGAACACGGCGGGCTCTGCTGCCACACAGGTCTTGAACCTCATTTCAACTTGCATCATACTCAAATGCCTTTACTGGCCCCTGAGGAACAGTGTTACCCAGAAAAAAAATATTGGAAAAATTCTGTTCCCTCCTGCTACAAAGTATTATCCACTGTGCTTTGGGCTCCCTCCCACCACAGCCTAAATAAAGTTTTCCCTTTCTTAGTATTTCATGTCACCCAGCTACAGCTGGGCCACACAGAGTACATGCTGTAAAGCTCCCTTCTTTTGCCTTTACCCAAAACCTTTGGAAATTATATCAGTGCAGGATTTCAGACCTGTGTCCTGCTTAATTCTGAGCAATGTAAGATACACAAGATGAGCTTTTGTTTATTCTTCCAATTTTAGCCTTTCTTCTAAGTAAATCCAGAGCCAAGGCATTTGGCCTAGCTCTACATTAGAAACAGCTTAAAATAAAGAAACTGATTTATAATTTATAATTAATTCACAATAATTTGTTAAAGAATAGGCTTGCTAAAACAGCGAAGATAGTGAAATATAAAATCCACTTGCTCCCTCAGGTCCTTTAATTTTTCCAATGAAAATAGCCCTATTCAGAGCTATCCTCCTGGGAGAGCTGGGATTTTTACTCCAATCTATTCACAGCTCCGTTGATTACCTCAATAATAGATTGCAATAAGAGTCTTTAGACCTGAGGGCATGATACCTCCTCTACATGTGTGTCAGAGGGGTTTACTCCAGAGAAACTCTGATCTAGGCCCAACTCTGATCTAGGTTGGATCAACCCCCTTTCATGGCTGGAAAGCACCACATGTGTTCCCGGAGCAAATTTTATGTACTTTCTCCCAAACAGAATCAAGCTCAAGTCCTCCAAGACACATTTGGAATATGAATGGAAACATGATAACTGAGGAAGATTATGATGCTCCATGTCCATCAACACTATCAGAGAAGGTGAGTAAACTCAGTTACTTACTTTTATTTATCATAAAAGGAGTGCAGAAATTTCCTGTATTTCCTGTGACAATGGCACATGACAACAGATTTGATTTACTTCGAGTAAATCAAACAATAGTCTCTAGGAGTCAATAAGCTGAGGGAAAAACACATCTTTAAAGGCTAGAATTTTTAATGCCAAGAGCTTCCCTAAAATTGTTGTTGCTTTTTAGACAGAAAAATAAAATGGGAAAGAAAGAGATAAGAATACATATACGCTTCCTTAATTCTACAGCAAGAAGCTAGGCAGAAGACACAGTTCCACACATTCCATATGGAGGCTCTTCAAGGGAGCAAATTTGGTGCAAATACTGTTTATTATCCTCAAGTAGCAATTTTAATTTCCTTTAGAATGAATCTAGAGGCAATTCATTAATAATAAATATGATTTAAATCTTCTATTGGGACATCTCCTTAATTAGGATATGGCAATTCACAAAAGCATCAGGGGATAGAAGATGCGATGATTTGCATAAATATAATTTGCTAAAACAATTTTTGATTGGAATAAAGTTAAAATGTCAGGGTTCTGTGTGTTGCACTTTGCTACGTTCCTTTTTACAGCAGCAATGTCCTGAGCTGTCTGAAGACAGCTGCTATGATTTTTAAGACCACCTAACCATTTTTCTTGCACATTCCTCAGATGTAAAAGCAATTTTCCACACTTTGTTTCCATAGATACAGTGATTTTTTTTATTAATCGGAATGATAGCCTGCAAATCACTAAGCAAACACATCATCAGCAAGCAGTTAACATTCCACGCCATGTCTGTTTAAACAGGGTCCCACTCTGATCCCATTTAATTTTGGACAGTTAAGCAGACTGGGATGGGACAATGTGATACTGTATAAACGGAGATTTTTAACACTATGGTTCAAGTCAGAAACCTAGGTCAGTTATCACTTAACACCATGGTTGCAGAGCACACTGAGAAGATCAATGAGTTGCTGCTTAGGGGAGGAAAAATCTCTCTCAGGGACACCAACTTAAAGCATCATTTCATCCAACTATTTGACTAAATTGAATTTTAATCCAGGAAGCCTAAACAGACAGACTGAATAGCAGAGGGGAAAGGGTTATCTCAGTCTATCAAGCTAAACAGAACAACTCTGGAAACACATCCAAAGTAAAGGTTCCAGTGCCTTTTGCAGAGAGAGTGATTTGGGGTTTTTCTCTTTGTCTGAATAGGACAATGAAGCAAAACAGATGGCTAATAATTATTTCTGGGCTAAAGTTGCTACACTAGCTTTCCAGGGCAGAAAAAACTCAACTATAGAGTATATGTTAAAGTATCTGAAAGACTCTGAAGTGGGAAGACTCAGAAGTACTCAGAACTCAGACGTGCTTTAAAATAAAAAAAAAAAGATAATTTAAAATCACATCTACAAACATTCTCTTGCTCTCCTTTATCTTCTCCAAATAACTGAACTGCTTAAAAAGTAAAATGAGATTATCTCAAGAATATTTGCAGCAAATTGAGGAAATAAAACACACTTCCATGTCTGTAAGAGGGAAAAGCAAGTTCATTGCAAAAACACAGTATTAAAACTGATCCTCCCTGAGTAGTGTTTACCTGAGACAAATAACCTGCTAAGTGTCCAATATTGTAATATTCCACAGTATAAAGCATAAATTTAAAGTGTAAATCCTGTTGACACTAACCAAGAGGAGACAGCGGTATCATAGATAAAAAGTAATTCCATGGACTCATCTGTGCCAATCTCGTATAGTTATGTATATATCAAATAAAGAAGCAGAGTGTTGGAGCTCCCAAAACAGACATGTAACTAAGCAAAATTAAGCTTGATTTATATTTGTGACAGAAATAATTTCCAGTTTCTTGATGTTGCTGTGGCTAACATATCTGTCATGATGTTAATCTGACAGTTGTTTTTATTTAAATTTCTTAAGCAAGTCCACCACCAGTGGGCAGATATTACTATGGCAACTCAGCACAATTGGAGAAACGGTCCTGAAGTTGTTAGGCAACACAATGCCATCAGCTGCTGATGTTGCTTTAGCTTAGTGCAGTTCATGCTGTCTGGAGTTATTTAATTAAGTACACCCAAAAAAGAGCACTCAATCGGGAAAGCAATGTGGAAACAAGCTGTCTTTGTGATAAAAAATAAAGAATGACAATATAGAGTGCAAAAAAGAATAAAACAGAAAGGCGGCTCATTTTTGCCTTTTGCAAAACAAAATATGGGTTTATTAGATTTCTAAAATGCAGGTATCTAATTCTTAATAAAATGCATATAATTTAGTGGAAAATCCTATTGCAGAATCTTTTTTTAATTCTGTAAAAAAATTTTTCTTTTCAAAAACTATGTTAACTTTAGAACACTGTTTCAGTTCATGCCCCCACTTCTTAATGTAGTTTGAGGAGTGCAAATCATCATTAGAGCTGCCCTTCGTTTTGGCTACATAAAGTGCTAAGAATTGACAGTGACAGAGATAAGCACTTTATCTCAGCCAGGGGATGGCTCCTGCAGAGAAGTGAAGTACACTGCCAGAGCAGCAGGGACAAGTTAATGCTGCTGCTGTTGCCTGCCATGTGCTTGCTACTTGTGGGGGAGAGGGAGAACCCAACCAAAACCAAACTTCATCCTTTCTTTTGGGAAAAATGGAACAATAAATTCAAACACAACTTTTAAAGCAATGACTAATCAGTGAACTAGGAATTATTATCCAATGAGTTACTGCTTCATCTCTCTTCTGTACAGTGAGCTGAGTATATGCTTATGCAAAGATCACTGGAAAAAATTACTTAAAATATGCAAGTGCAGAGGACTGAAATAAACTGAATTAAGAGAGTTTAGGGTTTTGTTGTGTTTTTTTTTTTAATCTACAGTTCCAGACATGCAAAAATTTTAAAGTGCTGTGAGACACACCTGGTCAAAGTATCAGACAGAAACTTGTTTGACTTCTAATCAAATGTGGAAGGATTTCTGTAGGACAAAAATAATATTGACTGGTTTATAACCTGAGGGATCCCAGCACTACCATTCTGCAGAGGTAAACACAAAAGTACCAAGTGAAGACAACTGCAAATGCACCTGCTCAACTCTTCAAAGTAAAAATTAAATGTTACAACAGTTTTAAGAACTATCTCCTAGACTAGATGTAACTTTTGTGTATCAGGAGCCTTATTCCCTCAGCACCTTGAGGACTGCAGCTCTCCAATGCTGCTAAGTTACTCATACTATTTTTCCAACATTACTTGTGGTAACTTGTGTGACTTCATCCAAAATACACATGCAAAGCTCAGATGTCCCCGCCTGAAGAGCTGGAGCTGTATAAACCTGGTATAAACCTCCAGATAAACCTCCAGATTTCTTTGAAAGAATTGACAATTTATTGAAATTTTTCTGTTGTACTTTTTGAATACATATAAGGGGGAAAAGTAATCATGAATCCATAAATAATTATTATCTAAGATAAAAATTATTTCAGGTTATAGATCCTGGACAGCATTCATCGAACTCTAGCTCAGGCCCCACCTCACCTCTTCATTTCACATCCACTATCCATTGGAAAATTATCTACTGACATTTAAGTTTATATCCATCTCTCCACTCCTTGCTAGAAAATACTGACCTGCCTAGTCGTTAGTAATGACAATTTAATTAGTTCTTTCACAGAATCCTAGCTAGGTTCAGTAAAAACATGGACTTACAAGCTTGGGGAGGTACAGAAGGAGAAGAACCTCAGCTACATTTCCCTTCAAGCAGAAAAATAACTTTTTTAAAAGTCTTAGAAAATTAGTTTGAGTTGGAAAATGATCCAGAGCACGAATATATATTAAGTTTAAAGTTAGACTTCAACAAACTATAAGGAATCATGTGGGAAGTTTCTTAATAAACTGGAGAATCATAGAACAGCCAATAAATCAATGAAAGGAGAAAGAGGATGGGTTTTAATGCAAGTGGGAGTGCAAGGCTGCCCTGGTGGCCAGGATGTCAATATTTCAGTAACTGCTTTTTAGTTCACATTTCATTAGTGATACTAGTTAGGATGCCAGGCATGTAAATATATGCATGTTTCACTCATGACAAAATAACTGGGTTATTCAACCTGCTGAAATAGAAATATGATGAGAGTTTTGGCGTCGTTTCTTTATTGCATCAGTTCTTACAGCAAAACAAATGGAAAAAACTAATGTAATAAATCTTTTCAAACTAAACCTAAACACCTATTACATTCTGTTTAGAGTTCAAAAAGAATCCAGGAGGATCAACTGGCATTGCCTATTGCTGGAGACTCTCCAAATATTTATTTTACATGTGTATTATTACTTGGCAGCTTATGCTATTGAAAATATAAGTGATGAATAAAGAATAATATACAGTACATGTGATGAACTTAAGTTTTTTCTCCTGGTTACTTCTAATTTAAATAAAATGGCAATAACATAGTTCAGAGATCTTTTTTTTTCAGTTGCTTCTATTCGCAGATTACTTCATGAAAGAAGATAGCTATTCTTGGTCAGTTCTGCATACCAGATTTTCCCAAGGCATCTACAAAACACTAGACACCAATAAGGATATTCTTGGGTCCCTTCCCAATTCCATTAAAGTCAGTAATGAAACGTAGTTCTGTTTAGTGGTAGATAAACCGAAGTACTTAGTTGGAAAACTACATTTTAGAGAGAACAGAACCTTCCTCAAGACATAAAATCTGTGAGCAGTAGCATTCTCTCCAGTGATGCAAAAATATCTCTGCAGTCACTAACGTTATTGGCTGACAGTTACAGAAGCATGTAATCCATATACATTGCTTAGTATATGGAATTGGAAAGTTAAAGTATGCATGCTTTTTTTTGTTCTCACAAGCAAAGCTTCAGTGTAGTGAAGCATGTAAAGATTAAATAGCCCCTTGTTCAACAGCGCTGAAATCATCTTTGCTAGAATGTCCTCAGCCAAGATGCTTCTAGAAAAATGTTTGCTTTTTTCAAGGTTATGCATCTTCTTGTGCCCTGCAGTCAACAAACAGTCTTTACCTTCTCCACTTCCTCCAAGAGATGGGCCTCCAGTTTCTAATAGAAATGTTGTGTCATGGAAGCATAATGTTACCTTTGGTGTTATTAAATATCCTATTGTTTTTATTTTGTTTCACAAAGTCATGCAAGTGCTTTTATGTGATATGTTTTTGATCTCCCCTGCTATTTTGTACCTCCTGATTTTATGGTATGTGTAAGCTGAAATCAGTACATTCCTATTTTTTGTGCTATAGCTATTAGTTAGACCAAAGTCCAAGAGCAGGCTGTGAGCTGATGTTTGGGAGTAAAACCAAGCAATCTTGCTCCACCTTGGCTCACAGCCTCAGTTAAACAGAGGTGTAACTGTTTGTCCTCAAATGTGGGGGTTCTTTTATTATTCTGTCCTTAAAAATGTGTTTAAGATGATTTTTTATCATTATTTTGATAACAAAGGGGTCTGCAGCTTGTTGTTTCACTCTCTTTTTTCAAATCCAGTTATTTTAAGCATCATTGTCTAGTCTTGCAGTGTCAACTACATTAAATAAACGACCTTTCACATTCCATGGCTCTCAGATATCAGGAGAGAAAAATAATTTGATCCCTTTCAGGTGATATTTTTAAAATGTTTTGGGTTTCCTTCCAGATGTGGGAATGCTCGTGTTCATGCAGTTATTTTTATTAATCATCCTCTTTTTGGCCTCTACATTCTATTTTATCAACCTTACTTAAAATTGAAGCAAAGTATTCATTTCAGTTTGGCGGCAATAGCCACATTATCTTTAATCTCCAATTAGAAAATATCAGCTAACAGATAATAATGTCAAGCAGAAAATTACATTAATAGGAGCCGCTTCATTTCAGATATAGATTGTGAAGCAAGTGCTATTTCTCATGGTGCATTCTCAAACAATCAAGAAGCTATTAGGAACATATGCTATCTAAAAGTGATTTTATTAATTAATGAGGACATAATATAATAAATTGCTGTAGGGGCAAAAGAATGAGCTGAGGAGAAACAGCTATTTAGTTCTAATTAAAAGGAAAGATAAGTAAAAGGAGCTATAATCCAAAGATTCAGTTTTAAGTATACAAACTTTTATTATTGGAATGATTTGGAAATTAAAAATCTTTGTGATTCAAATATGGAAGAAACTTGACATTTCTTTTAATTGGTGGTTCTCCAACTTCTTTTCGAGTGCACACTCAGGCAGCAGTAAAGTGTGGAACAGGGTCTCTCTTACATAACAGGCACATCTATAGGACTGGCCATATGGTTGTAAAAACAGTAAGGGACATGAGCTGCTATTTGCATCTCATGGACACATAGTCTGCATTTTTTTCTATGGGAGTTGTTCGTTTACATACATTTTTAGCTGCAGTATGTCAAGATAGCACATATATACACATAAAGGTAAGTCCTCTAAAAGTTCTCTGCCATCCCTTTGCCTCTTGTTTATCATCAATAGACTTTAAGAGCAACTTTAAGAATATTGAGGCTCTCTGCACAAATGCAGGCCATTGCTGCATATTAGCAGATCAGTTTGCCCAATTTTTATTCTTACAAATGTGGCAGTCCCAACCATTTTCCTGTCACTGAGGAACAGCCTGCCAGTGATTGTCAGGAGCCTGCCAGCAGCCTGGCACCTGCCTTTTCCCACTGTCGCTTGGGTTAGAGTACAATCATCCATGACAAGGACTTATATTGAATTTGCATTCCAAACAGAGAGCCAACATACAAAGATCTGCCTAGAATTGGTAGATCTTGTACAAAATCCCAGGCCAACTCTCTCTATTCATTGTGACGAGGAATAACAAACTTGTGACCCTAATTGATCCCCATTGAATGTTCTCCAGCTGAAGGTACACCTGTCTCCATGCTGCTGAGGCACTGTATTAGACAGCTGTAAGAATGATCATCTCTTGGCAATGGTGGACACAGCCATCAGAAAGAGCAAGTCCTGTCCCTGTGTCAACATGCTTGTGGAAGCATTTTGTGTGCCATAAGCACCTCCAGGAGGTCCAGGACTTGAGCTTTACATACACTGATTTAATCACTTCTATTGTGATGCTGACCTCCACCTCACTAAGTGGCAGTACTACAGACAATGTTAAAAGTCATACTTAAATGAGAAATGGTTTGCTAAAGCAGCAATTTCACCAGTCTTGAGTTTCAGGTAAAAGGACTGTGCTCTGGAAGTTAGACTGCAGCTCACAGTATGGGACAGAGGAGAAGAGGTGAAGTGCTCTCCAACAGCAGGAGTCCCTGAAAACATTCTGTCTGACTCATTAGGAACTATTCTTAAGCTGAGTAGAGAAAATTGAGTCATAAATGACTCATCCACTTACCAGATGGGAGAAAAGCATATATGAAATTTAGGACTGCCACTTGGTGAACATCATGAGCCACTACTGCTTGAACTGTGAGTCAGCCTCACTGCCTGACACAAAACAGGGAGCATACAGAGTGATGGATGCAGAAGCAATACACACCTTCACCCTCTGTCAAAGCGTATCACAACGGAAATGTGTTGAGAATATGACTTCCATCTCTCTTTAGCTGCCAAGCAAGCACAGATGCTAACTGGCCTTATCTAAACCAGGCTCCTGTCTTAACTTTTCTACAGTTCTAACAGGTAGTCAATAAAAATTCAGGAGATGAAAAAGATTTTTTTGTGTCTGCTCTGTTGCAGGTAACTTCTTAGCCATTAAATATACATAGGCATTTTGCTACCACAGCAAAAGTGCTCATTTAAGGCTGGTGAGCAATGCCAGAAATCTGTAACCTTGCACATCATACCTGTTCCAATAAAAGTGGAAAATCACGGCAGAGAGAGGGAGGGCAACAGCTACTCTCTTTGGCACTTGCCAAATTTCAGGATTACACACTTCATCTTTTAGAATCAGCAATCTCAGAAAGCAGAAAGACTAACTTCAGAGTGTGGATTTAAATCAATCCCTTAATTTCATTTCCCATTTTCCATGCTGAAAGCCTCTCTGAGCTGCCTGTGTACATGCTGGAAAGTCCTTAACATCCAGTCCAGTCCTTGAAGCCCTATACAGTTTGTTTTGAGACTGGAAAGCTACTATAAATCAGCTTCAAGCTGGCATCTAAAAATACAAAGCGCATAGTCACCCATCCTTTTTCTGTCCTGACATCTGACAGTTCAAGGTTAGTCAAGGCCTATCAGCCCTGTCCTACTTACTTACTTACTAATGTCATAAGCACCTTAGTCAGACATAGCTGTAAGTTTTTGCTTTTAGGCTTATGGCCCAAACATTCCATATTTCCACCCAAGTGACTGCAGCAGCCTTTCCAGAGATGCATTATTCTGCAGCTTTAGCAGAACAACATTCACTTGACATACATTTGCATTGGGAGCTGAAGATGAAGCTTCTATGGGAATGAAAAATATTTGGAAACCAGGGTTTGCTAGGTGCCACTCTAGACCAGAATTTAATCTTCACTTCACTCTACAGTAGTCACTCTATAGATGGGTATGTCCTTCCAGTAATGGTACAGTTACCCTACTAAATATGATACAGATTTTCATAATTCCACGGTCAAAACCCCCACATTATTACCCATCACAGCCACAGAAGTCAGCTTAACAGGTGCTCCTGTATAACCTGATGTATCATAAAGTTCATGACCTATTTTCAGGAATACCTTATGCAGTTGCTGATAAAAGACACAGCAACCATAATGAGAAAATCAGAGGTGATTTTTCAGTTCACAGCTATTAGGTTAGTTTCAGTCTTTCATCCAAATCTTTCTGGTCTCAGACCCACAAAGGGACATAGAAATGTGATCTTCAAAGGTCATTCCATTTATTTACCCACCAGGCTAACAGGCACAGGTGGCCCCAAGCCTTCAATACTTTTCCCTAAAGATGTTGCATTCTTTGTGTAAAAGAATGAGAAACAGAATTTACACAAGAATTGCCTAACTTTATTGCTGAGTAGCTGTCTATTTTCCTCAGAGACAGACACCTGTATTATCACTGGTTCCAACACTTGCTTCTGGTGTTTTGTAATAACAGAAGACAACACAACCTGCTGAAATATCAAGAAGTGGAAGAGATTTCAGACAGACATTGCTTAGCCTTCAAAGGACACTGGAAGTTTCTGATGACCACCTGAAATGTAGCTTTCCAGACATTACCACCGGGTCACCACTATTGTCTCACCTTGTGTTAAAAACATTCCCCTTTAAAGATTTGGGAATTGACCTGCTTTATGTGAATCATTAAAGCTGTTTTTTTGGACCTGGTTTCAAGGAATAAGGTTTTCTGAATTTGAGTTTGCTTAGTAGATTACTGCTAGATTGTCCAGAAGTATGGTGTTTGATTAAATACAGTCCTGGGGAACAAAAAAATCTAGAAGGCCTCTCCCATTGAGCCCTACATTAAGCTAAATTTCAATGTTTGTGCTTTGGCTTCTTTATGTGTGAAAGACTGAAATGCAAAGCACTCAAAACGGTATTCAACAATTTCAAAATCCATGTGTAATTCTTGTGAATGGAATACAAGGAGAAATAAATGACATTGATTTTGAACTGTATGTTTAAAATGTTATAAATAATGAGAGATTTACATAAACTTTCATAATAACAATTAATTTCTCTTTAACTGCTAAAAATGTTAGCCTACCTAAAATCTTTAAAGATTCATTGAAAGACATCATTTACATCACAAAAGATTCATTGAAAGACATCATTTACATCACAAAAGTAATCTGGCATCTCCTCTGGCAAAACAGGGGACATCAGAAACTCCTGAAATAACTGACATCTGGCTTCCTGAGTTAGCCTGTTCCTCTCTTGTGTCCCAGGGACAAACCGATAATTACTGAATTTTCCTCACTTTTACTTTAAGATACCAGAAACTGAGTGACTGTAAAATGAACTGGAGTTTCTTTAAAGAGTGGAGTAGGTTTCACTAGAGAACAGGTACTACAAAACCAACCAGCAGCAGTCAAGTCGCCTCCTATAGCTATCTGGAATGAACGTGTGCTGTTCAGATTAAACGCAGTCCTTGATATGGCCACAGAAGATACATAAAGCTACAGAGGATCTAAGGTCTCCTACTGTTGATAATGACTCATATCCTGTATTTTTCACATAAGACAGCAAGTTCCAGCTATTTATGGTACAGCCCATTAAAAATTTCTTTTCATGAAGAAAAAAATGCTGTCAGTTGCCATTCAGGAGTTGATGTAGGAGGCCTGCTACCATGTTACAGAAATTATCAGAGAAAAATACTATAATCACAAAAGAGCCAAATGTTTCCTCTTGAGCCCTTTGAGATAGCAGATGCATAGTCATAAGCAGAATCTTTTGTCTCTGAAGATTTTGTTCATACCCAGACCACCCTAGAAAATAAGGAGTATGGAAAAATATGGTACGAATTATTTCAGTCCATTCAGCTGTGTATCTCATGGACTTTTCACTGAATTTTCACTGAATTTTTAGAGTTGGAAGAGACTGTAGAGATCATCTAGTCCAACTCCCCCGCTGAAGCAGGATTGCCCAGAGCTAGAGCAAGTCACTCAGGACGGCATCCAGGCGGGTCTTGAAAATCTCCA